>CANIUD010000631.1:1715000-2129344 GCA_947470075.1 Closterium sp. Yama58-4 | reverse complement strand
TTATCAGGACTGCTTGGTTAGGGGAAGAAGTCAATGACAGTGGGAGGGGGGTAGAGACCATGTTAGTCACTTGATGTACACAAAAATGCACTCTTTTTCAGATCAGACAACGGGAAGTACGGTAGCAGCCAATGCCAATGTATGCAAATGATGGGCTCTTCCTGCTGGCCGAGATAATCACCGAACGGTACGATTCTGAGGCACCTTAGACGCCAAGGAGAATCGCCAGGCAAGCATGTATTATGTACCGCATGTCCCTGAACCCCTAAGGGTTAATTCACTCACCTGAACATCTTGTGTATGCAGCGCGCGGGTTCCAGCCCATCCACATCGAACAAGCAATATATCCAGCAAAGCTGTGTCTGCAATGGGAGAGGCCGACGGGCTCTTCCTGTCTGCTGCCCGAGAAAATGATCAGGAGGGGAGGTGTGTACGTCCCTGGGACACACACTAAAAGACTCACCGGAACATCTTGTGTATGCAGCGGGCAGCTTCCAGCCCATCCACATCCGGCATGCAGATATCGAGCAGGACAATGTCCGCAATAGGGGAGGCTGACGGGCTCTTCCTGCTTGCTGCCTGGGAAAATTGCCAAGCAGGCAGGCAGGCAGGCAGGCACGTCTCTGAAGCAACTTAGGAATCACTCACCGGAACATCTGTGTATGCAGCGGGCAGCTTCCAGCCCATCCACATCGGGCATGCAGATATCGAGCAGGACAATGTCCGCAATAGGGGAGGCTGACGGGCTCTTCCTGCTTGCTGCCTGGGAAAATTGCCAAGCAGGCAGGCAGGCAGGCAGGCACGTCTCTGAAGCAACTTAGGAATCACTCACCGGAACATCTTGTGTATGCAGCGGGCAGCTTCCAGCCCATCCACATCGGGCATGCAGATATCGAGCAGGACGATGTCCGCAATAGGGGAGGCTGACGGGCTCTTCCTGCTGCCAGACAGGATTGACAGGCACTCTCAAATGAGGCACCTAGAGAATGACTCACTCACCGGAACATCTTGTGTATGCAACGGGCTGCTTCCAGCCCATCCACATCCGGCATGCATATATCCAGCAGAACAATGTCCGCAATGGGGGAGCTGACGGGCTCTTCCTGCTGCCAGACAGGATTGACAGGCACTCCTGTGTGCTGGCGGCTAGGGTGACGTGGCGTGCAGCGACAGGAGCAGCTGATGTGTCGCGATGCGATTGGCCACGTTGTCTTCAACAAGCTGGTTGGACGGCGAGAGAAAGGGGGGTGGGGAAGAGGGGGGGGTGGGGGAGTGAGGGGGGGTGGGGGAAGTGAGGGGGGGGGGAATGAGGGGGGGGGGAAGTGAGGGGGGTGGGGAAAGTGAGTGGGGAAAGTGAGTGGGGAAAGTGAGTGGGGAAAGTGAGTGGGGAAAGTGAGTGGGGAAAGTGAGTGTGGAAAGTGAGTGTGCAAGTCAAGAGGAAGATTGGGAGCATGTGCATGTGGGGAGGAGGGAGTCAGGCAGACAGACAACATGAATCTCTCACCAGCACTCGAATCCCCTCCAGCTCTTGAATATACGCGCCAATCGAGCACGACGACTCGTCGCTATCACTCCCATCCTCCCCCTCCCCATCCCCCTCCCCATCCTCCTCACTCCCGGACCCCTCATCCCCACTCCCCTCCAAGCTACTCATCATATGCCTTCTCCTCCTGTGCCTCCGCCTCGTGCGGTCACACAGTAACCGCACGGAGAAGGCAGTAGAAGCCCCGGGGTCAGCAGGCTGAGTGGCGTTCCAGTAGTGTCCGTCCATGAGCAGGAGTAGCTTCTGGCAGATGGCGCAGGAGGGAGCCACGAACTGCTCGCTTATCCTCGCCTGCCGCTCCCTCTCCGCCTCTGCTGCTTCTGCCTCCCTCAAATCCTCAACGGGCGATCTCTGAGGTGGCTCATACGGATTCAGAGGCGCTGCAGATGAACCTGTTAAAGGAGGGTCCAGTGTCGGCGCTGATGCCATACCATGGTCCGTATCACCCAGGTCAGACGTGGGGGCGTGAGGTTGGCGTTGAGACTTTTGAGTCGACTCAAAAGGGTCCAGTGTCGGCGCTGATGCCATACCATGGTCCGTATCATCCGGGTCAGAAGGGGGGCGTGGGGTTGGTGTTGGGCTTGGGGGAGGGCCGCAGAGGCGCTGCTGCTGGTGGTGGTGATGTTTGCAGGGGGGCTTGTGTCGGCCAGAGGATGAGCGAGAGGGTGGGGCGCGAGAGGGTGGGGCGCGAGAGGGTGGGGCGCGAGAGGATGGGGCGCGAGTTGGTGGGCATCTGTGCGGGAGGCTGGGCGTGTGTGTGGAGAGGGATGTAAGAGCTCTCGTTGCTGGGCGTCCGACTGGCCTTGTTGTCCTGGTCATGTGTGGTGCCATGCACATGTGATGACGACACATCTGCATGCATGTGTGCATGTGCATGTGAATGTGAATGTGCATGTGAATGTGCATGTGAATGTGCATGTGCATGTGAATGAGCATGTGAATGTGCGTGCAAGCCACTGTCTCCCCCCCTTCGAGCCAGCTCAGACCCCATCCCTGCCTGCGGCCCCACCCCTCCCTGTACGCGTGTGCACCCTACTAAAGCCTCCTCCATTCCAGATAGGAACAGCCCTATGCCCACGTTTGCAGGGTCCTGACCCAGGGCCTTCATCCCCTCTATAGCCTGCCCCTTTAGCAGCTGCTCCCGCTCCCTTGCTTTCTCAAAGCGGTCGAGTAGGGCCTGCTTGGACTCCTCCCCTCCTGCGTCGGTGACTGTGACTCGCACCCTCACGTGGTCCTGAAGGGAGATCTGGGGGAATGCGGAGGAAAGGGGTGAGGGCGGAGTGAGAAGAAGAGAAGACAACAAGGCCAAACGGGGTGAAAAGGGCATGAGGGCCCTCTACGGACTCTTCATATCCTGAGTCTGTGACTGTGACTCGCATCCTCACGTGGTCTTGACGGGAGAACTGCAAGGGGGGAAAGGTATGAAAGGAGTTCGGAAAGATAAAACAGGGGTTGAGAGGGATGCAAGGGCTCTTCCCTCCTGAGTGTGACTGTGTCTCGCACCCTCATGTGGTCTTGACGGGAGATGTGGGAGAGAGGGAGAAAGTGGGAGAGGGTGGGAGAGGCGGATGGGATGGTCGAAGCCGAATGTTTGGCTAACCTACGCGGAACGAACGAATGAGGGTGCGAACGTAATGAACGAGCGCAATGGACAAACGTGGTGAACGAGAGAACAACAAGACGAGAGAACAAGCGAGGGAACATACAGCGGAGTGGAGGGCGTGGGAGGGATGCTCGATGTGTGGCTTCCTTGCCGGCCCGTGACTGCCGTCTGATAGCCCCACGGCTACAGAAATGGTGCCCTGTAGAGGAAAGAGGGGAGGGAGAGAGCAGCAGGCAGGCAGGGTGGTGAGACTGCCGTCTGATAGCCCCACGGCTACAGAAATGGTGCCCTGTAGAGGAAAAGAGGGGAGGGAGAGAGCAGCAGGCAGGCAGGGTGGTGAGACTGCCGTCTGATAGCCCCACGGCTATAGAAATGGTGCCCTGTAGAGGAAAGAGGGGAGGGAGAGAGCAGCAGGCAGGCAGGGTGGTGAGACTGCCGTCTGATAGCCCCACGGCTACAGAAATGGTGCCCTGTAGAGGAAAGAGGGGAGGGAGAGAGCAGCAGGCAGGCAGGGTGGTGAGACTGCCGTCTGATAGCCCCTCGGCTACAGAAATGGTGCCCTGTAGAGGAAAGAGGGGAGGGAGAGAGCAGCAGGCAGGCAGGGTGGTGAGACTGCCGTCTGATAGCCCCACGGCTACAGAAATGGTGCCCTGTAGAGGAAAGAGGGGAGGGAGAGAGCAGCAGGCAGGCAGGGGGTGAGACTGCCGTCTGATAGCCCCACGGCTACAGAAATGGTGCCCTGTAGAGGAAAGAGGGGAGGGAGAGAGCAGCAGGCAGGCAGGGTGGTGAGACTGCCGTCTGATAGCCCCACGGCTACAGAAATGGTGCCCTGTAGAGGAAAGAGGGGAGGGAGAGAGCAGCAGGCAGGCAGGGTGGTGAGACTGCCGTCTGATAGTTCCACGGCTACGGATACGGTGCCCTGCAGCAGGGGAAAGAGGGGAGGGAGAGAGTGAGTAGGCTAGCTTTGTCAATCCATCCAGCTTCACAGCAGCACACCATACAAGCAGGCGGAAACCCTCCCTCCACCTTGTCAGCTTTTGAGTCGACTCAAAAGCAGGCCCTCCCTCCACCTTGTCAGTGGAGTCCGTGGTATGGGCTATGAAATGCAGCACCACTCAGCACTCCTCCCGTCTCACCTCATGCGTGGAGTCAATGGCATGGCCTATGACATGCAGCACCATTTAGCACCACTCAGCACTCCTTTCATCTCACCTCATACGTGGAGTCGATGGCACCATGCGCAGCAACCGCCGCTCATCCCCCACCACGTGCCGAGGCACCTCACGGCATGCACGAGCCAAAGCAGCACACATGTGTGCAGAACAAGCTGCAGATCCTCTCACCTCATCAGTGGAGTCGATGGCATGGCCTATAACGTGCAGCACCACACGCAGCAGTCGCCGCTCATCCCCCACCACGTGCCGAGGCACCTCTCTTGCAATCACCACTGAGAAGCTCAGCCCCTTGGCTCGCATCATGGGCCATGCTAGAGACGTCGCGTCGTGCAGCATTCGCCGCAAGTCAAACGGGCGGTGCTCTAGCACAAGGCTGAGGGAGAGGGGGACAGGGAGGGGAAGGTGGGGAGCGGACCGAGAAGCTCAGCCCCTTGGCTCGCATCATGGGCCATGCTAGGGACGCTGCATCGTGCGGCATTCGCCGCAGGTCAAACGGACGGTGCTCTAACACAAGGCTGAAAAGAGATCGGGAGGGGAAGGTGGGAGAGACACATAGAAGCTCAGCCCCTTGGCTCGCATCATGGGCCATTCTAGGGACGCTGCGTCGTGCAGCATTCTCCGCAGGTCAAATGGACGATGCTCCAGCACGAGACTGGAGAGGTGAGAGAGTGAGAGGTGGGAGGAAGTAAAAATAGACGTGTCTCGTCTCAACTCAAACCATGTATGGTGCACTGTGCAGCATCCGGTTTGTGAGTGGGGGTGCCCCCCCCCCAGCCCACCTTTGCATGCGATTGCATGCAGTACCGTGTGGTTCGTTATAATGCCAAATTTTGCTTACTTGATCTCTTGCCGTTGAGCCACCCCGATGACATCAGATGAGGGATGTGAGCATGGAGGTGCTGCGAGTGAGGGTGGCCACCATGGGACCCCTGAATGGATCATAATGCGGTACCGAGTGCTTCGGTGTGGTAAAGTGCGGTTCAGTGCGATATCTCTGTGCTTACTTGATCTCTTGGCGCTGGGCCACCCCAATGACATCGGAGATGAGCGATGTGAGCATGGAAGCACTGCGAGAGGGGGTGCCCGCCATGCAAGCGATCCAATGTGGTACCATGCGGTTCAATGCGGTACCGCACGGTTCAAAGCGTCCTTACTTGATCTCTTGGCGCTGCGCCACCCCAATGACGTCGGAGATGAGCGATGTGAGCATGGAGGCACTGCGAGAGAGAGTGGCCACCATGGGCCCTCCGCTGCATGCGATTCAGTGCAGGACCGAGTGCTTCAGTGCGGTACTATGCGGTTCAGTGCGGTGCCACCTCTGCTTACTTGAACTCTTGGCGCTGGGCCACCCCAATGACGTCGGAGATGAGCGATGTGAGCATGGAAGAACTGCGAGTGAGGGTGGCCACCATAGGCCCTCCCTTGCACTGCGCGGATTTCAATGTGGTACCGTGCGGGCCAGTGCAGTATCTTCCTTACTTGATCTCTTGGCGTTGGGCCACCCCAATGACGTCGGAGATGAGCGATGTGAGCATGGAGGCACTGCGAGTGAGAGTGGCAACCATGGGTCCTCTGCTGCATGCAGTTCAGTGCGGTACCATGTGGCTCAGTGCGGTACCTTTCGGCTCAGTGAGGTTACCACGTGTTTCAGTGTGGTTCAGTGCGGTTCAGTTCAGTGACTTACTTGATCTCTTGGCGCTGGGCCACCCCAATGACATCGGAGATGAGCGATGTGAGCATGGAGGCACTGCGGGTGAGAGTGGCCACCATGGGTCCTTGCTCATCTGTCAGATCGTCCTCCTGTGCCATGCCATGCCATGCCATGCCATGTTCCACATCATGCCATGCCATGTCATGCCATAAGAGTCATGTCATAGAGTCATCCCATGACATCCCATATCGTGCACCCACATGTCATGCCATGCCATGGCATCGTAAGCATTCCCATGCCGCGCCATACTACACCAAGCCACACCATGACATGCCAAAACATACAAGCCCATGTGCCAAGGAAAATACAAAGGGGAGTTGATGGGAGGGGGACATGTTGGGAAGGAGACGAGATTCATACTGGTTGGATTGGATTCATGAGTAGCGCACATGCATACACCGTGCCATGACATGCACACGCGTTCATGAGCGAGGAGAGCGCGAGAATGGTGTGCAGTGGGACATGGTTCATGACGGACAGGAAGTCGTTTTGAGAGGCTGGTTTAAAAGCACAGGCTAGCTCAGCACACAATCAAACCAAGCTGTTGACTTGACCTTTGTGCTGCCGTTTGATGCACGCACCTCCATAAGGGATGAGAGCGTGAGGATGGTGTGCAGGGGGCTCCTCATCTCATGGTTCATCACGGACAGGAAGATGAAAGGGGGGGGCTGGCTCAGAGAAACCGTGTGCTAGGTGTAGGATGCACGCTGGGTCTTATGACACATGCACACGCACACACCTCCATGAGGGAGGAGAGGGCGAGGATGGTGTGCAGGGGGCTCCTCATCTCGCGGTTCATGACTGACAGGAAGTCGTTTCGAGAGGCTACTTACAGGCACATCCTTGCAAACACTCTCTGAACAAGCTGTCGTGTTGTAAATGTATCTTATATATACAACATACATAGGCTAGAATAGGTGTAGCTCTTTAAGCCATTGGGGGGTTGGGTGTACACTCCAACCACACTTCATGGTTGGGTCAAGATTTGGTTTGGTCTTGGTCCTTGGTTGGCACTTGCCAACATTTGGTCCTAAGGCCAACCAATCACAAGCTAGCAACATTGTGGGGTTCCCTACTCCACAAGGCAACTCACCCATTGGCCAACTTAGTGGCCAATAGGGTTGCACCTTCTTCCAACCTCTCTTCCTTGCATGCTTGTACTATAGAGCCTCCTTGGCTCATTACTCAACCATTCTTGAATTCTATCATGGTATTCAGAGCCAAATGGCTCACGCCACCTCCCTCGATCCTTAGGCCGTAATTTCCTCTCCGCGTCTTAGATCTAGCCTCCCGCGGCCTCAATCCTCCCTCCCGTACCTCAGATCTAGCTTTCCGCGGCTCAGATCTACTCCTCCGCGGTCTCAATCCTCCCTCCCGCGGCCACAATCCTCCCTCCCGCGGCCTTAATCCTCCCTCTCGCGGCCTCCGACCGCTCTCCCGCGGCCTCAATCCTCCCTCCCGCCGCCACCCCTCCCTCACGCCTTCCGTCGCGGACGGCCAGCACACCGTCGCGGACGGCCAGCAAGCCGTCGCGGACGGCCAGAAAGCCGTCGCGGACGGCCAGAAAGCCGTCGCGGACGGCCAGCAAGCCGTCGCGGACGGCCCGCTAGCCGTCACGGACGGCCAGCCAGCCGTCGCGGACGGCCAGCGCGCGGCCACGAGCACCCCGCGCGTCGACGCGGACGGCCAGCGCGGAGTCGCGGCCGACCTGTGCGCCATCCCGAACGGCCGCCGCGCGATCGCCGACGACCTCCGCGCCGACGCGGACGACCGACGCGGAGCCGCGGCCGACCCTCGCGCTGACGCGGACGGCCGACGCAGAGCCGCGGCCGACCCTCGCACTGACGCGGACGGCCGACGCAGAGCCGCGGCCGACCCTCGCGCTCTCACGGGCGGCCGACGCGCCGCCGCGACTGACCTGCGCGACCTCCCCCCTTTCATCCGCGCCCTGCCCCACACTTCCGCGCCATCCTCCCTCTCCCCTACCTCCTCCCCCCCCCTACTTCACCCTTAATCGCACCAGCAACAGCACCTAGCAGCGGCACCTTTAACCCTAAACCAGCAGCGCCACCCTGTTACGGCACCAGCAGCGGCACCTTCAACGGCACCAGCAGCGGCACCTTCAACGGCACCAGCAGCGGCACCTTCAACGGCACCAGCAGCGGCACCTTCAACGGCACCAGCAGCGGCACCTTCAACGGCACCAGCAGCGGCACCTTCAACGGCACCAGCAGCGGCACCTTCAACGGCACCAGCAGCGGCACCTTCAACGGCACTAGCAGCAGCACCTTCCCGACTTCGCCATCATGGCGTCCGCAGACTCATCGGTCGACCTGGCGACCATTGACTCTCTCGAGTTGTTGGGCGACAACTCGGCCGCCAACTGGCACTCTTATGCCCACTCCGTCGAGGTGTTGCTCTCCTCGGTTGTCGTCAGCGGATATACCCTCCGTTCCGTCGTGTTCCAGGAGGAAGGCGGACTCCAGCCCATCGCCCCTTCCGCCCCCACCGGACCTCCTCCTGACGAGCCCGGACCTGAGCCCGAGCCTCCTGGTGATCCTCCCACCTTCGCGCCGGATGTCAACAATCCTCAGAGCATGGAAACTGCCATCCGTACCTACCGCACCGCACTCAACGACCACCTTCGCCGTCAACTGCGCTATGAGGACGACAAGCGCGCCTACGACGAGGCTGCTGCCCGCCACCGCGATTACCAAGCTCGACTCGCCACGTACACTACACGTCTCGCCAGCTACACCACCGACATCGCTGCGTGGCGCATTGCTGACCGTCGAGCTCTCGCCATCCTCCTCGCCACTATCCCCTCCTCCCTCAAACGAGAGCTTTCACCTACCTCCTCCTCCCACCTGTGGCAACTGCTTGTCGACCTCTTTGACCGGCAGGACATCGCCACCCTCTATGCCCTCATCAAGGAATTTGGATCCATCACCATGGATTCCACTGCCGGCGCAGCCGCCTTACTCGTCGCGTCCTTGATCTTGCTCGCCGCCTTGCAGCACTTGGCGTTACCTACCCTGACACTGTCATCTGCTGCCACCTCCTCGAAGGCCTCACTCCCGCCTTCGATGCCCACAAGCTCGCATACATGCAACTCCTCTCCAAGCATGACACTCCCGCTCAAGTTGCCCAGTGGATTATCACCACTGAGGCTGAAATCCTTCGCCACTCCTCCTCCACTGCCGCGGTAGCACAGCAGCGCAGCGGCAAGGGCGGACGTGGGGGAGGGCGTGGAGGTGGGCGTGGTGGTGGTCGAGGCGGCTCTGGCGGTCGTGGTGGTGCGGGTCGTGGGGCAGCAGCGGCCTTCCCACCCTGTCAGTATCTTCCCCTCTATGGCCCCACCCGAGGCCAACGCTGCAACCAAACCACTCATGCAACTGACACGTGCTTCAAGGCACTCAGCGATGAGTGGTTCGCTCGTGGGAACTCTGGCACCCCTCCTCGCTGGTCCGCCCTTAATCCCCGCCCCACTCCCCTCGATGTTCGCACCTCTCCCCTCTACGCCCCCTCCTCCTCCTCCCAGGCCCACCAGGCCTTTGCTCTCCCCTCTCAGCAGCAGCAGCAGCAGCAGCAGCAGCAGAGTGTCCAGCAGCAGGGACCGCAGCAGTATGGGCAGCAGCTCCAGCAGCTCCAGCAGCAGCTTCAGCAGCTCCAGCAGCAGCTCGACCTCCAGCCCCAACTTCCTCTCCTCCCTCCTCCTCCTGTCCCCCAGCAGCAGCCGTTTCCCAGCTGGACCGCCGGAAATGCCGCCTCTGCGGCCCACCTCTCCGGTCCATCCCCTGCGCCGTCCACAGGTGGCAGTGTGACCCCCTTTCCCTCCTCTGGCTTTGTTGGTCTCCTTAGTCAGCCTCCTTCTGTTGCATCTCCTATGTATGCCCCTGCTATTAATGAAACCTCAATTCAGTATTCCGCCTCACCCTCCTCCACCCTTGAGTTCGTCTTGGACAGTGGAGCCACTGATAATGTCTTTCGAGATGCCGGCAAACTCAATCCTCTTCCCACATCCACGTCCCTCCTTGGCGCTGATAGCAGCTTTTCCATCCCCTGTCACAACACCTCCACCCTTCCCTGTCCTCTCTTTCCCTCAGGTACTGTCACAGGTCTTCACATTCCCTCCCTTCGCACCAACCTCCTCTCCCAAAGGTCCCTCCAACAATCCATGATCACCACTCTCACCCCAGGTGGTGCTAACCATTGTGATCTCTACCACACCTCCACAGGTCGTTTCCTCGCCCGTATTCCTTACTGTCCCCGCACCCGTCTATACACCCTTCGAGTTCCTCGCCCCCTCACCTTCCAAGTTGCCTCCCCCCCCTCTTCCCCCCCCCCCCCCTCCCCTCCCCTCCACTAACCCACCCATCCCCCCCCGCCCCCCTGACTCTGACTGCTCATGTCGCTCCCTCTCCCACCCTGCCATCCTCCTCCATCACAGGCTAGGTCACCCCAACTTCGCCACTCTGCGCTCCTCTGTATCCTCCGGTCTCCTCCACGGTCTCCCCTCTTCCCTCCCTCCCCTCCCAAGTCCCCTGCCCCCCCTTGCGTCGTCTGCGTTCAGAGCAAGCTCAAGCAGCAGCCGCACCGGAGCTCCCCCTCCGCTGCTGCTCAGCCACTTGATCTTGTTCACATGGACCTCTGGGGCCCTAACCCTTCCCCCACTCGCCAAGGCCATCGCTACCTCCTCGTGCTCGTCGATGACCACAGTCGGTACTCGTCCGTCTCTCTCCTTCGGACGAAGGCGGATGCCCCGACCGCGATCATTGCTTGGCTCGAGCAAGCCAACACCCACTTTGGCCGCCCTGTTCGTCGCCTCCACTCTGATGGTGGTGGTGAGTTCCTTAATACCCAAATTTCCTCCTACTGCCAGTCCCGCGGCATTCTCCAGACTCACACCCTCCCTCACTCCCCACAGCAGAACGGTGTCGCTGAGAGCCGTGTTCGGGAGATCACCAAAACGGCTCGGTGTCTTCTTGTCCACGGCCTCCTGATTACATTTTTTCTAGCCTTATGCATGTTGGGGGGTTGTGTTGTAAATGTATCTTATATATACAACATACATAGGCTAGAATAGGTGTAGCTCTTTAAGCCATTGGGGGGTTGGGTGTACACTCCAACCACACTTTGTGGTTGGGTCAAGATTTGGTTTGGTCTTGGTCCTTGGTTGGCACTTGCCAACATTTGGTCCTAAGGCCAACCAATCACAAGCTAGCAACATTGTGGGGTTCCCTACTCCACAAGGCAACTCACCCATTGGCCAACTTAGTGGCCAATAGGGTTGCACCTTCTTCCAACCTCTCTTCCTTGCATGCTTGTACTATAGAGCCTCCTTGGCTCATTACTCAACCATTCTTGAATTCTATCATGTCGAGCTATGTGCAGGGTGGTGGGGCCATGAGCCACAATCACAAGAACCGTGACACGCACGCACCTCCATGAGGGAGGAGAGTGCGAGGTTGGTGTGCAGGGGGCTCCTCATCTCATGGTTCATGACGGACAGGAAGTCGTTTCTTGCTTGAATTGCCTCCTCCGACAGAAAGGTGGGTGGAGGGGCTGATATAGAGCTTTGTGGTGGGTGTAGGGAGCAAGCATGCATGCATGTGGGTTGGATCTATGAGTGGCAGCACGTGCACACACCTCCATGAGGGAGGAGAGGGCGAGGATGGTGTGCAGGGGGCTCCTCATCTCGTGGTTCATGACGGACAGGAAGTCGATTCAAAAGCTGGTTCAGAGTATTCTGCTCGGTTTAGGGTGTGCATGCTGGTTGGACCTGTGAGTACTACCACACACACACATACCTCCATGAGGGAGGAGAGTGCGAGGATGGTGTGCAGGGGGCTCCTCATCTCATGGTTCATAACGGACAGGAAGTCGTTCTCTCGCTTGAATTGCCTCCTCTGCTCGCACCCGCGCCACCTGCAGGGCTGCATTCTGCTCCGCCATCTCCTCCCTGCGCCTCTGTGTGCGGGGGTGCAAAGGGGTGAGGAGTGGTGTTGTTCGGGGAGACGGCATGTTGAAAAGGAACTCTCCTCCTCTGCTCGCACCCGCGCCACCTGCAGCGCTGCATTCTGCTCCGCCATCTCCTCCCTGCGCCTCTGTGTGCGGGGGTGCAAAGGGGTGAGGAGTGGTGTTGTTCGGGGAGACGGCATGTTGAAAAGGAACTCTCCTCCTCTGCTCGCACCCGCGCCACCTGCAGCGCTGCATTCTGCTCCGCCATCTCCTCCCTGCGCCTCTGTGTGGAGCAGTGGGAAGGGGCGTGGGTGAGTGGGGAGGGGTGTGTTTTGGTGGGGAATGGGGAGAGGACTGTTGCGTTAGAACGGGAGAGCACCAAGGCTAATTGTTCTGCCACCGGTTCAAACCAACACTAACACAGCTCTGAAAAAGGAGAAGGACGGCTGCTACCCTGTGACCGCCTATACTAGAGCCTCGACTTGAGGCGCCTCAAAACTACACCATGGCTAATTGTTCTGCCACCGGTTAAATCCGACACTAATACAGCTCTGAAAAAGGAAAAGGACGGCTGCTAAGCTGTGGCCGGCTAAATTAGAGCCTCTTTTGAGAATTCTCAGAAGCGATCCGCAGCACCTTCATGGATCATTTGCATAAGAGGAGGGAGGGAGGAGATGCAGGAACTCATTGGTCCTGGTTTCTTACCTGCGACTCCTCCAGTGCTGCAGCATGTGAGAGCGCAATGGCCACCTGGTCTGCCACTGCTTCCACCATCTCCACCTCGTGAGGCTGCCACTGCCTGGGTGGGGGGAGACAAGAATGGGGATTGTGAAGGGCAGGGGGGGAAAGAGGGGGGACACAGAGTGACAGAAAGGCGATAGTGAGTCTGAAACTGCTTCCACCATCTTCACCAAGGCGCGCTCGTGGACCAAGGCGCGCTCGTGGACCAAGGCGCGCTCGTGGACCAAGGCGCGCTCGTGGACCAAGGCGCGCTCGTGGACCAAGGCGCGCTCGTGGACCAAGGCGCGCTCGTGGACCAAGGCGCTGGCTCGTGGACCAAGGCGCGCTCTCGTGGACCAAGGCGCGCTCGTGGACCAAGGCGCGCTCTCGTGGACCAAGGCGCGCTCGTGGACCAAGGCGCGCTCTCGTGGACCAAGGTGCTGGCTCGTGGACCAAGGCGCGCTCGTGGACCAAGGCGCGCTCGTGGACCAAGGCGCGCTCGTGGACCAAGGCGCGCTCGTGGACCAAGGCGCGCTCGTGGACCAAGGCGCGCTCGTGGACCAAGGCGCGCTCGTGGACCAAGGCGCGCTCGTGGACCAAGGCGCGCTCTCGTGGACCAAGGTGCTGGCTCGTGGACCAAGGCGCGCTCGTGGACCAAGGCGCGCTCGTGGACCAAGGCGCGCTCGTGGACCAAGGCGCGCTCGTGGACCAAGGCGCGCTCGTGGACCAAGGCGCGCTCGTGGACCAAGGCGCGCTCGTGGACCAAGGCGCGCTCGTGGACCAAGGCGCGCGCGTGGACCAAGGCGCGCGCGTGGACCAAGGTGCTGGCTCGTGGACCAAGGCGCGCTCGTGGACCAAGGCGCGCTCGTGGACCAAGGCGCGCTCGTGGACCAAGGCGCGCTCGTGGACCAAGGCGCGCTCGTGGACCAAGGCGCTGGCTCGTGGACCAAGGCGCGCTCTCGTGGACCAAGGCGCGCTCGTGGACCAAGGCGCGCTCTCGTGGACCAAGGCGCGCTCGTGGACCAAGGCGCGCTCTCGTGGACCAAGGTGCTGGCTCGTGGACCAAGGCGCGCTCGTGGACCAAGGCGCGCTCGTGGACCAAGGCGCGCTCGTGGACCAAGGCGCGCTCGTGGACCAAGGCGCGCTCGTGGACCAAGGCGCGCGCGTGGACCAAGGCGCGCGCGTGGACCAAGGTGCTGGCTCGTGGACCAAGGCGCGCTCGTGGACCAAGGCGCGCTCGTGGACCAAGGCGCGCTCGTGGACCAAGGCGCGCTCGTGGACCAAGGCGCGCGCGTGGACCAAGGCGCGCGCGTGGACCAAGGCGCGCGCGTGGACCAAGGTGCTGGCTCGTGGACCAAGGCGCGCTCGTGGACCAAGGCGCGCTCGTGGACCAAGGCGCGCTCGTGGACCAAGGCGCGCTCGTGGACCAAGGCGCGCTCGTGGACCAAGGCGCGCGCGTGGACCAAGGCGCGCGCGTGGACCAAGGTGCTGGCTCGTGGACCAAGGCGCGCTCGTGGACCAAGGCGCGCTCGTGGACCAAGGCGCGCTCGTGGACCAAGGCGCGCTCGTGGACCAAGGCGCGCTCGTGGACCAAGGCGCGCTCGTGGACCAAGGCGCGCGCGTGGACCAAGGCGCGCGCGTGGACCAAGGTGCTGGCTCGTGGACCAAGGCGCGCTCGTGGACCAAGGCGCGCTCGTGGACCAAGGCGCGCTCGTGGACCAAGGCGCGCTCGTGGACCAAGGCGCGCTCGTGGACCAAGGCGCGCTCGTGGACCAAGGCGCGCGCGTGGACCAAGGCGCGCGCGTGGACCAAGGCGCGCGCGTGGACCAAGGTGCTGGCTCGTGGACCAAGGCGCGCTCGTGGACCAAGGCGCGCTCGTGGACCAAGGTGCTGGCTCGTGGACCAAGGCGCGCTCGTGGACCAAGGCGCGCTCGTGGACCAAGGCGCGCTCGTGGACCAAGGCGCGCTCGTGGACCAAGGCGCGCTCGTGGACCAAGGCGCGCTCGTGGACCAAGGCGCGCGCGTGGACCAAGGCGCGCGCGTGGACCAAGGCGCGCGCGTGGACCAAGGTGCTGGCTCGTGGACCAAGGCGCGCTCGTGGACCAAGGCGCGCTCGTGGACCAAGGCGCGCTCGTGGACCAAGGCGCGCTCGTGGACCAAGGCGCGCGCGTGGACCAAGGCGCGCGTGTGGACCAAGGCGCGCGCGTGGACCAAGGCGCGCGCGTGGACCAAGGCGCGCGTGTCGACCAAGGCGCGCTCGTGGACCAAGGCGCGCTCGTGGACCAAGGCGCGCTCGTGGACCAAGGCGCGCTCGTGGACCAAGGCGCGCTCGTGGACCAAGGCGCGCTCGTGGACCAAGGCGCGCTCGTGGACCAAGGCGCGCTCGTGGACCAAGGCGCGCGCGTGGACCAAGGCGCGCGTGTGGACCAAGGCGCGCTCGTGGACCAAGGCGCGCTCGTGGACCAAGGCGCGCTCGTGGACCAAGGCGCGCTCGTGGACCAAGGCGCGCTCGTGGACCAAGGCGCGCTCGTGGACCAAGGCGCGCTCTCGTGGACCAAGGCGCGCTCTCGTGGACCAAGGCGCGCTCGTGGACCAAGGCGCGCTCGTGGACCAAGGCGCGCTCGTGGACCAAGGCGCGCTCTCGTGGACCAAGGCGCGCTCGTGGAACAAGGCGCGCGCTCGTGGACCAAGGCGCACTCGTGGACCAAGGCGCGCTCGTGGACCAAGGCGCGCTCTCGTGGACCAAGGCGCGCTCTCGTGGACCAAGGCGCGCTCGTGGACCAAGGCGCGCTCGTGGACCAAGGCGCGCTCTCGTGGACCAAGGCGCGCTCTCGTGGACCAAGGCGCGCTCTCGTGGACCAAGGCGCGCTCTCGTGGACCAAGGCGCGCTCTCGTGGACCAAGGCGCGCTCTCGTGGACCAAGGCGCGCTCTCGTGGACCAAGGCGCGCTCGTGGACCAAGGCGCGCTCGTGGAACAAGGCGCGCGCTCGTGGACCAAGGCGCGCTCGTGGACCAAGGCGCGCTCGTGGACCAAGGCGCGCTCTCGTGGACCAAGGCGCGCTCTCGTGGACCAAGGCGCGCTCTCGTGGACCAAGGCGCGCTCTCGTGGACCAAGGCGCGCTCTCGTGGACCAAGGCGCGCTCTCGTGGACCAAGGCGCGCTCTCGTGGACCAAGGCGCGCTCTCGTGGACCAAGGCGCGCTCGTGGACCAAGGCGCGCTCGTGGACCAAGGCGCGCGCTCGTGGAACAAGGCGCGCGCTCGTGGACCAAGGCGCGCTCGTGGACCAAGGCGCGCTCGTGGACCAAGGCGCGCTCGTGGACCAAGGCGCGCTCTCGTGGACCAAGGCGCGCTCTCGTGGACCAAGGCGCGCTCTCGTGGACCAAGGCGCGCTCTCGTGGACCAAGGCGCGCTCTCGTGGACCAAGGCGCGCTCTCGTGGACCAAGGCGCGCTCGTGGACCAAGGCGCGCGCGTGTGGACCAAGGCGCGCTCGTGGACCAAGGCGCGCTCGTGGACCAAGGCGCGCTCGTGGACCAAGGCGCGCTCGTGGACCAAGGCGCGCTCTCGTGGACCAAGGCGCGCTCTCGTGGACCAAGGCGCGCTCTCGTGGACCAAGGCGCGCTCTCGTGGACCAAGGCGCGCTCTCGTGGACCAAGGCGCGCTCTCGTGGACCAAGGCGCGCTCTCGTGGACCAAGGCGCACTCTCGTGGACCAAGGCGCGCTCGTGGACCAAGGCGCGCTCGTGGACCAAGGCGCGCTCGTGGACCAAGGCGCGCTCGTGGACCAAGGCGCGCTCGTGGACCAAGGCGCGCGCGTGGACCAAGGCGCGCGCGTGGACCAAGGCGCGCGCGTGGACCAAGGCGCGCGTGTGGACCAAGGCGCGCTCGTGGACCAAGGCGCGCTCGTGGACCAAGGCGCGCTCGTGGACCAAGGCGCGCTCGTGGACCAAGGCGCGCTCGTGGACCAAGGCGCGCTCGTGGACCAAGGCGCGCTCGTGGACCAAGGCGCGCGTGGACCAAGGCGCGCGTGTGGACCAAGGCGCGCGCATGGACCAAGGCGCGCTCGTGGACCAAGGCGCGCTCGTGGACCAAGGCGCGCTCGTGGACCAAGGCGCGCTCGTGGACCAAGGCGCGCTCGTGGACCAAGGCGCGCTCGTGGACCAAGGCGCGCTCTCGTGGACCAAGGCGCGCTCTCGTGGACCAAGGCGCGCTCGTGGACCAAGGCGCGCTCGTGGACCAAGGCGCGCTCGTGGACCAAGGCGCGCTCGTGGACCAAGGCGCGCGCGTGGACCAAGGCGCGCGTGTGGACCAAGGCGCGCTCGTGGACCAAGGCGCGCTCGTGGACCAAGGCGCGCTCGTGGACCAAGGCGCGCTCGTGGACCAAGGCGCGCTCGTGGACCAAGGCGCGCTCGTGGACCAAGGCGCGCTCGTGGACCAAGGCGCGCTCTCGTGGACCAAGGCGCGCTCTCGTGGACCAAGGCGCGCTCGTGGACCAAGGCGCGCTCGTGGACCAAGGCGCGCTCGTGGACCAAGGCGCGCTCGTGGACCAAGGCGCGCTCTCGTGGACCAAGGCGCGCTCTCGTGGACCAAGGCGCGCTCTCGTGGACCAAGGCGCGCTCTCGTGGACCAAGGCGCGCTCTCGTGGACCAAGGCGCGCTCTCGTGGACCAAGGCGCGCTCTCGTGGACCAAGGCGCGCTCGTGGACCAAGGCGCGCTCGTGGAACAAGGCGCGCGCTCGTGGACCAAGGCGCGCTCGTGGACCAAGGCGCGCTCGTGGACCAAGGCGCGCTCTCGTGGACCAAGGCGCGCTCTCGTGGACCAAGGCGCGCTCTCGTGGACCAAGGCGCGCTCTCGTGGACCAAGGCGCGCTCGTGGACCAAGGCGCGCTCGTGGAACAAGGCGCGCGCTCGTGGACCAAGGCGCGCTCGTGGACCAAGGCGCGCTCGTGGACCAAGGCGCGCTCTCGTGGACCAAGGCGCGCTCTCGTGGACCAAGGCGCGCTCGTGGACCAAGGCGCGCTCTCGTGGACCAAGGCGCGCTCTCGTGGACCAAGGCGCGCTCTCGTGGACCAAGGCGCGCTCTCGTGGACCAAGGCGCGCTCGTGGACCAAGGCGCTGGCTCGTGGACCAAGGCGCTGGCTCGTGGACCAAGGCGCGCTCTCGTGGACCAAGGCGCGCTCTCGTGGACCAAGGCGCGCTCTCGTGGACCAAGGCGCGCTCTCGTGGACCAAGGCGCGCTCTCGTGGACCAAGGCGCGCTCTCGTGGACCAAGGCGCGCTCGTGGACCAAGGCGCGCTCTCGTGGACCAAGGCGCGCTCTCGTGGACCAAGGCGCGCTCTCGTGGACCAAGGCGCGCTCTCGTGGACCAAGGCGCGCTCTCGTGGACCAAGGCGCGCTCTCGTGGACCAAGGCGCGCTCTCGTGGACCAAGGCGCGCTCTCGTGGACCAAGGCGCGCTCTCGTGGACCAAGGCGCGCTCGTGGACCAAGGCGCGCTCGTGGATCAAGGAGCGCTCTCGTGGACCAAGGCGCGCTCTCGTGGACCAAGGCGCGCTCTCGTGGACCAAGGCGCGCTCTCGTGGACCAAGGCGCGCTCTCGTGGACCAAGGCGCGCTCTCGTGGACCAAGGCGCGCTCTCGTGGACCAAGGCGCGCTCTCGTGGACCAAGGCGCGCTCTCGTGGACCAAGGCGCGCTCTCGTGGACCAAGGCGCGCTCTCGTGGACCAAGGCGCGCTCTCGTGGACCAAGGCGCGCTCTCGTGGACCAAGGCGCGCTCTCGTGGACCAAGGCGCGCTCGTGGACCAAGGCGCGCACTCGTGGACCAAGGCGCGCGCTCGTGGAACAAGGCGCGCGCTCGTGGACCAAGGCGCGCTCGTGGACCAAGGCGCGCTCGTGGACCAAGGCGCGCTCGTGGACCAAGGCGCGCTCTCGTGGACCAAGGCGCGCTCTCGTGGACCAAGGCGCGCTCTCGTGGACCAAGGCGCGCTCTCGTGGACCAAGGCGCGCTCTCGTGGACCAAGGCGCGCTCTCGTGGACCAAGGCGCGCTCGTGGACCAAGGCGCGCTCGTGGACCAAGGCGCGCTCGTGGACCAAGGCGCGCTCGTGGACCAAGGCGCGCTCGTGGACCAAGGCGCGCTCGTGGACCAAGGCGCGCTCTCGTGGACCAAGGCGCGCTCTCGTGGACCAAGGCGCGCTCTCGTGGACCAAGGCGCGCTCTCGTGGACCAAGGCGCGCTCTCGTGGACCAAGGCGCGCTCTCGTGGACCAAGGCGCGCTCTCGTGGACCAAGGCGCACTCTCGTGGACCAAGGCGCGCTCGTGGACCAAGGCGCGCTCGTGGACCAAGGCGCGCTCGTGGACCAAGGCGCGCTCGTGGACCAAGGCGCGCTCGTGGACCAAGGCGCGCGCGTGGACCAAGGCGCGCGCGTGGACCAAGGCGCGCGCGTGGACCAAGGCGCGCGTGTGGACCAAGGCGCGCTCGTGGACCAAGGCGCGCTCGTGGACCAAGGCGCGCTCGTGGACCAAGGCGCGCTCGTGGACCAAGGCGCGCTCGTGGACCAAGGCGCGCTCGTGGACCAAGGCGCGCGCGTGGACCAAGGCGCGCGTGTGGACCAAGGCGCGCTCGTGGACCAAGGCGCGCTCGTGGACCAAGGCGCGCTCGTGGACCAAGGCGCGCTCGTGGACCAAGGCGCGCTCGTGGACCAAGGCGCGCTCGTGGACCAAGGCGCGCTCGTGGACCAAGGCGCGCTCTCGTGGACCAAGGCGCGCTCTCGTGGACCAAGGCGCGCTCGTGGACCAAGGCGCGCTCGTGGACCAAGGCGCGCTCGTGGACCAAGGCGCGCTCGTGGACCAAGGCGCGCGCGTGGACCAAGGCGCGCGTGTGGACCAAGGCGCGCTCTCGTGGACCAAGGCGCGCTCTCGTGGACCAAGGCGCGCTCGTGGACCAAGGCGCGCTCGTGGACCAAGGCGCGCTCGTGGACCAAGGCGCGCTCGTGGACCAAGGCGCGCTCTCGTGGACCAAGGCGCGCTCTCGTGGACCAAGGCGCGCTCTCGTGGACCAAGGCGCGCTCTCGTGGACCAAGGCGCGCTCTCGTGGACCAAGGCGCGCTCTCGTGGACCAAGGCGCGCTCTCGTGGACCAAGGCGCGCTCTCGTGGACCAAGGCGCGCTCGTGGACCAAGGCGCGCTCGTGGAACAAGGCGCGCGCTCGTGGACCAAGGCGCGCTCGTGGACCAAGGCGCGCTCGTGGACCAAGGCGCGCTCTCGTGGACCAAGGCGCGCTCTCGTGGACCAAGGCGCGCTCTCGTGGACCAAGGCGCGCTCTCGTGGACCAAGGCGCGCTCGTGGACCAAGGCGCGCTCGTGGAACAAGGCGCGCGCTCGTGGACCAAGGCGCGCTCGTGGACCAAGGCGCGCTCGTGGACCAAGGCGCGCTCTCGTGGACCAAGGCGCGCTCTCGTGGACCAAGGCGCGCTCGTGGACCAAGGCGCGCTCTCGTGGACCAAGGCGCGCTCTCGTGGACCAAGGCGCGCTCTCGTGGACCAAGGCGCGCTCTCGTGGACCAAGGCGCGCTCGTGGACCAAGGCGCTGGCTCGTGGACCAAGGCGCTGGCTCGTGGACCAAGGCGCGCTCTCGTGGACCAAGGCGCGCTCTCGTGGACCAAGGCGCGCTCTCGTGGACCAAGGCGCGCTCTCGTGGACCAAGGCGCGCTCTCGTGGACCAAGGCGCGCTCGTGGACCAAGGCGCGCTCGTGGACCAAGGCGCGCTCTCGTGGACCAAGGCGCGCTCTCGTGGACCAAGGCGCGCTCTCGTGGACCAAGGCGCGCTCTCGTGGACCAAGGCGCGCTCTCGTGGACCAAGGCGCGCTCTCGTGGACCAAGGCGCGCTCTCGTGGACCAAGGCGCGCTCTCGTGGACCAAGGCGCGCTCTCGTGGACCAAGGCGCGCTCGTGGACCAAGGCGCGCTCGTGGATCAAGGAGCGCTCTCGTGGACCAAGGCGCGCTCTCGTAGAACAAGGCGCGCTCTCGTGGACCAAGGCGCGCTCTCGTGGACCAAGGCGCGCTCTCGTGGACCAAGGCGCGCTCTCGTGGACCAAGGCGCGCTCTCGTGGACCAAGGCGCGCTCTCGTGGACCAAGGCGCGCTCTCGTGGACCAAGGCGCGCTCTCGTGGACCAAGGCGCGCTCGTGGACCAAGGCGCGCTCTCGTGGACCAAGGCGCGCTCTCGTGGACCAAGGCGCGCTCTCGTGGACCAAGGCGCGCTCTCGTGGACCAAGGCGCGCTCTCGTGGACCAAGGCGCGCTCTCGTGGACCAAGGCGCGCTCTCGTGGACCAAGGCGCGCTCTCGTGGACCAAGGCGCGCTCGTGGACCAAGGCGCGCTCGTGGACCAAGGCGCGCTCTCGTGGACCAAGGCGCGCTCTCGTGGACCAAGGCGCGCTCGTGGACCAAGGCGCGCTCTCGTGGACCAAGGCGCGCTCTCGTGGACCAAGGCGCGCTCTCGTGGACCAAGGCGCGCTCTCGTGGACCAAGGCGCGCTCTCGTGGACCAAGGCGCGCTCTCGTGGACCAAGGCGCGCTCTCGTGGACCAAGGCGCGCTCTCGTGGACCAAGGCGCGCTCTCGTGGACCAAGGCGCGCTCTCGTGGACCAAGGCGCGCTCTCGTGGACCAAGGCGCGCTCTCGTGGACCAAGGCGCGCTCTCGTGGACCAAGGCGCGCTCGTGGACCAAGGCGCGCTCTCGTGGACCAAGGCGCGCTCTCGTGGACCAAGGCGCGCTCTCGTGGACCAAGGCGCGCTCTCGTGGACCAAGGCGCGCTCTCGTGGACCAAGGCGCGCTCTCGTGGACCAAGGCGCGCTCTCGTGGACCAAGGCGCGCTCTCGTGGACCAAGGCGCGCTCTCGTGGAGCAAGGCGCGCTCTCGGGGACCAAGTACTCAAACCACTCCCGTCCTCCCCTCCCTCCCCCTCCCCTCCCCTCCTGTCCCCTCCCTTCCCCCCCTTTATCCTCACCGCTTCTCATCGCCATGCAGCACGAGCACCATGAGCCCATACTCCACAACCGAACCGTACTCCATATCACATTTTGCCGAGGCAACCTTTGACTTGACTAAAAAAGACTACCCCCTCTCCTCACCTCTTCTCGTCCCCGTGCAGCACGAGCACCATGAGCCCATACTCCACAACCGACCCGTACTCAAACCACTCCCGTCCTCCCCTCCCCTCCCCTCCCCTCCCCTCCCCTCCCCTCCCCTCCCCTCCCCTCCCTTCCCCCCCTTTATCCTCACCTCTTCTCGTCCCCATGCAGCACGAGCACCATGAGCCCATACTCCACAACCGAACCGTACTCCATATCAGCAGCCTCGCTACCAGCAAACCCGTCACTATCCGCACCATTATTGCCACCACCAGCAGCACCACCAGCAGCAGCAGAACTAGCCGCAGCAGCAGCACCATCGTCCCCTTGCTGGCTGGTTCGTGATGCACGGGAGTGTGTCCGGGAGTGTGTGGGGATGTGGATTGCGAGACGAACGGCTGGTGGGAGAGGTGGGAGGAGGGAGGGAGGAGGGGGGGAGGGATCAATTCAGAGATCCAGACAACACAACACTTGCTGCATGGTTCGTGATGCACGGGAGTGTGTGGGGATGTGGATTGCGAGACGAACAGCTGAAGGGGGGAAGGATCGGATTGTCGTTGATACCGACAACTCACCACCACCCTGTTTTGAGGCGCCTCAAAAACCCTTAATTGAGGCGCCTCAGGAAATGTGGCGCTACTTGAGCCAACCCTCCTTGCGAGGGGAGACGGCGGAGCAGGGAGAGGAGAGGCGGAAGCAGCATTATGTGAATTCCAAAAGCTGCTACTGAAACGTGGGGAGAGGGGAGAGTTTCTTCAAGCGTTGCAGCTATTTTGCTGTATGAGTCTGGATTCAAAGGGATTCTCATGGGCATGACTCCACCCATGGACCAACGGTCACCTGCCAGCCATGGCGTTTTGAGGCGCCTCAAAACTTGTATTCAGGCTTTGCAGCTATTCCGCTATGAGTCTGGATTCAAAGCAATTCTCATGGGCATGACTCCACCCATGACTCCACCCATGCCCCAGCGGTCACCCACCTGCCATGGCGTTCGCATGCGCCCCTCGGGGCGTGGACGCCGAGCCAATGAAGGAGGATCGGGAGATGAGGCACGGGTTTGACGTGGCGATTACTGATTGGACGCTCGGGTCTGATATGTGCACGCAAATGGGCACCTGGGAGGGTGGGCAGGGGAGGGTGGTTTGGAATGTTTGGAGGGGGTTTGAGAAGTCTCGAAATCAGTGTGCAGGGGAAACGGGCACCTGAGAGTTGAAGTTCAGACAGTAGATGAGACGGTAGACATGCAAGCAAGCACTAAATACTAGAAGTGGATTGGAGGGGAGAGGGGGGTTGCGGCAGGGGGAAGGGGGAAGAGTGGTGGGAGGAGGAAGAGGCGAGAGGGGGTATTGTGAGTCTCACCTGCACCAGCCTTCTCTCCAGCTCGTGAGTTAGCTCCAAGCACTCTCCCGCTGCAGGCAGCAAGTCATGCAAAAACAGGCGGGAGGAAGGGAGGTGGAAGGTAACGGGGTGACTAGGGGATGCTTAGGTGGGGAAGGCTTTAAGTCGGCTAAGAAAAAACAGCCTTTATTCCAGCTCGTGAGTCAGCTACAGGTACTGCCCCGCTGCAGGCAGCAAGTAATGCAAAAACACATGGGAGGAGGGGTGGTGGGATAGGAAACGTGGGGGACGATTGGGGGATGGTTAGGCAGGGTGGGGATGATCCGTGTGGAGAAACAGGGAAGAAGCGGAGAGAGAAACAGGCTGAAACGGCGGCACGTATACGAAAGGGAGAAAATCCATGCATCCAGGCAGCGCACTCACGTGTATGGACGCTCTTACGAAGATTTAGCATCCACAGAGGCGCAAATGTGTGCACACACACACTCACAAAGGTCAGCCATCAACACGGCACAGTTCTCAAGCTTAGGCGCCTGGGCGAGCTATGAGGCTGCTCACACATCAGCACTCACAGGGTGCAGTGCGGGGGCACTCACAAGGGTCGGGCATCCACACGGTGCAGTTTTTTAGCATGAGCGCGTGGGCGAGCTATGAGGCTGCTCACACATCAGCACCCACAGGGGGCGAGGGCACTCGCTCACATATATCCAAGCACTCACATGGATCTGGCATCCACACGGTGCAGTTCTCAAGCATGAGCGCCTGGGCGAGCTCCACTAGCGTGGTGTTGAGGATGGTATGGTGGCTTCTCGCATCATCCATCAGCGCACTCACGGGCAGCCGCTCACACCATCAGGCAGCAAATGTATGCGCGCGCGCGTGCACACACACACACACTCACACACACACACACACACACACACACACACACTCACACACACACACACACACACACACACACACACACTCACACACACACACACACACTCACACACACACACACACACACACACTCTCTCTCTCTCTCTCACACACACACACACACACACACACACACTCACAAGGGTCGGGCATCCACACGGTGCAGTTCTCGAGCATGAGCGCCTGGGCGAGCTCCACTAGCGTGGTGTTGAGGATGGTGTGTCGGTCCAACGACTGGCGGATCTCGTATGTCAGCATGCGCACATGCCGCCCCACCTGTGGGGAGATTGAGGGAAAGGTGGGTGGGAGAGAGAGGAAAAAGGGAGAGAGATGCAGGTAGAGGGGAAGGAAAGGGGGATGGATGGAGAGGGGAAAATGAGACGCTTCAGGGCCTGGGCGAGCTTCTTTAAGGATGGTGTTGAGGGTCTCGTATGTCGGCATGTGCACATGCCCCCCACCTGGGGGGAGAAAGAAGGGAATAGAGAGAAAGGGGGGAAGTAGGGAAGATGTTGTGGGAAGAGCGTAAGTAAAGTACAGAAAATGGTTGTTATGGCGTTTCAATTTGAAAAATGCATGTTCCTCATACACTCCAACAAGAGGCCTCTCATTCCCTAGCCTCATCCATCTCCTGTCCCAACTGTTTCTGAGGCGTCTAGAAAGGAAACTCCCACCTTCCTGCCCAACCATATCAACCCCCCACTTTGCCTCACCTCCTCCCTTCTCCGAATGGCATCCATCTCCCGATCCAACTGCCTCTGAGGCGCATTGTCTTCCAACCTAACCAAACCAACCCCCCATTTTGCCTCACCTCCTCCCTTCTCCGAATGGCATCCATCTCCCGATCCAACTGCTTTTGAGGCGCATTGTCTTCCAACCTAACCGAACCAACCCCCCACTCGGCCTCACCTCCTCTCTTCTCCGAATGGCATCCATTTCCCGATCCAACTGCGCAGCCTTGTGCTGCAGCGAAAGCTCCCGCACCTGCCAGGCGTTCATGGGGGAAGGGAGGGGGCCGGGGGGGATGAGATAATGAGAAACGTGAGATGGACAGCCGGATGGACCCATGAGTTTTGACAAGTGCCAGAAGCAGGCATGTGAGATGGACATGGAGGGGGACCCTGAAGAAGCCTGTACACCACACCCTCGGAAGGAGACAGGCACTTGCCTTGAACTTGAGCAGCGAGGGGATGATGGTGAAGAGCACAAAGGCTGTGCCCCAGGGTGCAACAGCGGCACCTCATGGGTCAACTCAAAAGGACACGCATGTTTAAAGAAAGGGACTTGCCTTGAATTTGAGCAGCGAGGGGATGATGGTGAAGAGCACAAAGGCAGTGCCCCACGACACGGCCGCACAGAGCACCTTGAGCACCGTCTGCACCACACTCAGCTGCCGCGGGTGTTGTGGCACTCACCTTGTGACTCGACTCAAAATGCCCTTGGATGAAGAAATGCACTCGCCTTGAACTTGAGCAGCGAGGGGATGATGGCGAAGAGCACAAAGGCAGTGCCCCAGGGTGCAACAGCGGCACCTCCTGGGTCAACTCAAAAAGACACGCATAAGCACTCGCCTTGAACTTGAGCAGCGAGGGGATGATGGTGAAGAGCACAAAGGCTGTGCCCCAGGAAACAGCTGCAGTGAACACCTTGAGCACCGTCTGCACCACACTCAGCTGCCGCGGGTACTTGGGGACCAGAGTCGACCCAAAATACACTTTCATTCAGGCAGAAAGGGACTTGCCTTGAACTTGAGGAGCGAGGGGATGATGGTGAAGAGTACAAAGGCCGTGCCCCATGACACGGCGGCACAGAGCACCTTGAGCACCGTCTGCACCACACTCAGCTGCCGCGGGTGTGCCCCGTACGTCCACACGTTGACCAGGTGGGTCAGACCTGGCAGGGAGAGAGGAGTGGCAAGGAGGAGGGAATTTGCTGAGTTCCTCAGCTGCCTCGGGTGTGCCCCGTACGTCCACACGTTGACCAGGTGGGTCAGACCTGGCAGGGAGAGAGGAGTGGCAAGGAGGAGGGAATTTGCTGAGTTCCTCAGCTGCCTCGGGTGTGCCCCGTACGTCCACACGTTGACCAGGTGGGTCAGACCTGGCAGGGAGAGAGGAGTGGCAAGGAGGAGGGAATTTGCTGAGTTCCTCAGCTGCCTCGGGTGTGCCCCGTACGTCCACACGTTGACCAGGTGGGTCAGACCTGGCAGGGAGAGAGGAGTGGCAAGGAGGAGGGAATTTTCTGAGTTCCTCAGCTGCCGCGGGTGAGCCCCGTACGTCCACACGTTGACCAGGTGGGTCAGACCTGGCAGGGAGAGAGGAGTGGCAAGGAGGAGGGAATTTGCTGAGTTCCTCAGCTGCCGCGGGTGTGCCCCGTACGTCCACACGTTGACCAGGTGGGTCAGACCTGGCAGGGAGAGAGGAGTGGCAAGGAGGAGGGAATTTGCTGAGTTCCTCAGCTGCCTCGGGTGTGCCCCGTACGTCCACACGTTGACCAGGTGGGTCAGACCTGGCAGGGAGAGAGGAGTGGCAAGGAGGAGGGAATTTGCTGAGTTCCTCAGCTGCCTCGGGTGTGCCCCGTACGTCCACACGTTGACCAGGTGGGTCAGACCTGGCAGGGAGAGAGGAGTGGCAAGGAGGAGGGAATTTGCTGAGTTCCTCAGCTGCCGCGGGTGAGCCCCGTACGTCCACACGTTGACCAGGTGGGTCAGACCTGGCAGGGAGAGAGGAGTGGCAAGGAGGAGGGAATTTGCTGAGTTCCTCAGCTGCCTCGGGTGTGCCCCGTACGTCCACACGTTGACCAGGTGGGTCAGACCTGGCAGGGAGAGAGGAGTGGCAAGGAGGAGGGAATTTGCTGAGTTCCTCAGCTGCCGCGGGTGAGCCCCGTACGTCCACACGTTGACCAGGTGGGTCAGACCTAGCAGGGAGAGAGGAGTGGCAAGGAGGAGGGAATTTGCTGAGTTCCTCAGCTGCCTCGGGTGTGCCCCGTACGTCCACACGTTGACCAGGTGGGTCAGACCTGGCAGGGAGAGAGGAGTGGCAAGGAGGAGAGAATTTGCTGAGTTCCTCAGCTGCCTCGGGTGTGCCCCGTACGTCCACACGTTGACCAGGTGGGTCAGACCTGGCAGGGAGAGAGGAGTGGCAAGGAGGAGGGAATTTGCTGAGTTCCTCAGCTGCCGCGGGTGAGCCCCGTACGTCCACACGTTGACCAGGTGGGTCAGACCTGGCAGGGAGAGAGGAGTGGCAAGGAGGAGGGAATTTGCTGAGTTCCTCAGCTGCCTCGGGTGTGCCCCGTACGTCCACACGTTGACCAGGTGGGTCAGACCTGGCAGGGAGAGAGGAGTGGCAAGGAGGAGGGAATTTGCTGAGTTCCTCAGCTGCCTCGGGTGTGCCCCGTACGTCCACACGTTGACCAGGTGGGTCAGACCTGGCAGGGAGAGAGGAGTGGCAAGGAGGAGGGAATTTGCTGAGTTCCTCAGCTGCCTCGGGTGTGCCCCGTACGTCCACACGTTGACCAGGTGGGTCAGACCTGGCAGGGAGAGAGGAGTGGCAAGGAGGAGGGAATTTGCTGAGTTCCTCAGCTGCCTCGGGTGTGCCCCGTACGTCCACACGTTGACCAGGTGGGTCAGACCTGATGGGGGCAGGGGTGAGGGGCAAGCGGTGGGGGGCAACGGGTGCGAAGCGTGAAGAGGCAAGCTCGCGCTGGATGGACAGGTATACCCGTGCGAAGAGGAGGACAGACCCAGGCCAGGCCAGGGCCCACGGTTGGCCACCCTGCCTTGCATCCAGCCACGGCAGTGAAGCGGCAGCGCGTAGGGGAAGAAGAGGGGGAAGCGGCAATCCCAAGGCAGCAGCACGCACTCATCATCACAGAGAACAATGAAGAGGCTGAAGAGCAGCATGACCCAGCGGTGGGAGAAGCTCCTGGCTCTGAGCGTAAAGTATGCGAGCTCGAGTGGGATGGACAGGTATGCCGGCGCAATGAGGAAGTCACTCGTCACAGAGCAGCACACATCACATCACAGTGCATGGAACAAGGGGTGTCCGTGTCCGTACCACACAAGACGATGAAGAGGCTGAACAGGAGCATGACCCAGCGGTGTGAGAAGCTTCTGGCCTTGAGCGTGAAGTATGCGAGCTCGAGTGGGATGGACAGGACAGGCACGCCAGCCCGCTGAGGAGAGGCCCGCCCCAGCCCGAGGGGTGCTTGCCTTGCCCCTCAAGAGACAGCAAACTCACCGCAGAGAACAATGAAGAGGCTGAAGAGCAGCATGACCCAGCGGTGGGAGAAGCTCCTGGCTTTGAACGTGAAGTATGCGAGCTCGAGTGGGATGGACAGGTAGGCTAGTGCGATGAGGACAGGCAGAGCACACATCATCACACAGAGGAGCGCCAATCCCAAGGCACGCATGCACGTACCACAGAGAACAATGAAGAGGCTGAAGAGCAGCATGACCCAGCGGTGTGAGAAGCTCCTGGCTTTGAACGTGAAGTATGCGAGCTCGAGTGGGATGGACAGGTAGGCTAGTGCGATGAGGAAGTCGCTTGCCACCTGGCAGCGCGCCAGGCTGTCCTCCATCAGCGCTGAGTCATCGTCGCACGTGCAGAAGAATGGCAACACGTGGGGCTTGGGGTGCAGGCTGGAGGGGAAGGGGGGGGGGGGGGGAGGGGTGGGGGAGGTTGAGGGGGGCCAGTGGGGGATGGGCGGGGAAGAGAGAAGGAGGTAGGGTGGGGGTTTTTCAGTGAGGCTGCCATCTATCAGCGCTGAGTCATCATCGCACGTGCAGAAGAATGGCAACACGTGGGGCTTGGGGTGCAGGCTGGGGTTTGGAAGGGGAGGGGTTGGGGGAGAGGGGACGCGGGGGGTGGGGATTCTTCAGCCACGCTGGGGTGGGGGGACGGTTGAGGGGTGCAGGCTGGGGGAGGGGTGAGGGTTGAGGGAGAGGGGTGGAGAGAAAATGGGGGGGAAGGGGGAGGAGGGTGAGGGGGAAGGGGAGGAAGTGAGAAATGGAGGAATGTGTTTTGCCAGAGGAAAGAGGATAATGTGTGGGGGATCCAATGAACGTTGCACCCGAGACGAAGCGCAAGCCACGGGGGAGAACTCACCCAAAGACGCCAGAAGGGATGTTCAGCGCGGTGACGCCGGCCGCGAGGACGGCGGAGACGGCAGCAATGACTGTCACCGCCGTCAGATTCACCCCGCTCGCCATGATCACGCCGAGCTTTTCACGTTGAAACGGAGAACGAAATGGAAACGGAAACGGAGAACGAAACGGAACAGTCCCGAACCACACTGATGCGGATTGTGCGGTCTCGCGACCTTGAGAAGAGCCCGCTCCGGCTAACCCCGAGGTAATTCCCAAATCGCCTTAGATGTTCGCAGCAACGTTGGAGGCTAATATGTCTCAGCCGCCACTGAATAGGCAACTCTGGCGATCCCAAGGTAACGTCTGGATGCTTTACAAGTTTTTGCAACGTCGTACGTTATTCATTAATTCCGAGGTTATTCTTTGGATAATCGAGGAGTTGACGGAACGTCGCGCGTCTCAGCTGCAGAGTTTTGTTGTAAGCTGGTTTTTGAAAACTCTCAAAAACCACGGCGACTCGTGCAAGACGGGTTTACTTTGTCCTGTACGCGAGTCGGGATTTAATAGCGACGATGCGAGTGCTGTGTGTTACGCGACGACGAGCAATTCCGGAGAGCGTTCACTGCGCCATGGGAGCTCATTATTTCGATACAGCATTCCCGTGGCCGCCTTCGAAATTCGGTGACGATCAAAAGGGTTATCAGCTAAGTAAAGCGGAGACGCTGACTGCAAAGAAAAGGTGACAGAATATTGAACGTTTGCTCGAATTTACGGGTTTCGAAAACGGGAAAATGGGATGTAAACGCATCAAGTTTCGAACGGCCTTTCAAGCGGGGAGCGAGCTGGACTGAAGAATGCGGCGAATGATCATAAGCGAGGAGAATGTTGTTCGCGATTGGGACTCGTCGCTAATCGAAAGGCGGACAGACGGTGGATGCAGGAGGAATGTGGAACGAGTAGCGTACTGGATGGATAGTCTGAACCTCGAACAGAAGTAAAGGCTGCTAACTACCGCATTGGGATACGAACACGGGCCTTGCTAGCTCTCCTATGCCCAGCCTCCGCGGCGGTGGGAAAGGCTTCAGCAGCTGGAGATATTTGCGCTGCAGGCAGCACATGGGGCGGGGGGGGGTCTGTCTGTTGGGCTGGAGGAAGGGTATGGCGTATGAAGCGGAGGGACCTGGAGGAACGTAGCTGTTGTGGGGGAATATCTCCTGTCTTGTGCATTTGTTTTGATTCACTTAGCACGGTTTCGTCCGTTGCGGTACGTTTCAAAGCGGTAAAGATTTGTTTGAGAGGGAAGGGCTGCACGGACTCGAGGTCGGTCGGTAGCGGGAGAGAGGGGTGCGATGTGGAAGGATGGGTCGATGCCTCTACTTCTACGCGATTGGCTGACCCTCAAGCTCCAATCATGAATTGAATGACTCGTCCAGTGGCGGCTGTTCCATATTCATCCAACCAACTCGTCGTGTCATTCCATCCACCTTCAAACAAACACGCGACAGGGCACACGTCAGCGACAGACGGACTTGGCAACTTGGGGTTACCAGGAAACCTTCCACGAAAGATAGTCCCGCCAGCACGACAATCGCAGAAGCCGTAACAGGCGAAGCACCTAGATGTTACAACATTTGTTTCCTTCCCATTCAGTCACAACCCATCAAGGTTGCAAAGCCATATGAACGGGAGGGAGCAATAGCCCCATGCAACATGGATAAAAGCCCTTTGGTTAGAACAAGAAGGCATGAGAGCGACCAAAGGTCATGCTTTTATGGAATGCTGGACAATAAAGACGAGTTCCTCCTAGAAGCAATCCTTGCATAAGTGGCTTCTTCCATGCTACGACTGACGTACACCTCCGTGAATCCCTCTCTTGCCATAACCTCTAGACACGCCTTTTTCCGTAACTTGCCATCTTTCAACAACCGATCATGAAACTCTAACAACACTTGACCAACCGGGAGCGGAGTGTCCATCCGTAACCACTCATCACATATGTCAAACTCAACCCCTTCAACATCTATCTTCAACACATCGATGAACCCATGGCCGTTTGTGCACATGAATGTTGGTAACCGCATAACCGGGGCCGGCATGCCTCGGCTCTCGTACCGCTTTGACAGCTCCTCATGCTTGACAGCTGTCTTAGATTTCAAGTGGGGATTCTTGGGACTGAAGAAGGTGATAATGCCGTCTACAGCCCCAATGCCAACCTGGCAGAATTGGAAGGCGGAGGGTTGATCGCGCTCATGGTTGTTTTTAAATAAGTTGCTCACGTGATCCAGGGTAACAGTAGGGTCGAAACCAAAAACCTGAAGGGAGAGAGGGAGTCGAGAAAAGGGTTACTCAATTGGAGAAATAGAGGAAGGAAAGCTAATGGCTTCTACATTCAAGAGAAGAATATGACAGGTGGCGAACAATGGCTTGAGGAAAGACACTTAGAAAAAGAAGGGAGGGCGCGGGTTGGTGTATTTCTGTGTGGAACGAAAGGGGAGAAGGTGGGGGGAGGGGGGGAGGAGGCGGAGTAGAGCACAGAGGATGGTGGAACGTACCTTGTAGCCTCCATTCACCATCTCATTGTCAAACGACACGTCGCCTCCAATGCCAAACGAGTACACGACAGCTTTGCTTGCTAGTATTCCAGTATAAGCTTGGATTCGAGGGTGGGGACGTACCTTGTAGCCTCGATTCACCATCTCGTTGTCAAACGACACGTCGCCTCCGATGCCAAACGAGTACACGATGCCACCTGGCCGCAGGTGATTGGTGCAGAGCGTCCATGCGCCGTAGCCGTCATTTTTCCTGCCTCCTAGCTTCTCCAACTTGCATGTATCGTGCACCACTAGGTGCAGCTGAGGGTCATCCAATCTGTTGTGATGGGGGCATATACATCGGAGGTAAGAGAGGGGGGGGGGGGGGGGGGGGGGGGGGAGAGAGAGAGAGAGAGAGAGAGAGAGAGAGAGAGAGAGAGAGAGAGAGAGAGAGAGAGAGAGAGAGAGGAGTTGAGTAGGGAAGCTGATAAGGCTCATATGGGAATCACCCACCAACACAAGTGAAAGGTCTGTGGGCGGAAATCTAGTTTACCCGGTGAAATCCCGAGGACGTGAATCATCTTGCGGATTCAAGAGGCCATCCTGCATCTGCTGCTCTTGAAATTGCCGCTGCTGCTGCTCCTGCACTTGCTGCTGCTGCTCCTGTTGTTGCTGTTGCTCCTGCCGCTGCTGCTGAGGGAGTTGTTGCGGCGCGAAATTCACTAAGACTTGTCGCTGCGGCTCCCGCTCCTGCTCCCCCTGATCTTTCTGCTGCAGCAGCTGCTGCCAGGTGTATGGAAAAGCATTATCCTGACCGCTCTGCCTGGATGTGCTCAACGGTCCGTCCTGAGAAGAAACCCGTTCTGGGACAGCATTTCCGATCGCATTGAAACGCGGCTGAGATGTAACGGATGAGACGTACGGATCTTGTCGCCCGGTCGCTTGACCCGGCGTGCACGCCTCGGAACACGTGCAACCGACCTCGTAACTGCGAAACAGGTACACTTGCACGGCGAGGGCGACGACACAGAGAACATGCCATGGTTTTATCTGAGCGACGAAATTTCCTAGCGGAGATGAAGGTTCTGACGCGGTTGTCGAAGATTCGATGTGGAACGGCCAATGCAGTAGGTTACGATAGATCGACGCCATGCCAATGACGTTGACGGCGCAGGTATCATGGGAAGATGGTACGTCGGGTTACGTACGAATTCATTAAACGACTATTAGGATGGGAGAGACAGCTGAAATCGTCAGCTCCAGGTCTTGGGCGATGTTCGGCTGCCACAAGGCATCGACCGAGGGATGGGGGGAGGGATCGATATTTCAGCTAGGGTTTCTAGTTCGGGGTGGTCAGCTCGGAGTCAACTGTCGTTGACTCCAAGTCGGGGGTCCAGGCGGAAGCGGAAAGTGTGGGGGAAAAAGCGCGGACGAGCGATTCGGGAAATCGGGGCCCACGAAACTGCAGCCCGCGCGAAACGTCCTCTTAAAAAAACTTGCACTCGGGATTCGGGGTTGATCCTAGGGATGGGCCACATGTTCAGAGCCTATGGAAGTATGGGCACACTCACCTACTACTTAACATGCCCTTTCACCCAAGTAGTGTTGTGCCTGGGAATCTGACAAGTTATGAGAGCGAAGGTCTCATATTCGAACCCCCATGTACACACATGATGGTGCACATGTGTCGCTGCCACTCTGTCGTGTCATACAGCATCCCAGTGAAGGGGGTGTTGGAAAACATGCGCTTGGGTTCCCTGGTTGATCCTAGTGAAAGGTTACAGGTCTAGAGCTTGGAGTGTTATGGCCGCACTCACCAGCTACTTAACAAGCCCCTTTGTCCAAGTGGGTGTAGTAGTTCAGATTATAATAGCCTCCTCTAACGGCCTCCCTCTAGCGCCCCACCTCGCCTCCCCACCCCCCCCCCTCAACTCTAGCACCCCGTCCCCCCCCCCCCCACCTCGCTCTTGCGCCCCGTCACAACCGTGTCGCGTCTGCCATACCCTGCCTCGCCCACCGCGTGCCCAACGAGGTTTGGCCGTGCCTGCGCGCCCTGCCGTACACCCTGCCATGCCTTGCCACAACCCCTGCGCGCCCTGCCATGCAAAGCCGCGACCGCCACATGCCTGTCGCTCCCTTCCTTGTGTCCTGCTGCACGCCTGCCGCGCGCCCTGCCACACCTTACCGTGTAGCCTGCCGTGCCGTGCCGCGCGCCTTTCTGCGCATCCAACTATGCGCCTGTGCGCCCTGGCATGCCTTGTTGCACGCGCCTGCCGTGCACTTGACGGCTCGCCCTGCCGCCGTACCTGCAGCCGCCGCTGCCCTACCTACAGCTGCTGACCGGAACTGCGCCTGCAGCCGCAATTTAGGGTTCGTATCTATGTATTTTCTCCTCCGCTTGTGGCCGTCCCCTCTCATCTACTGCATCTTTGCCACTGCTTACTCCTGCCATGGCGTCCGAGTTCGTACTGGGGCTCGGTGTGGAGGGGCAGGCGATTGACCTTGACACATGGCTGCTCCAAGTCTCGCTTCACCTTCAAAGCTAGCGCCTAGATGTTCTCCACCTATACGCCCGCGTATTGAGTGAACTACATTACTCATAGCATCCCACTGCTTTTTTCGAGGCCACATTGCATGGCAATACTACGTGCCTTGCTACCGCCGATCAAATGAGTGCACTTTCGCCAGCTAGCGACGGTGAAAGAGTGTCTGGATACTATTCTTGCTCGCTACTGCACCCCCTCCTCTGCTATGCTGCCCTTCCTCCTCATCATGCCCTTCCTCTTCCCTGCTCTCTCTATTTTCTCTACTATCGCCGTCCTTACTACTCATCTTCGCTAGCTTAACGCCAGCTTCATCGCTGCTTGCACTGCTGACCACCTAGCTGGGCACGTCGCTTCCATGTATCTCACCCTGCACTTCCTCACGACCCGCTTCTCAGACGACCTCATACCTGCCCGAGACGCTCATCTTGCCATGCATTCCCTGGACCTTATTATCGATCTCTTTTGGACTCGTCTCACAGAGATTCAAGACTCGCCTTCGCACAGTCACCTCCACCACTTGTGTGATATTGCTTCCCAATCTTCGAGGGATGCGCTCTTTGTCAGAATGCTATTATTGTCTAGCCTGCAGTGGGGTACTCTATAGTGAGTACAGCCCAATCTAGGGTTTGCTATTTGTACTCAACTGCCTGCTAGTTCAACCCCCTCTCCTTTCATTCATTCTTGCCTAGTGATTCTGATATGGTATCAGAGCAGGTCGACCCTCCTGGGTCGATCCTGTGGGTGGGCCCACCACCTAAGCCTTCCGCTGCTACTGCTACTGCTACTGCTACTCCCTGTCCGCCGCGCGCCCCGTGGCGCGCGGCGTCGAAACTAGGGTTTTCAGCCCGCCGTGCGCCCCGAGGCACGCGGCGGTTTTCTGCCCGCCGTGCGCCCCGAGGCGCGCGGCGGTTCTCTGCCCGCCGTGTGCCCCGAGGCGCGCGGCGGGTTCCTGCCCCGTCACTCGGCACGTCGCCCCCGGGAGGCGCTGCGACGGGCGACGGGGACCCGCGCGTCGCCCCCCGTCGCCCGTCGTGGCCTGCGCGCGGCCCGTACACCCGGCACGCGGCCCGTACGGGCTGCGCCAGGCCCGCGCGCGGCCCGTACGGGCTGCGCCAGGCCCGCGCGCGGCCCGTACGGGCTGCGCCAGGCACGCGCGCGGCCCGTACGGGAAGCGCCAGGCCCGCGCGCGGCTCGGGCCGCCTGCGCGCGGTTCGGGCGGCTCTACCAGGCCCGTGGGCGGCCCGTTCCTCGCTGCTCCTGCCCTCTCCACTGTCCCCCGTGCTTCTACCGGCGCCTCACCCCTCCTACAGCCCGTTCTCCTAAATTAGGGTTTGGGGGTGAAGAGTGTGGGGGTGGCGGCTATGGGGGTGTCGGTTGTGAGTTCCTCCCCCTGCTCCTCCTCCTCCCTCGTCTCCCTCTGCTACAGCTGCCGCTGAGGGGGGTGGTGTGTGGGAGCCTAGGGTTTGGGGTTTAAGGGGGGTACCGTCGGAGTGGAGCTAGGGTGTCAGCAGGGGGTGTGTGAGAGGGGCGTGGGACGGTCGGGGGAGATTGCGTGGAGGTAGCCGTCGTGACGCCAGCAGCGCCAGTAGTCCGGATGCCCTCGCGCGTTTCGGTAGCCCAGCGAGCCTGCTTCGCCAGTCGCCTGTGGGTCCGTTGCTCCTGTGTGTGCTCGTCGTAGCCGCGGAGCCAGATACTCCCGTAGTCCGGTGCCCTCGTGCGCTCGGTAGCCACTGTGCGCGCCGCTCCTGTTGCCCGTGTGTCTGCAGCTTCAGTCGGCGCCTTTCATCTTCTCTCCTCTCGCCAGCCCTCCTCCTCCTCGCTTGCCCTCTGTGACTGCCTCTAGCTTTGCTCATAACTGTGAACTTTAAACTATTGCTTCTTGAACTTGTGCTCAGAATGTGTGGTGACATTGTGATCCACCCTGAGCTTGTACTGCTTTGCTTGCTCTGCTGATTACACCCCACTTTGGCTATGGGGGTGTGTCAGAATGCTATTATTGTCTAGCCTGCAGTGGGGTACTCTATAGTGAGTACAGCCCAATCTAGGGTTTGCTATTTGTACTCAACTGCCTGCTAGTTCAACCCCCTCTCCTTTCATTCATTCTTGCCTAGTGATTCTGATACTCTTGCCCAGCTACCTACCCCATTTGCCCCTGTTGTTGTTGAGCCTGTTGCTACAGCGGGGGTCGCTGCCATCTCAAGTACTTTTGGTAAGTGGGGATGGAGCGTATATTCGATGCTGGTGTGTTGTGTCCCACTTCCTACTCATCATTTATCATTGTTGAGAGTCAAAGTGCTCGCAACCAAGTTACCGATGTATGTAGTGATGTGCATGCTAGTAGTTATGTTGCTTCTACATTGTATTTAGGCAGGATGCCCCTTGTCAGAATGTTATTATCTAGCCTGTAGTGGGGTGCTCTATAGCGGGTACAACCCAGTTAGGGTTTGCTATATGTATCCCAACTGCAGCTAGTGAAACCTCTCCTTTGCTCATTTCTCTCTTGCCTAGCTAGGGTTTACCTAGCTATGGCTCCTACTTGTGCCTACTATTTTAACATGCTATCAGAGCGGTTACGCTCCTGGCCTGTGGGCCCGCCTGCTTCCGCTGCCTTCCTGTGTGTCGCGCGTCCCGTGGCGCGCGATGTTCGTTTTTTTTATTTCCGCCGCGCGCTCGGGGCGCGCGGCGGTTCTCTGCCCGCCGTGGCTCCGAGGTGTGCGGCGGTTTCCTCCCTCGTACGTCACCCCGCGGAACCGCGCTTCCCCCCCTCCCGTCGACCGCCCCGTCGCCCGTCGAAGCGCCCCCCGTCGCCCGTCACGGAGCCCGCGGACCCGCGCGTCGCCCCCCGTCGCCCGACGCGGCCCGCGCGACATGCGCCAGGCCCGCGCGCGGCCCGTACGGGCTGCGCCAGGCCCGCGCGCGGCCCGTACGGGCTGCGCCAGGCCCGCGCGCGGCCCGGGCAGCCTGCCTCAGGGCCGCGCGCCGTCCCCCGCGCCGTCCCCCGCGCTCCTGCCCCGTGCCACCCGTTTTAGGGTTTGGGGGTGGTGAGTGTAGGGGTGGCGGTTATGGGGGTGCAAGAGTGTGCGTCGTCCCCTGCTCCTCCTCCTCCTCCGTCTCCCACTGCTGCAGCTGCCGCTGAGGGGGGTGGGTGTGTGGGGAGCCGAAGGAGTGGTGCTAGGGGGGTGACGTGGGAGTGGAGTTAGGGGTTCAGCAGGGGGTGTGTGTCAAGGGTGTGGGTCAGTTGGAGGAGGTTGTGTGGAGGTAGCTGTCGTGTCGCCTGCAGCGCCTGTAGTCCGTCGCCCTTGCTTCGGTAGCCAGTGAGCCTGTTGCACCAGTTGCCAGTGGGTCCGTTGCTCCTGCCGCTCGTCTTAGCCGCGGAGCCAGTCACTCCAGTAGTCCGTCGCCCTTGCTTCGGTAGCCACTGAGTCAGCCGCTCCTGTGCCCGTGCCTCTGCAGCTTCAGTCGTTGCCTCCCATCTTCTCTCCTTCCACAGTTCCTCCTCCTCCTCACTTGCCCGCTGTGATTACCTCTAGCTTTGCTTATTATTGTGAACTCCTGCTATGCTTGCTCATTGTGCTGATTACACCCCACTTTGGCTATGGGGGTGTGTCAGAATGTTATTATCTAGCCTGTAGTGGGGTGCTCTATAGCGGGTACAACCCAGTTAGGGTTTGCTATATGTATCCCAACTGCAGCTAGTGAAACCTCTCCTTTGCTCGTTTCTCTCTTGCCTAGCTAGGGTTTACCTAGCTATGGCTCCTACTTGTGCCTACTATTTTAACAGGTGCTTCAAAATATGTATGTATATTTTTACATATATGTTGCTCGTGGAGGAGGTGGAGGTGCGGGTACATCTGAGGGTGCTGACGCTGCGAGTGCTGACTCTGGGGGTGCTGCGGCATGAGGAGCTAGTACCAGGGACGCGATAGTGACTCCACAGCAGTAGTTCCAGCTTTAGTAGAACCAGCTGTGGACTTATCCGCGGCAGCAGCCACAGCTAAAGAATCAGCAGCCGTAGCTCTGAAATGCCGATGCATCATCTTCTATGTGGACTATGTTGCCCCCCTGTGTTTTTTTAGCAACCGCACTACCCACTCGCCATTTTTGTCTCCTATTGCATTCCCCCTGGCCGACCCCTCCTCTGTATCGATTGTCGCATGCATCACTACTGTACTACTATAGTAATCTCCTGGATAGAGGATCCCCCCCGAAATAAGGACCCACGGGACTTGTATACGAGTACTGGGACTCTTATCTTGGTGAAAAGTGTGAGGACCCCCCTTTTACTATTAAACTTTTTAAGACCCCCCTTTTCTGTATGGCTTCCTCATAGGTTTGCGGATTCCCTCGTTAGAACTTGTTTGGTGTCGGTCGCCTATAGGATCTCGGTATCATCACATCGTTTTCTGGACACGAGAAATTTGCAACTTGTACGGACGCTATGGACACCGTTTGCCACGTTCCCCCAAGAACATGCGTCATGTGTTTTCATGTTGCACGTCGCGTCCACCCATGTTCTTTCACCTGGTCTGGTAGCCGTGTCGTGCTCGTGTCAATTGCTCATTCACCCGTCAAATCTTCGTGTTGGACTGTGAACAGTCGGTATAGTAGGATCTCGAATATTGACTTTATACGTCCCCACTCCCTTGTAATGTTTGAGACTAATTCATTAGCAGATAATATGTTATTATCTTCCGTCTTATCCAACAACGAATAAGGCCCGTGACATGGAATCATTTTTTTTTGGAAATCTGACAAGTCTTACAATTTTGTTTGGCCCCGGCTGACTACGTTCACACTTTGGTGCTTCAAGATTCAATCGGGTGTGCCCTAGGATATGTGCCCAAATATAATAAGACAACTTGCAGAGAACCCTGCATTCTGCGATAAGTCTGATATTGTTTCTTATAACGAGTACACCGAAGCATTCGCGCCGCACTTGAGCGTGTGGAACTTTTGTTACCCACGTGGCAATGAACTCGTTGGTGCTTCGCCTTGCAGTCAGGGTTTGTGGTTCTGACAACCAATCAGGGCCTTTGTTTCTGACCTTTTGGGCCAATGTTGTCTTTCTTACGCACGCTTCAACATCCAATTGCGTGCCCCAGCTCAAATGTTTGTGTTTTTGAGTTGGATAGTTTGCAGGTATCGGATACGGTTCAAACAGGTGTCGCTATGTGTTGGATGCAAACCTTTTTGTGCGGCGTGATGAAGCGGATCGCTGTAAAATGGCATGCCACTTGATTGATTGGCTGTGGTGCGTGTGCGACGTTCGTCAAGAAAAGCTTCGCACCCGATCTGAGGCACACACCATTCGTGCTATGGTCGGCGGGCAGAACGCACGCCTCGAGATTGTCACGACAACTTCAAGCCGACTTCCGTAGACATGTTACACGTTGTTTTTCGCAGTTTCGCAATTCACATGCTATTTTCGCAGATCGAAACCCCTGATCTTCTCGCGCACATCCCCCGCCCCCACCTCCCCTCCCCCCCTAGACCTTCCTTATCACCTTTGTTTCCAAGATGCAAACCTCTCGGACTGGCCCAAGTTTGCATTGGTCCGAGCATTGGTGTTTGTCCCTGGAGTGAGACAGCCTGCCTGTGAGCTCCAGTCGACAGGTTTCCGTGTGTCTGCTTGTCAGAGTCCTCATAGGAGTTAGTGGTTGTGCTGCAGCAGAACTTCCAAAACGCCTTGTCTTGCCCATTCCCTAGCACGAGAAGATGGCCGACGATGGCACCACGCTGGAGGATGTCAATAAGGAGCTCGTTAATCTGGTCTGTAGCCGTTTCTTGTTTTGATTTTCGCGTTCTTGCACGTTCTTTTTGTGACCCGTAGTGTTTATATGGAGATTTTTGTTGAATAAACTATGGTTTTCAGGAAGACTGTCCAATGGAGGAGGTATTTGAGCAACTCCGTTGCACGAAAGAAGGGCTGACGTCAGCACAGGTCGAAGAGCGATTGAAGATTTTCGGGTATAACAAGCTCGAGGAGAAGAAGGTGCGTTTTGAGTTCCTTGATCCTAGATATTAGTGCAGCCAGTTATGGCGTCAACTTGGTCCTGTACACATACTGACGAAATTGTGGCTTTTCTCATCGCAGGAGAGCAAGATATTGAAGTTTCTTGGTTTTATGTGGAACCCGCTTTCATGGGTCATGGAAGCTGCAGCCATCATGGCTATCGCTCTAGCAAATGGAGGAGTGAGTTCATATCTCCATTCGTGTACTTGCTGTCTTGTGACCTTGATCTCATCTTCTACTGCTTTTTTTCCTTTGCAGGGAAAGCCGCCCGATTGGTACGATTTCGTCGGTATTATTGTTCTTCTCCTGGTCAACTCTACCATTTCGTTCATTGAAGAAAATAATGCTGGCAATGCTGCCGCTGCGTTGATGGCTCGACTTGCTCCGAAAGCTAAGGTGCGTCAAGTTCGCGTTTCATGAATTTTCTGGCTTTGTCGATTATTCAGCTATTGATTCGTACCATATCGGGATTGCAGGCTCTCCGTGACAAGGCCTGGAGCGAAATTGATGCTTCGGAGCTCGTTCCTGGAGACATTGTCTCCGTCAAGCTCGGCGACATCATTCCTGCCGACGCTCGTCTGCTGGAGGGAGATGCTTTGAAGATCGATCAGGTGCGCAAGGCTTATGTTTCTAGGTCTGGTGTTGAGCTGCTGTTAAACGCTCAAATTAGCCTGTCTTACACTTAGCAATTAGCTTACGTTGACATGATCTGCCTTGATTCAGTCCGCGCTTACTGGCGAGTCGCTGCCTGTGACGAAAGGTCCTGGCGACGGTGTGTATTCCGGATCGACTTGCAAGCAAGGCGAGATCGAGGCCGTCGTCATTGCCACTGGCGTGCACACGTTCTTCGGCAAAGCCGCGAACCTCGTGGAGAATACAAACAACGAGGGTCACTTCCAGAAGGTGAAGAAATACAAGAAAAAAATCTTTAACCTCATGAGCCCCAGATCTACCGTTCTGCATGAGAACTTGCCAAAACTAGTGGCACTCCTTCTAGTACTAAACCTTCAGCGCGTGTGATCATTCTCAGGTCCTTCGCGCCATTGGAAACTTCTGCATCGGAGCCATCGCCCTTGGAATTATTATCGAAATCATCGTCATGTGGCCGATTCAGAAGCGTAGCTATCGCGATGGCATTGACAACTTGCTCGTGTTGCTCATTGGTGGCATTCCAATCGCCATGCCCACAGTGCTTTCTGTGACGATGGCGATTGGCTCGCACAAGCTCTCGCAACAGGTGACGACGTTGATCGAGTGCAACTAACTTCTTCGCTCGGGGTTTTGAACGGGTTCTAAAGCTCTAATGTTTGCATTGCAGGGAGCCATTACCAAGCGTATGACAGCTATCGAGGAGATGGCTGGCATGGACATTCTGTGCAGTGACAAAACTGGTACACTGACGCTCAACAAGCTGACCGTTGACAAGTCAATTATCGATGTAAGTAGCGAGTTCTGGGTTATGTTATTTTGGATGTAGTAATGCGTCAGGGTTTTAGCGAAGTTTAAGCCCTCGTGATACCGCTGCTTCGTGCAGGTCTATGCCAAGGACGCGGATCAAGACCTTGTGCTTCTGCTGGCCGCGCGTGCTGCTCGCACAGAGAACCAAGACGCTATTGACGCATGCATTGTGGGAATGCTCGCTGACCCCAAGGAGGTAAGCTTTTGTCATCGCTGTTTCGCGTTCAGCAATTTGTACGCACTGGTAATACAGTTCTCTTTAACCGTGTCTGCGTTGTGTTTGTGTAGGCCCGGGAGGGTATTACGGAGGTCCACTTTTTCCCATTCAACCCTGTGGACAAGCGCACGCAAATCACCTACACGACGCCTGATGGCAAGATGTACAGGGCGTCAAAGGGTGCTCCTGAGCAGATCCTTGACCTTGCCTACAACAAGAATGAGATTGCTGCTCGCGTGCATGCCACAATTGCTGGGTTCGCTGAGCGTGGACTTCGGTCTCTTGGCGTTGCTCGCCAGGTGAGCTTAAAGCACCTTTTCTTGATTCGTCTTAGCTTTCTGACCACACTCTTTATGCTGTGGCGTTGCTACGCTTCTTTGGATGGCATTGGTCCTCTTGTGCTGTTGATGATTGGCGTTCAATCCCGTCTTGATAATTGGTCACTGCAGGAAGTCCCTGAGGGCGTCAAGGATGCGCCTGGTGGTCCTTGGGAGATGGTAGGCCTCCTACCGTTGTTCGACCCTCCCCGCCATGACAGTGCAGAGACCATTAAAGAAGCACTCAAGCTTGGTGTGAACGTGAAGATGATCACTGGTACGTCACGAGCAATTGTAGAATTTCTGGGTATGAATGTTGTAAGACAGACATGCGGTTGCAGTGTTTTATTTTTCCTGGGGCAATAATATGTCAATACAAGGTCTTAAATATCCTGGTGGTGTGTCTCTGGTTCTGTCTGTCTTGTTTTTGATTTTGCAGGTGATCAGCTTGCCATTGGCAAGGAGACAGGCCGGCGACTTGGCATGGGTACAAATATGTATCCATCCTCTGCGCTTCTGGGCCAAGCGAAGGATTCCTCCTTGATTGGCGTTGACGTGGCAGACCTTATTGAGAAGGCCGACGGGTTTGCTGGTGTCTTCCCAGGTGCGTCAGTACTCCTCAGCTTCCTTGTTCAAAGTGAAGAATGACCCCCCCCCACCCTCCCCCTCCCCCCCCCCCCTGCCCTTCCTCCCCCCCCCCCCCACCCCTCTCTCCCCCTCTCCTCCGCCTCCCCTTTTTGCCGTGCATTGAAATGGTTGACCGAATGAAAGCAAAGCTTGAGGAAAGTATTATGAGAAGTTTTGTTTTTTTCATGCTCTTTTGGCAGAGCACAAGTACGAGATTGTGAACCAGCTGCAAAAGAAGAAGCACATTGTGGGCATGACTGGCGATGGTGTCAACGACGCCCCTGCTCTCAAGAAGGCGGACATCGGTATTGCTGTGGACGACTCCACGGATGCTGCTCGCAGTGCCTCGGACATTGTCCTCACGGAGCCCGGTCTCAGTGTCATCATCCATGCGGTCCTGACCAGCCGTTGCATCTTCCAGCGCATGAAGAACTACACGGTGAGTGTCGCGAGTTAGTTTAAAAGTTGTAATTTGGAGGTTGTAGTGTGTCTGTGACATCCTACTCCTTTGTACTCTCCCTCTTCAACTTCCTGACTCTGAGCTTATGCATGCCTCTGTGTGTGTGTGTGTGTGTGTGTGTGTGTGTGTTCCTTTTTTTTTTTTTTTTCTTTTTTCCTGTGTTTCTGCAGATCTACGCCATCTCCATCACCATCCGTATTGTGGTACGTTTGCCAACTACCCCATTGAACAGAATACTGAGCTACGTTTTGTGTGTGTGTGTGTGGGTGGGTGTATGTGTCTTGCATGTTCAAAGCCTGCCATTGTGAACATTCCTTCTTGGTTTCTGTGCCTCTAATGTATCCTTTGCAACTCGCTGTCCTGGCAGCTTGGCTTCATGCTCATCGCCCTCATCTGGAAGTTCGACTTCGCCCCCTTCATGGTTCTTATCATCGCCATCCTTAATGACGGTATTCCTCCTCTTCAATCTGTCATCCCTATTGCTCAATGCTTGGCATCCCCTGAGCCTCCTTTATCCATGCCTGGTTCATATGTGATCCATAGCCCCCAGCCCTCCCCCATCCACCCCCCTTCCCGAAGTTTTTCCTGCTCTTGTTCCAAATTCTCCCGCCCACTTGTATTCCGTTTTCACCTCCCTTTTCCCTCACTATCCCCTTTCCCTTCCCCCTATTTTCCCCCCTCCCCTCCCCACCCTCCCTTCTCCCAACCCCTTCCCCTTCCTCTTCCCCTCCTCCTTCCTTTCCCGCCATCCTTCTGGGCTCTCCCCCTGATGCCACCACCTGTTGTTCTACCAGGCACCATCATGACCATCTCCAAGGACAGGGTGCTTCCGTCACCGACCCCTGACAGCTGGAAGCTCTCAGAAATCTTCTGCCAGGGCGTTGCTTTTGGATCGTACCTGGGAATCATGAGCGTTGTCTTTTTCTGGGCTGCCTACGAGACAAACTTCTTTGAGGTAAGAAATCGAACGGGTGTGTCTCCTATTCTCAGTCTCTCTTGTTCTCACCTTCCTGTCCCTTCCGCACCCAACCCCTCTCCCCTCCCGCTCCCCTCTCCCGCCCCGCCCCCTTTCCCACCCCCCCCGTTTCCCTCCCAATCGATGCGCATTCACCCACCTGCTTTTTTTTCATTTCCTTTTGTCATGCCTCCATCACCCCTTTGTCCCCGTGATCATTCCACCTTCCTCGCCCCCTCCAAGCACCTCCTACTCTGTTTCTAACTCGTTCTGTTCTGTCTTATCCTGGCCTTGATAACATGCAGCGAACCTTTGGTGTGGAGTCCCTTCAGAGGCCCGCAGATGCTGAGCCCGGTGGGGAGCTCTCCAACTCCCAGATGAAGCTCATGTCTGCGCTCTACCTGCAAGTCTCCATCATCTCTCAGGCGCTCATCTTTGTCACGCGCTCCCAGAGCTTCTCCTTCCTCGAACGCCCAGGCCTTCTTCTCATGGTGGCCTTTGTTGTCGCTCAGCTGGTGAGTGGTTTAGTTCTCAGTGTTGGGGTCTCATGGAAGAAGGTGAGGAAAGTAGTGCGAGGAAAGTAGTGTGAGGAAAGAGAGGAAATTAACGGGAAGGAAAGGGGATGGGAACATTACAAGCTGGATGCTTGGTTTGTTCAAAGACTGTTGAGAACAAATTGTAAGGTAGGAGAGATGAGTTGAGGTGAAAATGAAGAAGGGGGAGGTGGGGGAGACAAGGCAAGAAGAATCAATTTAACCATTTTTCTCCATTGCTATGTTGGTGGTGTTGGGTGATGATGGTGCTGGCTGGCGGTGATGATGGTGCTGGCGGTGATGATGGTGCTGGTGGTGATGATGGTGCTGGAGAATGCTTGATGTGCACATGCAGATTGCCACCTTCCTTGCGGTGTATGCCAACTGGGGCTTCACTTCCATCATGGGATGTGGCTGGGGCTGGGCTGGTGTCGTCTGGCTGTACAGGTATGGCTCCACCTAACACCCAGCTGTTGCATTCCTAATCTCTTGCATTTTCAGTTGCTTGGATTCGTTATCCTGTTCACTATGTTTGCTCTGCCACATCTGTTGTGCCGATGACATTGCGCTGTGATTTGATGTTTTCATACATGAATTGTTCTCCCCTCAACTGAAACCCTCTGTACCTTGTGTTCCACCCCATCTTTCCACCATGTTTATCCTCTGTACAGCCTGGTGACATACATCCCTCTGGACTTCATCAAATTCGCCGTCTCCTACATGCTCTCGGGCAAGGCTTGGGATCTGCTCACAGAGAACAGGGTCACGTTCACCAAGAAGGCCAACTTTGGTATCGAGGAGAGGCAGGCGCGGTGGGCCACGGCACAGCGCACGCTCACTGGGCTTCAGACCGTTGCTGCTGACGAGGCTCCCACTGTCCTTGCTGTGCTCGGCACTGCTGGTGGAGCTGACGCAGCTGAGGCTGCTCGCCGTCGTGCAGAAATCGCCAGGTAAGAACCCCTCGGAAAAAAACTCTTCCTGTGTTTGATTTAGCATGACTCTTTTCTGAACTGTTGCATTCCTGTACTGTGCCTCTTTTTTCGTCTTTGGATATTTACCTGATGCTCATTGCTTCTTTTGTGCTGCAGGCTGCGGGAGGGTTTGACGCTCAAGGGCCATGTGGACAACATTGTGAAGCTCAAGAACATTGATGTCGACACCATCCAGCAATCCTACACCGTCTAATTTTGTAGTGTAACTTACCTTGCCTCCCTCATCCGTTCATTATTCTCGGTGGGAATTTCTCGCCTCGCTTTTTTGTACCTGGCATAGGTTTGGCATGTCTCAGGAACCTGGTAACAGTGCAACATATCTCAGGAATTGGAGTTGATTTGTTTTGGTAGTGGTAAGCAGTTTAACTGATTTTTTGCCAGGTAACAGTGCAACATATCTCAGGAATTGGAGTTGATTTGTTTTGGTAGTGGTAAGCAGTTTAACTGATTTTTTGTCCTGAGATATATGAGCTACCGGTATGAGTTCCGATTGGGCCTCCTCCAAGGAGCATGAAAGATTCCTTTGTTGTGCTTAAAGTGGAAAAATACTTTTATCAGTGGGGTTTAGGGTTTGTAAGTGTGCCTCAATCTTGGGGCAACTTTTCAAGTTCCTAAGGATTTTGAACCCCTCCTTTCAAATGTATACCGGAGCTCAGACTGCAACATTTTAATGAATATCGGAACTAGCGGGCTTTCAAAGAAGAATCAAGGCGTCCCTGCTGACGGAACACTCCCCTTAGCAGCTGCTCTATTACCGATACTTCCACCCTGCTGTCCCACCAGCCTCTGCAGCAGCAACTGGGCTCGCTGCAGCAAGCGCGACGTGAGGCCTGGGCGGCGAAGTGGCGCCGGGTTGAGTGCTCTGATGGAGTTGAGGCAAACTAGAAGCGTACCGCCCTCGTGAAGCAACACCTGAGGTAATGAGAAAAGGGATGGGGGGAGCAGGGGAGACATGACGTGAGGCCGGGGCGGGAAGAGGCGCTGGGTTGAGTGCTCTGATGGAGTTGAGGCAAACTAGAAGCGTACCACCCTCGTGAAGCAACACCTGAGGTGTAAGCAAAACAAGGAGAGGGGAGCAGGGGAGATGTGAGGCCGGGGCAGGGAAGATGTGCTGGTTGAGCGTGCTGACTGAGTTGCAAGACGTATTAAAACACACAAACTCATAACCCAGAGACGTATGTGTCCAAAGATAGTGTTATAAATCGACTCGAACCCCACCCCAGCCCACCCAAATCCACCCCACTCCACCCCAGCCCATCCAACTGCACACACCGTGAGCCAGAGAGGCATGTGCCCCAGAAGGGCGGGGAGGAGCGCGAGCAGAATGCAAGTGAGTGCAAGAGCCACACTCTGCTTCACCTGGTGTGAGCACACGGAGACATCGAAGGGCAGGGACAAAAAGGGTGTTAGAGAGGAGACCCAAAAATGAAGATGCTGCCAAAAGAGGAGGAAAGTACTGGCAGGAGCATGAGCAGAATGCATGTGAGTGCGAGAGCCACACTCTGCTTCACCTGGTGTGAGCAACAGCATGCGCAAGGCCAAGAACGGGGTTGGAGGAAAGGCCGCGTAGGAGCACATTCAGCAACTTCGCGTCTTCGTTTCCCTTCTCTTTTGATTGTTCCATAAACATAAAAAATGATTTGGGGACTATATTGTTCTTACAATGAGGGTGGTTTGGCGAGCCTTGGCCACCAGGAACGGGAGCTCAGAAATGTTGTCCTTCAATAGAAGCACGTCTGCTGCTGCCACTGCTGTTGCACTTGCCCTCTCTGCCAGCACCACCCCCACCTGCCGTGTACGTGGCACAAAGGAATGTGACAAGGAGGAATGTGACACAAAGGAATGTGGGGCAAGCAACGGTGATTGTGATTTGACATTAACGAATTTCGACAAGGCGGGCCGATAAAACCATCCCCCACCATCAGCACGCAATGCTGACTCGAAACACACCTACACTTGCACCATCAGCACCTCACTATTTCAAGCAGACTCGAATCACACCTACGCTCACAAACGCCATTGAGGGAACTTACCGTGGCAGTAGCAAGAGCAGGAGCGTCGTTAATCCCATCCCCCACCATCAGCACGCCTCCCCTCCCCTCCCTCCCCATCCTCCCAGTCATCTCCTCAACCGCCCTCAGCTTATCCTCAGGCCTCAACCCCGCCTCCACCTCCCCTCCCTCTATCCCCACTGCAGCCGCCACCCTGTGTGCCGAAGCTGCATGATCCCCAGTGAGCATTCGGACTCTCAGGCCTCCCTGATCCTGCAGTTGCCGAACCACTTCTTTAGCTCCGGGCCGAAGCTGGTCTTCGAAGTGGAAAAGGGTTACTTTTTGCCCCACGGCAAGAGCGGCTCGGATTAGGTCGCTTGGGGGGAGGGTTGGGGGTGGTGCGAGTGGTGAGAGGGGTGAGAGTGGTTGGGGTGGTGCTGGTGATGTGGCGACTGTTGATTGGGCAGCTGCTGATGCTTGCGCTGACGTCTCTCTGTCGCTGTCCCGTCCTGCTTTTGCTGCTCTGCTGGCCCAGTGATCTTCTGCCACCTCAGCAATGAAATCCAGAGAGCCTATGCGAGCCTCGTGCGGGCCCCACTTGTCGCTCTGTGATTGGCCGAGAAGGTGGGGAGTGGGAGAGCAAAGCAATAGGAGGAGAATGTATTCACATTCATCAAGTGGTGGAGAGAGGTGATGGGCAATGGAAATCGGTGCTGGACGGTAAAAGTAACAAGCGAGAGGAAAGCAGAAAACAGGAGAGAGCAGAAAAACCGTACCACACTGCTCTGCACCGCACTGCACCCACTCACCTCGCCAGCTAGAAATGGTGGCAGTGAGCCCTCACCCCGGCACCAGCTGCAGCTGATCCACGGTCACTCCCGTGAGAGTGGTCCGCCTGCTGTCTGCGTTCATCACTCAGCACCGCAATGCACCGCATTACATATGACAACACACCTTTGGACCGCACTGCACCCATCGCACCCACCTCGCCAGGCATGCTGGAGATGGTAGCAGTGAGCCCTCGCCCCGGCACCAGCTGCAGCTGATCCACATTCACCCCGGTGAGAGTGGCTCGCCTGCTATCCGCGTATTCCTGTAGGGCCCTGTGAAGGAGGGAAGAAAGAAGGGGCTGAAAAGAACGGGGCAAGATATGCGTGAGCCTTGGGTGAGCCATCGCCCCGGCACCAGCTGCAGCTGATCCACATTTACTCCAGTTAGCGTAGCTCTCCTGCTATCTGCATACTCCTGGAGAGCCCTGCAAGAAGGGAAAGAGAGTGGGGAAAAAGGGCGGGGAGAGGGGGAGAGGGGGATGTGAGCCCGCACCCCGGCACCAGCTGTAGCTGATCCACGTTCACTCCAGTTAGCGTAGCACGTCTGCTGTCTGCGTATTCCTGTAGAGCTCTGCAGGGAGAACGCAGGGAATAAAAAAGCAGAAACAGGGGGGGTGAGCTCTCATCCCGGCAGGCACCAGCTGCAGCCGATCCACTGGGAATGTTCTAGACTTAACCGCTAGACTCAACCGCTAGACTAAACCGCTATCACCCCATTCTCCTCTTCCAACGCACCTGGCAATGGGGTGCGTGGCGGCTTGCTCCAGTGCAGCAGCCACTGCGAGTGCCTCTGCCTCACAGCTGGCACTGCTGCACTCCACCACCACCCCTGTCTCCTCCCCTCCCACTGCAGTGCACTGGAAATGTTCTAACCAAAACCGCCGTCAACCATACTCACACCCAACGCACCTGGCAATGGGGTGGGTAGCGGCTTGCTCCAATGCAGCAGCCACAGCCAGCGCCTCCGCCTCACAGCTGGCACTGCTGCACTCCACCACCACTCCTGCCTCTTTTAGTTCCCGGCGACTGTTCTAGACTAACTTACGGTCCACCCACTCCCACCTGATCATACCTGGCAATGGGGTGGGTCGCGGCTTGCTCTAGTGCAGCAGCCACTGCAAGCGCCTCCGCCTCACAGCTCGCACTGCTACACTCCACCACCACGCCTGTCTCCTCCCACTCGTGACTGTGACTGCGCACCCCCCCTGTCCCCTCCAGTGCACAGTCCTCCCAAAGTCTCTCACTCCCAACGATATGGGGAGATGAAGGAGAGGAAGGAGGAGGGGGAGGAGGAGGAGGAGGAGGAGGAGAAGGGAGAGGAGGTGGAGGAGGAGGGAGAGGAAGGTGCGGAGTCAGGTGTGAGAAGGGAGGGAGTGGTGTGCGGTGCGTGGGAGTGCAGAGGTTGGATGAAGCGAAGGGCGAGTTGGCCAGTGGTGAGGGTGCCAGTCTTGTCAAAGGCCACTGTGTCGCACGCTGCTGTGGCGTCTAAGGCGTGTCCCCCCTTCAGGAGAATGCCCTGGTTGATAGGAAGCAAGGGAGGAGAGGAGAAAAGGGCGGAGAGGAAGGGAGGAGAAGAGAAGGGAGGAGAGGAGAAGGGAGGGCGAGTTGGCCGGTGGTGAGCGTGCCGGTCTTGTCAAAGGCCACTGTGTCGCATGCTGCTGTGGCATCCAAGGCACGGCCGCCCTTCAGCAGAATTCCCTGATGGGGGAAAGAGAGGGACAGGAAGAGGGAGGAAGGGCGAGGTGGCCGGTGCTGAGGGTGCCGGTCTTGTCAAAGGCCACTGTGTCGCATGCTGCTGTGGCGTCCAGGGCATGGCCGCCATTTAGGAGAATTCCCTTAGGAGGGGAAGACAGGAATAAAGTAGACAGGGAGAGGGAGAGGGAGGAGAGGGACGACGAGCGAGTTGGCCGGTGGTGAGGGTGCCGGTCTTGTCAAACGCCGGGCACAGGGCGACGCTGCCACCATCACTGCCAGTGCCCGATACAGCGACCCCCGCACCCCTGGCGAGCTGAGCACCGGCCAGCACCACACTGCACAACCAGTTAGGCAGCGCCTTACCTTGGCAGCACACGCTGTAAGAGCACAGAAGTAGGCGAGGGGAGCGACAGCGAGCGCACAGGGTGATGCCGCCACCATCACTGCCAATGCCCGATACCGCGACCCCCGCACCCCTGGCGAGCTCAACTCAACACCAATTCTAGAGCTGTTACGGCTTCTAGAGAGTCTCACCTTGCCTGCGCAAGCCGTAAGAGCGCAGAAGTAGGCGAGGGGAGCAACAGCGAGAGCACACGGCGATGCCGCCACCATCACTGCCAGTGCCCGATACAGCGACCCTCGCACCCCTGGCGAGCTCAAAAACGGCCAGCCGAACAGCACCGGGCCCAGCACAGCCACTCCCACTGATAACCCCACCACTGCTTGACTGTATTTCTCGGAGAATTTATCCAGCCAGCGCTGGAGAGGGGGTTTTTGGGATCTGGCTTGCTCTGTCAGCTGCATTATGCGAGCCACGGTGGACTCGGACCATTTCCGGGAAGTTTCCACGACGAGGAAGCCGTCGACGGTGCGCGAGCCGCCCGGGAGGGAGTTTCCGGGAAGCTTCTCGACGGGGTGCGCCTCGCCGGTGAGGTGCTCTGTGGTGACGAGGGAGCGGCCGAAGCGGACGGTGCCGTCTAGAGGGACCACCTGAAGGGGGGGGGAGGTGGGGGAGGAGCAGCAGCAGCAGGAGCAGTATATGGGGAAAGAAGTGCAAATCACCCGGTGTATATCAACTGGTAAGGTGCTCGGTGGTGACTAGGGAGCGGCCGAACCGGACAGCGCCGTCTAGAGGGACGACCTGAGAGGGGGGTGGAATAAGATGGGGGAGAAGAGAGGAGGAGAGTGGGGGCAATGGCTTTCTAGTGGGGTGCTTGGCGCACATCACACTGTGAGGTGCTCTGTGGTGACGAGGGAGCGGCCGAACCGGACGGTGCCGTCCAGAGGGACGACCTGAGGGGGGAGGAGCAACAGCAGCAGGAGCAGTATAGGGGGAAAAGAAGTGCATATCAAATGGTGGGCTTCCCTGGTGAGGTGCTCTGTGGTGACTAGGGAGCGGCCAAAACGGACGGTGCCGAGGGACCACCTGAAGAGGGGAATAGTTGTTGGGTGGGGGAGGAGAGAGAGGACGAGAGGGGTGAGAACTTTGGCTTTACAATGCGGTGCAGCAGGGTGCGCTTCGCCGGTCATATCTCCCAGCGAGGTGCTATGTTGTTCACCCCAGCAGCAACCCCCTATCATCCAGCAAGCACTCACCTCTCCTGCTTTAACCAGCACCATAGCTCCCACAGGCACATCTGCTACTGGAACCTCCGACCATGAACGAGCAAACAGCCCATTTTGAAGCTCCTAGAGACGTACACTGGTCGGTTTCCCATCTACCTCACCACTGTTCCACCCTTCATTCCCAGCACTCACCTCTCCTGCTTTAACCAGCACCATGGCCCCCACCGGCACTTCAGCTACAGGAACCTCCGACCAGGAGAGAGCAGCCAACCCTGGAAACCCCCCCACTCCGCCTTCCCTCCCTCCACTTCCACCGCCGCCGCCGCTGCTGCTGCTGCTGCTGCTGCCATTGCTACTACTGTTGCTGCCGCTAATACCACCGTTTTCAGAAGGACCAGCAGCAGCACCCACAGAAGAGAGGCAGGAGGGGTCAATGAGAAGGGCAGTGGAGGGGTTGTTGTCCTGTAAGGAGCGAAGATCGCCCAGAGCCTTCTCCGTGAAATAATGCTCCGCTGATGGATGGGTGGGGAGAGGGGGGCAGGAAAGGAAGGGTGTGGGGAAGGGAGAGGGTGGGAAGGGGAAGCGGAAGGGGATGGGGAGAGGCAGGATGGGTCAATGAGGAGGGCAGTGGAGGGGTTGTTGTCCTGCAAGGAGCGAAGGTCGCACAGAGCTTTTTTAGTAAAATAATGCTCCGCTGATGGATGGACAGGGAGCGGAGGGAAAGATAAATGGGAAGTACAAAGGGAAAAGATAGGCAGGAGGGGTCGATGAGGAGAGCAGTGGAGGGGTTGTTGTCCTGCAAAGAGCGCAGATCGCCCAAAGCCTTCTCCGTGAAATAATGCTCCGCTGATGGATGGGTGGGAAGGTAGGCGGGTGAAAGGGTGAGTGGGTGGGTGGTTGGGTGGGTGGGCGAGGGGATGAAGAATGGTGGTAGAGAGCTGCTGTGGTGCCCTTCCTATATCAGTATGGGAAATTGTGGTACCAATGTATTACTACTAACCACACACATATCTACATAGGAGACGGGAGATGGAGAATAGGTTGAGCACCTATACGGCGAGCACCTATACGGGAAACTGAGGAGCACCTATATGGGAGATGGAGAACATGGCGAGCAGCAGAGTCCCTTCCAGCGCATATCCCATGGCCACTGAAGCCTGTGCTGCCACCGCCATGAGCACGTGTATGCTGCTGTGGTGCCCTTCCTGCTTCAGTGTGGGAATTGAGGCGCGCACCTATATGGGGTACTGTAGCGCACCTATATGGGGTATCGCAGCGCACCTATATGGGCTACTGCAGCGCACCTATATGGGAGATGGAGAACATGGCGAGCAGCAGAGTGCCCTCGAGCGCATTCCCCATGGCCACTGATGCCAGTGCTGCCACCGTCATGAGCACGCGAATGTTCACTCCTATACATGGTATCATCCTGCACCTATAAGGAGTATAGAAGCGTACCTATATGGGAGATGGAGAACATGGCAAGGAGTAGGGTCCCTTCCAGCGCGTTCCCCATGGCCACTGACGCCAGTGCTGCCACCGCCATGAGCACGTGAATGTTCACTGCGCCGCCTGCTATGTCCACTAGCGCGTCCATGGTTGCTGGGATCTGGAGAGGTGGAGAGGGGTGGCAAGAGGAGGAAATGGGGAACACCTGAGCAGTGCGCTGCACCAGCGCATGACGCCAGTGCTGCGACGGTCATGAGCACGTGAATGTTCACTGCGCCGCCTGCTATGTCCACCAATGCATCCATGGTTGCTGGGATCTGGGGGGGTGGAGAGGGGTGAGCCGGTTTAAATAAAGTTTACTTACAGAAGAAGTGGGCCGGTGGGAATGGGGTGTGTGCATTTACCGAGGAATGAGATAAGAGCAGACTCATTCAGCAAGAGAGTGAGGTTGTGAGATTGTGAGATAAGAGTCACGGAGAGAAGCTTACAGCAGTGAGGGGGAGGGCGGCAGCAACAAGCCCCGTCTGCAGCATCTGCACCAGCAACGGCTGGGATTGCATCTGGACAGCGAGCGGCACGAGCAGCGGCACGGCGTATGCGGCAAGGCAGAGCGCGAGGGAGAGCGAGGCGAGGGGCGCGCTTTCCCTCATGCGGTCGGCCAGAGGAGCGAGGCGGAGGAAGGAGAAGAGCGAGAGGAGGGCGCGCTGGGCGGTGTTGAGGGAGGCGGGCGCGGGGCAGCAGTGGTGGTGGTGATGGTGGCCGTGGGAATGGTCATGGGTGTGGGCATGCGAATGGCTGTGGTTGTGGGCATGGGCATGAGTGTGGGCATGAGAATGACTGTGGTTGTCATGGGTGTGGTTGTGGGCATGGGAATGGGCATGGGCAAGGTTGTTGTCATGGCTGTGGGCATGGTCATGATCATGGTTGTGGTTATGGGCATGGTTGTGAGCATGGCTATGCGCATGGCTATGACGCTCATCCTTGTCATGGTTGCTGTGGTCGTGAGCATGGCTACGGTGCTCATGATGATGATGCTCCTCGTGATGATCATGAGTATGATGGTCATGATGATTATGATGCTCATGGTGGTCATGATGGCCATGATGATCATGATGATCATGGTGATCATGGTTGTGCATATCAGCAGCATGTGCATGGCTCGTTGCAGCAGCGTGACCAGCCCCTAGCTCGCGCCGTTCATTCTCCTTCCCATGCCCATGCCCATGCCCATGCCCATTCCCATGATCATCCTGCCCCTCCTCATGCCCATGTCCACTCCCTCTCGCCTTCGTTTCACCCTCCCCCGCATTAGTAACACAATCCACTCCACCAGCAGCGGAATCCCCAGCGCGACCGCCATCTGGACCACCACGCCCTGCGCTACTGTGACATCGGATACTAGCACGCCTGCGCGCGCCGGCCCTCGCGCCCGCTACAGGCGTCCCCGTTATGAACGACACAGAAAAATCGCTGCAAGTGCGAATCCCTGAGAGCTCCTGCTTCTGGTGGGGAACTAATGACCGTGGAGCCGACACAGAGCTGTTTTTGTGATTTCTCAAAAACGGGCAGGAAAAAGACGTGCGGAGCCTGCCCGAGGTTCGAACGGGCAGTGAGGAGAAAAGTCTGATTCCCGCGGAGCGGAGGTGTTGGTGAGGAGCTGGAGACTGGGTCGCGAATCGATGCGCCTTGCTGATTCGACACGCCGCCACGGCGCTGCTACTGCTGCGAGAGCACACGAGGGGTGCATGCGACGCTCGAGACGTGTGCGACGCCTGCGACGCCTGCGTTGCCGCACCTCCAGCCTGTGTCTGCGACTTAGACTTGACACTCCATTGTACAGACCGCGACTGTGCTTGTGCATGTGCTCTGGGCTTGAAAATCCTCTCTGCTGCCCGAATCAGCGGCGCGGCGTTGGCGGTACGAGCCACTACGACCGCCATGGCGAGAACTGAGGGCCGCAATCTCTCTTGAGAATCCTCAAAGCTACCGCTGCCAACGGGGAAGTCCTGATTCCTGAGCCGACTCGGAAGGTGGAGGGGAGGGGAGAGTACTGCTAAAGCAGGAGGGACCGTGTGAAGTAGTTTACGCTTATTTCAATGTGCTCCAGAGTGGGCTACTACCAAGTCGCGAGATGTCCCAAAGCTCGACAGCCATGAAGCCGCAACAATGCAATTTTTAGGGATTCAGGAATCACGAAATCAGGCATTGCACGAGCGACGTGGCAGAACCTAGTACGCCGAGGGAAGCAGCTATGGCCGAAACAATCTGGCCGTCGGGGATGCTCTGGTGGAAAATACGTAAGCGACGTACAAATTGCGAGCTGTTGCTGATCACGTACATTCACGAACAGATTTGGCGTAACCAAAGTGATCGCAGCGCTTCATCGATCTCATTCGCGAGAAAATCCTTGGTGCCCTGCGAGCCGATTAGGCTAGACGAAGTGTGATGGTAACGCAAAGTCAGTTTAACAGCGCAATTACCGAGTGCCACGTGTAGTGACAAAGCATACCTGGAACATCAATCAGATGCCTGGTCAGCTAAAAGACGTTCCATTTGAATCCCAGCTGCCAATCAGCAGAACCTGGCTAGCTTTACGCCAATCGGAGTTTTATCGAATGTGAACTAAAATACTGGACAAGTGAAATGAAATATCCCAAACTCCAACGGAAAACATATCAGCCACAGAGAACACCGATACACAATTAAGGCAACTACATGGTAACAGGTAATTGCATCACTACAAATCAGCAATCTGTTAGTGTACTATTTGGACCAATAACAAGATTTACTCCTAGTTCAGCAGCATGCCCTTTCCTCATAGTAGTCCATATCTAGTGTAAAGTTCCTTGGCCAGTGGCTTACTACTCGTCGATGGTTTGGCCGAGCCAGGATCGACCCCGGGAGCGAGACGTGTTGGTGCGGGAATTAATGCTCGCGCATCTCAAAAGCTTCTGGAACTCAGGAAGGCTGATTCGACCGTCTCCGTCCGTGTCGGCTTCTGCTATCAAGTTATCCAGCGGGAAATTAACCTGGGCAGCCTGGGGTATTTACAAGGTGGGAAAATGTGGGAAGGAGAAGCGAGGATGTGCTTGCCTTGAATTATGGGCGAGCAAGGAACCTTGGCCTCACCATGCGAAGCTCCTCCGCATCGATGCACCCGTCGCTGTCACGGTCAGCCAGAACTGAAAGGGTGCGTAACACCTGTACCATACTCGGGTTCGAGCACTCAGCTCACACCCAATACTCCCCATGTGCAGCTCCTCCTCATCTACGCACCCATCGTTGTCGCGGTCAAACTGAGAGGGTGCCAGCACAACACCTGTACCGCACACAGCCCCTCACTCACCATGCGCAGCTCTTCAGCGTCAATGTACCCGTCGTTGTCGCGGTCAAACTGTGCAAAGGCGGCCCGAGAGCGCTCCTGCCACTTGGTGGAGTCGGCCTCCTCCAGCTGCTGCACGTGCAGCGTTGCCGCCACAAACTCGTCAAAGTCAATAATGCCGTCGCAGTTGGTGTCCATCTGGGGAGAAAGGGAGGAGCGTTGGGAGCAGACGGGGGAAATGTGTGAGATCGCCCCTGCCACTTGGCAGAGTCGGCCTCCTCCACCTCAGCTGCTATACGTGCACTGAGGCCAGCACAAACTCATCGAAATCGATGATTTTGCCACAGTCGGTGTCCATATGAGTGGCAAGCAGGTTGGGAAAGGGGAAGTTTGGGTAGAGGATGAGTGGTGCTACTGCCACTTGGCGCAATCGGCCTCCTCCAGCTGCTGCACGTGCAGTGTGGCCACCATGAAAGGCACGGGAGTTGAGAGGCAAGGCTCAAAGTAGAGCCAAGGTAATCTCTCAAACCAGGGAGGAGTGTACACACTGGTAGGAGGTTCTGCAGCACTCTCGGCTCCTTCTGAGGTACCTCTTGTCTCAGACCACGAAAGGCATGGGTCTTCACAGGCTAGGCTTAGAATAACATCCTGGCAACCTCTCAACACCGGGGAGGCGTGTACTCACCGCTTGGAGCCACGTGTAGAGAGTGAATTTTTTAGACGTCTCAAAATGCATTCACAGGCTAGGCTTAGAATAACATCCCCAGGCAACCTCTCACACCGGAGAGGCGTGTACTCACCGCTTGGAGAATTTGCAGCACTCTCGACTCCTTCACTTCGAATGGCAGGTCGTGACTTAGTGCCTGATAAGGGGACAGAGAAGACAAGGGAGAGGAGAGTGGAGAGAAGGGAGAGGGTGTGTGAAGTGTAGGGGAAGTGAACAGAGAGCATGGGGAGTGAGACGGGAGGTTTACTTTGTTGACTTCAAATGGCAGGTCGTGACCATCGTAACCAACCTCCCTTCTTCCCCCTTTTCTTCTCTCCCCTTTCTCCCCCTTCCGTTATCCCTCCGCCTGCCCTCCACCACTTCCCCCCCCCACCTCACCTGTCTGATCTCATCGATCGTGATGGTGCCATCCTTGTTTATATCCATCGCATTGAACTGACCTCTCAACGCCTGCATGGGAGCATTACAGCTCAGCTCTGTCTCCCCTCTCCCTCACCCCATCCCTCCCACCTCACCTGTCTGATCTCATCGATCGTGATGGTGCCATCCTTGTTTATATCCATCGCATTGAACTGATCCCTTAAAGCCTGCACCTCATTCTCCTCCAGTGTTGTCGCCAGGGCCTGTGGGGACGCAGGGAAGGAAGGGAGAGTGTGGGCGGGGAGGATGTGGAGGGCGGAGGGAAGGGGTAAAAAGGAGAGGAAGAGACATGATGAAAACCCATCCTCCAGTGTTGTCGCCAGGGCCTGTGGGGACGCAGGGGAGGAAGGGAGAGCGTGGGCGGGAGGGTGTGGGGTGGTGGAGATGGGGAGCAGGAAGGAAGAAGCAGAGGATCGAGCAGGGCAGAGTTGAGCTGGTCCCTCAATACCTGCGATCCTGTCTGCCCCCCCTCACCTGCTCCTGCCTGCATGGGTGCACGCATTTGTGCGTGCCCTTTCTCACCTTGAGCGTCATCTGCTTGAGCCGCAAGTACTTGACAAGCTCGCCTTAACCATCATACCTGTGTGCATGTGTGTGCGTGCGTGCCTGCCTGCCTCCCCTCTCACCTTGAGCGCCATTTGCTTGAGACGTGAGTACTTGACGAACTCCCGCATGTTGGACAGCACTGCTATGTCCAGTGGCACAGATGATGCATCTCCTCCCTCCTTCACCCACTTGTGCGCTGAAAGGCAGTGAGTGTGTGGGAGGAGGGAAGGGAAACAGGGGAGAGGAGGAAGGGAGGCTTTCAGGGGCGGTTGGACAGCACTGCTATGTCCAGTGGGACGGATGATGCATCGCCCCCTCCTTCACCCACTTGTGTGCTGAAACGGGTGGGAGGGAGGAGAGGTGGAAAAGGGGAGAGGACAATCGAGGCAGTCACAGGCTGTTTAAAAGCACACTCGAAAAGCACATCTAGCAGCAACACGTGCACTCACACAAGGCTTGGGCGGCAGTGGGTCGAGCGCGAGGGTCCTTCTTGAGAAGCTTCTTCACAAAGGCATTTGCGCTGGATGACACGTGCAGTTTAGTGCTCTCCGCTCAAAGGATGCACATGCACTCACTCGCACAATGCACATCTAGCAGCCAGCGACTTCACTCACACAAGGCCTGGGCGGCAGTGGGTCGCGCGCGGGGGTCCTTCTTGAGAAGCTTCTTCACAAAGTCCTTGGCGCTGGATGACACGTGCGGCCATGGCTTCTCCCTGAAGTCAGGCCGCTTCTTCAGCACCTGGTAAGTCATCATGAGCGGTGATGAGTGGTGGGGAGCGGTAAGGAGCAGTCAAGTGAGTTAGGAGCGGTGATGAGTGGTGAGGATGAGCACAGCTGGGACATGGTGCTGGGAAATAGAGTCCTTGGCGCTGGATGGCACATGCGGCCATGGCTTCTCCCTGAAGTCAGGCCGCTTCTTCAGCACCTGGTGAGTGGTGAAGAGCGGTGATGGATGGTGATGGGGGGAAGGGGTCACATGATGATGAGGAGTAAGTCCTTGGCGCTGGATGGCACGTGCGGCCATGGCTTCTCCCTGAAGTCAGGGCACTCTTCAGCACCTGAAGAGTGGTGAAGTGAGGTGATGGGCGGTAAGGAATGGCTAGAAGACTTCTTAGGTTTCCTTTCTACCACTTTCCTCTCCCCTCCTCACCTCGTTGAAAATCCCCGCCTTGGTTCTATCCCAGAACAGCCGTCGGTCTGACAGCAGGATGAATGTGATGATGCGGACGCTCCACACGTCACTCTCCCTCTCTCTCTCACCTCCTACTCATTCCTCTCCACCACCCTCCCCCATTCTCCCCCAACCACTCTTTCCCCTCCTCACCTCATTGAAGATCCCTGCCTCCGTTCTATCCCAAAATGGCCTCCTCCCTGATAGCAGGATGTAGGTAATGACGCCGATGCTCCACACATCACTCTCCGGTCCCGACCGCCGCTTGAGCACCCCTCTCCTGCATTCTCCCCTACCGCTCTCCACCCCACCTCACCTCATTGAAGATCCCTGCCTCCGTTCTATCCCAGAATGGCCGCCTTCCCGACAGCAGAATGTAGGTGATGACACCGATGCTCCACACAACACTCTCCCCTCTTTTTATCCCCTCTCTCATCCCCCTCACTGCTCTTCACCTCTCCTCACCTCGTTGAAGATCCCTGCCTCCGTTCTATCCCAGAATGGCCGCCTCCCAGACAGCAGGATATATGTGATAACCCCGATGCTCCACACGTCACTCTCTGGTCCCGACCGCCGCTTGAGCACCTCTGGAGCCACGTAGTAGGCACTGCCAACCACGTCCGTGAAGTGCTTGCCTTTGGGGGGAGAGGGGGGAGAGGGCGGAAGAGGGGGGCAGGAAGGGTTGCGTACGGAAAGGAATTTATTGCGTTTGAGCACCTCACAAGCGACGTAGCAGGCACTGCACATGGCACTGCTCTAACCACATACGCTAACAGCACTCACCAGGTTTTCTGAAGTCCGAGAGGCCAAAGTCGGTGGCTTTAAGGAGCGAGTCCTCTGCCTTGGACTTGAAGAGAAAGTTCTGAAAGGGCGCAGAGGGAGAGCAGAAAGGGGGGGAGGGAGGGAGAGAGGGGGGGTGGGGGTGGGTGGGTTGGAGGGAGATGAAGGAGGTGAGATAAGGAAGGAAGACGAGGGATTGGGAAGGTGACAGAGGATGGATGGAGGGAAAAGCAAGGAGAAATAGTGGAGGAAGGAGGGGGGAAAGGGGAGGGAGGGAGGGGTTAAGGGAGGGGGAGAAGGCAGGAATGAGAAAACGCTGTGCAGTTGGCAATTTGGCCACCACGCTCAGCACGTTGTGCTCCTCTCGTCTTGCTGCATCTCTCATGTCTCGCTGCAGTTCCTCTCTCTCACCTCAGGCTTTAAGTCGCGATGAACAACACCGTGCAGGTGGCACTTGGCCACGACTCTCAACATGCTGTGGTGTGGAGCGCGCCTAATGCTCCTCTGGCTTTCAACCCGTCCATCCCCTCCATCTCTCCCTTTTATGCCCGCCCCTCCCTCTCACCTCAAGCTTCAAGTCGCGGTGCACGACACTGTGCAGACGGCACTTGGCCACCACGCTCAGCGCATTGTGCATCTCATGTCTTGTTGCATCCCCTCCATCCCCTCCATCCCCTCCATCCCCTCCATTCCCTCCATCTCTCCAATCCACGCCCCTCTCTCTCACCTCAGGCTTCAAGTCGCGGTGCACGACCCCGTGCAGGTGGCACTTGGCCACCACGCTCAGCATCTGCCGCACCACCCCTGCCGCATCCTTCTCTGAATACCTGTTCTCACGCCTGCTCGCGTTGGAAAAGGAACAGGGAACAGAAGGGGGGAGGGGTGTTGGTGGGCGGGGGTGGTGAGGGCCACGGCGCTCAGCATGTGCCGCACCACCCCTGCTGCATCCTTCTCCGAATACCAGTTCTCACGCCTGCTCGCATTAGAAGGAGAAAAAAAAGCGCAAAACAAAAGGGGGTGGGTGGGAGTGGGGGAAGGGGAGGGGAGGGGAAGGGGAAGGGGGGAAGGGGAAGGGGAGGGGAGGGGAGGGGGAGGGGGAGGGGGAGGGGGAGGGGGAGGGGGAGGGGGAGGGGGAGGGGGAGGGAGAGAGGGGGAAGACGAAATGAAACAGTTAGCATGCTGATACAATCAATCATAACTGCTCATGATGCATGCTTCCAAATATACAGTTGACTTCAATCCCGAATCCCAAACTCCATTCCACATCTCACTCCCCTTTCCCATCCCCATACCCATCCCATTTCCAACCCCCATCCCTCCCATTGGTTGTCTCAAACCCCATATCGGTCCCCTGCACCCTCCTCTTTGTTTTCCTTCCCCTTGAAATTCTACTTTCCTACCCACCCACAGCCCTAATACTTCTGTCCCCCGAGCTTACTTGCTCAGAATTCTGTCGAGGAGTTCTCCACCCTCGCAGATTCTGCCACGGGGTAAGAGAGGGGAGGGTGAGCGGATGGGGGGTGAGGATTCGGAGGAGAGGAAGAGAGGAGTGATCAGGAGATGATGGGGAAGAGAGGGGAAAGGAGCAGTCAGGAGTGAAAGAGAGTGAGCAGCTTGGGGGGAGAGAGAAGAGGAGAGAAGGGAGGGGCGGTGGGAATGACATGAGAGGATGGGGAGAACGAGAGCAGAGATATACTGTGAATTATGCGTTTAAAGTGCACTCACGCCATACAAATGCAACACAAAATAGTCGCCTTCGAACTTTGTTGACAAACTGTACCCCACTACACTCCATACCCGCTATACTGCACTCACTCCATGCAGATGTACACAAAGTCGGTGTCCTCAAACACGTCAATGAACTGCACCACGTTGGGATGGCCCGACAGCAGCTTCATGATCGCCACCTCAATACACCCCATTCTCGTTATAGTATACTGCACTCACTCCATGCAGATGTACACAAAGTCGGTGTCCTCAAACACGTCAATGAACTGCACCACGTTGGGATGGCCCGACAGCAGCTTCATGATCGCCACCTCAATACACCCCATACTCGTTATAGTATAGTGCACTCACTCCATGCAGATGTACACAAAGTCGGTGTCCTCAAACACGTCAATGAACTGCACCACGTTGGGATGGCCCGACAGCAGCTTCATTATCGCCACCTCAATACACCCCATACTCGTTATAGTATAGTGCACTCACTCCATGCAGATGTACACAAAGTCGGTGTCCTCAAACACGTCAATGAACTGCACCACGTTGGGATGGCCCGACAGCAGGTTCATTATCGCCACCTCAGTACACTTTATACCCGCTATAGTGCTATCACTCAATACCCGCTATAAGAACTCACTCCATGCAGATGTACACAAAGTCGGTGTCCTCAAACACATCAATGAACTGCACCACGTTGGGATGGCCAGGCAGCAGCTTCATTATAACCACCTCAGTACACTCCATACCCACTATAGCGTCACTCCGTACCCGTTATAGTGCACTCACTCCATGCAGATGTAGACAAAGTCGGTGTCCTCAAACACGTCTATGAACTGCACCACGTTGGGATGGCCCGACAGCAGCTTCATAATCGCCACCTCCCTCCGCACGTCCTCCACTGCTATAGGCAGCTTCATCTGTGAGCGGGGAGAAGGTGGGGGGGGGGGGGGGGGAAGGGGGGGAGAAGGGGGGGGGGGGGGGGGGGGGGGGGGAGAGAGGGGGGAAGGGGGGCAGCGTCATCTCTCGCTCTGCGCACCTGCTTCGTTACAAGCACCTGCCTCGTCATACGCACCTGCTTCTTCTCGATCGCTTCCGCTGCCACCTGCTCGCCCGTGGCTAGTTGAATCGACTCGTAAGTCGTGCCGAATTGCCCGTGACCTAACTTGCTTCTTTCACTCCCGTTCTACGCACCTGCTTCGTTACAAGCACCTGTCGCGTCGTACGCACCTGCTTCTTTTCGATAGCCTTTGCTGCCACCCGCTCGCCGGTGGCTAGTTGAATCGACTCGTAAGTCGTGCCGAATTGCCCGTGACCCAGCTCCCTGCCCAGCTTATAGTGTGCCTCAAAGTCTCGTTTATATCCGAAGTCCGTGCGCAACCCTAACGGAATAGTCGTGTCGTTCTTGTCGTACTTCGCGAATTGTAACGCGGCTCCGTCGACTGCGGTTGTAGTACTTGAGTTATTTTCCGCTTCTTTCCCCGCTGATGTTCCTGTTGGTATACTCGCATTTGCATCTGATCCTGCTGCTGTTCCTTCCCCCTGTGCTGCCCCTCCTGCTGTTCCTGCTGCTTCCGCGCCTCCCGCTGCTGCTCCTCCCACTCCATGTGAACCCTCATTGCCGTCTTTTCCTGGACTTGACGGTCCGGCAGCTTTCACTTCATCTGTACTTGCCGGCTTCGCGTGCACGGCAGCCGGAGCCGTCTGAGTTGCGTCGGCACCGGCTGGCGGTGCTTTGGACGCGTCAGGCGGCCGCTCCTTGCTCTTCGACAGGCACGAGCCCATGCTGCTGGTTCCCTAGTAGTTCCTAACCTAGCGTTCGGTCAGTAATATAATAGCAGTGCTCGTGGCGTGGCGTCAGTCGCTGTGTCAGTGAATAAATACGGGAAGCAATAACTCCTTTCTGACCTAGACAATGCCTGCAAAATTGGCCTGAACTGTCCGTGTACCGCTGGTCTATGCTTATTTCTACGACTTACAAATGTACCAGGCTTGCGAAAATACTACAGAATTTTTTGTTTCTAGGTCCTTCCCCACTTAAACTATGCGTGGTCAAGCTCGGCTTCAAACATCGACGGGAAATTGTAAAGATGAGCCAGTCGTCTTATAATTCGAGAGCACATCTCATCTGCTCCTAAGACCTCAATTCCACTAAACAAAACAAGAGCCCGCTCCTATGACTAAGCGAGGCAACGTAACGCTTTCCAGTGATAGTGCACGATCTACACGGTAAGCGGAGGAGCAGAGTTCCCAGAGGAATTATTAGGCCGAAGTATGCAAGGATGTGGAATATGCTAGCGCCAAGGAAGCGGAATCAGAGCAATGCTGCGTAGATACTCGGAGGAATCAAACAGGACGTTGGAGGATGCCCGATATGAAGGAGACGACTTGCGTGGTGGTGTGGTGACCGTTTTTGAAGGTCCCATTTGAGTGTAGAGGCGGAAGGCTGTCCGCGGAAACATCCCGGTTTGGCTTGGAAAGCTACAGTGTATATGCGGAAAACTGTAGGCGGAAGAGCTATGGCCTGAAGAATTGTGGGCAGAAGCGCACAGTTCGGCTATCGCTTTTTTTTCGCAAAGACCACGTTTGATCGGGGAGGACGAAACGAAACGGAACGGTTGCCCCTGAAACAGAATACGTCACCGATTCTGTCAAACTGTACAGTGCGCAGTAAAGTGCGGGACGTGAGGCGGGCTTGCCCGAAAATAAACGGTGGGTCGCCAAATGGGCAGCTGAAACGTCTGCAGTCGGTTACTACAAACGGGAGAGCGGTAGAAATTGACTGTCGGGGGCGGAAGGAAATTGGGTGAAGTCTGACCAATAGGAAGGGGGAAGGAAGATGGGTGGATGGGTGGGTGGGTGGGTGCGCGGGTGCGGGGAAAATGAGCCTCCCGTAGCGCTCCCAGATACTTCCGCGCACGCCCTTGGGATTGGGAGGAGTCTCGAAAATGCCGCGTCGCTCGCTGGCAGGGTCTTCATGGAATTGGGGAAGGAAAGTGGCAGCACGTTGAACTCCTTATCGGGCAATGGAGATTTCACCTATGTATACTTTACATGTAGACGACATCACGTATAGTATGGGTTTTAGTTTGCATTCCATGAATGAACATATAATATGCATAATATAGATTATATTTTTACAGAGAAATTATTTATCGTAAACAAATACAAATCATATGAATGTAATGCTTTAACTCTACCAACGAGTACCTCTCCTTAACACGTCAAGTTTGGACATACTGGCTATACTGTATCGTCGCAACACTATACTGTACAGCCACTCTGGGAAGGCCATTCGATCAATTATGTTTGTCGTTCGTTATAGGCAACTGAAACTGGACTGCTTTGTGGTTGGTGGCCTGCGGCTCGCGGATATAAGAGCATTTCATGTCGGTTGTCATCGGTCCATTCGTTACTGTTGCTTCGACCTAGATTGGACCAGTGGCTGACGTTTTGACATCCCAAGCCTCGACCAGTTGCTGATTGGTTACCCTGCGCCTTGGTGGCCATGCTCAAGTTCATTTTCCGCCTTGTGTATGCGATACGGTTCGAGACAGACACGTCATACACCTAGCCCGCGCCAAATTCACCAGGGCCATTTTCACCCCCCTGTGTAATGATTTCTGATTTACCCGAAATTAAAAGGCTGTTTTGAATGTTTTCGTTTAAAAGAGAGTACGTTTCAGACATCTCTGACGAGTTAGGGGATGAAAATCGGGTCACAATAAACTATGGTCGAGTCGCCATGGTAAGAGTTCGGTTTTTTTTAATATCTCGACACTTGTCTGAGTGTTTTGTAGCCTATAAATTCTGGGTGTTTACTGGTAAAAGCCAAAATCGGGTTCAGGGTGCTTTCCGAAACAAGTTGCAGGGCGTGAAAATAGCGCGGGCTAGGTGTAAACGATACGCGCAGCGTGTATTTGATCCGCACCCAACAGCTGTCACCCATTTCACGGGAGGCAAGGTCGTGTCCGTAGGGATGACATGTCAAAGTGGGCAGTGTCAATTTGGCATTTTGACACTCAGCCAACATTGTTGGCAGGGTGTCAAGAAATTGCAGGTTGCCATCCAATACAAATCGTCGGACACTTTCTAAATTGGCACAGTCAAACCTACAAACGAGAGAAGATGGTCGCAGGTGCCTATCTCACGACCAGATGCTGCCCAATCAGCACACAATCTGTCTTTTGAATTGTTCGCTACCTGGCAGATCCACCCATGACAAATTCTCAAACCAATGAAATTGCGTCGCTGATGTTCGCACATGCGCTTCGACTTGACACTTCAGCTACAGTGTTTGACACTCTAATTTGAATGCGCTTCGGGTTGACACGCCTCACTTGACATGTCAACCCTATGGACACGAACTAAGAAAATCACCCTTGGAATGGCGTTTCGAGGGCTGCGCGTAATTGCCACACAGTGAAATTCTATAGCTGGTATACCCTAGTAGTGCAGTTTTTGACGAACCAACTCGACGAAATAATTTCGCAAAGTAATCGCAACCAGTCAAAGAGTGTGTATTCCCCACCCGGTGGCAAGATTCGTTTCATGCCAGTGTGGGTCAGTGTGGTTTGTTTCGAAGGTGTTAGAGGGTGCAGTGAAAGAAGCAACTCTGTTATCAGGGGTTCCCCGTTTCCCACATTCACAATCCCCAGTCCCGCCCGCCCTCCCCTTTTTCTCTCGTCTTCGAAACCCCCACACCCACCTTCCCGCGTTCTCTTACACCCTTCCCCAGCCCCCTTTTCCAAAAAGAAAATGCAAGGAACCTTCGAAGCGTGTCATGCTTGATAATGTAAAGAGGTTGATTACGATGCTGTGCGTTCTAGAGAGGCAAGTTTACTTCACCGTTTTGAACCGCTACAAATCAGTCTCGCTTCGGATGACACACCCTCGCTCCCACCCACTCGTCTCCCCATCGCCCCCAACTGCCCGTTGATTCCGCCGCAGCTGTGCGCTTGATTCCTTAGCGTGTTGGTCCCCACGGGGTACACGCACCGCACCTCCACCCGACCTCGATTGGGCAGGGCAGGTCCGCGTCGAGTCTCGAACCGAACCATAACCAGCCGAATCAATCTCTTTTTCCAGCTGCTTCGGCGCCGAACCAGATAACCTGCGCCTAGAGAGCAGCGCGGCTCGACCAATGTGATGTGATGGATGTTGAAACGCGGAAAGGGGGATCCCCTCCGCCCACCCTCCATCCCGATTCCCGAGACCGAGACCCTGCTTGCCCTCCCCAGGATATTTCCCGCCCAGGAGTGAGTGTACGTGTGCTTGGAAGGCGGTTTCCGCCAGTAGCGCATGAGCGGAAGAGCTGTGCCTTCAAACTTCGCATGGTATGCCCCGTTCGTCAAGCCACTGTGGAATCTCGAAACAGTTTGCACCCTCCTGCTTAGCTTGTGTTCGAGCCTGTTTGGTGGGTGAGTTTGATCCGTGCTCGCTGCTCGATCCAGCGGTACAGCAGAGACTGAAGCACCTCCATTTACGAAGGAGCCACGTCAAAGGGGAATCAATAGTTGTAATAAATCATACGCTCGAGTCTCGTGAGGAACTTGAGAGTTCGTACCACGTATCGCCATAAAATTAGATAATACTTTACGCTATACGGTAGCTCCCGGAGTGTTCCGCTTACGGACAATTCAGCTCTGACGATCTTATCTACAATCATGGACACGTCGGATCCGGTCGTTCTCGCCAGCGCAGCCACCGCGGCGCTCGTGCTCTTCCTGTTTATATGGCGTATCGTTTTATTCTTCACCGCGGATGGTACGGGCTTCCCATTACTCCCCGCGTTCTTGTTGTTCATGCGCTGTGTTGTCGCCTTTCCCACGGCTGACGGTACGAAGGTCACAGTAGTAGCGATCGATCTGTTCGTTCTAGACCCGCGTTGTCTGTCGTACCGTCGGAGTCGCTTTTAAGAAATTTCAAAATTGACACACGTCTCGGTCCTCTTCCCCGCATCTCCCCGGTTCTTCACCACTTCTCTCCCGCGTATCCCCGCGCAATCCCCCACTCATCCCCCCCGCATCTCCCGCGCATCGCCTGCTCCTCGCGCACTTCGCGCTACCGCAGCGGACTTGACGCTGCTCCTCAAGGGCGCGCCGCCCGAAGGCGCGTTCGAGGACAAGGTGGTGTGGATCACTGGCGCCAGCCAGGGCATCGGTGAGTGCGATTCAGACTAAGTACCAGTCAGATAGTGTCTGTGAGTTGCTTTACCCCGCATCCTCCTTTCTCTCAACTCCCCGCCCTTCCCTTAACCAACCCGTTACCCTCGTTACTCTCCTTACCCACACCCCCGCGCGACGCCCAGACCACTTCCTCCGCGCGATCCCCCTCTTCCTCCCCGCCCCCCTTCCCCGTTCCCCCACGCCCCCCTTCCCCGTTCTCCCTCCCCCAACTCCCCCCTTTGCGCCCCTCCCCCTAACAGGGCAGGAGCTGGCGCAGCGTTTCGCGGCGATGGGCGCGCGGCTGATCCTCTCCGCGCGCTCCGCGGAGCGCCTGGAGGCGGTGCGCGCGACGTGCCGCGGGAAGCACGCGCCGGAGGGGGTGGTGGTGCTGCCGTTCGACCTCAAGGGCGGCGCGGACGTGCTGCGCGGCGCAGTGCGCCAGGCGGAAAGCGCGTTCCGCGGGGAGGGGGAAGAATCCAGCGGGGTTGACGTGCTGGTTGTGAATGCCGCCCATCCGCGCCCGGTGAGTTCTGAGGCGACTCAAAAGCAGGCGGAGAGCGCCCTCCGGATGGAGGGGGGGGGGGGGGAGGGGAGAGCAGGGGAAGGGGGGGCGGGGGAATGGGAGGGAGGGGGAGAATGGGGAGAAGAGGAGGGGGATTTGCGTGCGAGGGGGAGGGGGCGTGCGGGGTTGACGTGCCGGTTGTGATTGTCGTGCATCTGCGCCTTTGAGAATTCTTATAAGTGCGTCTGCGCCTTTGAGAATTCTTATAAGTGCGTCTGCGCCTGGTTTGTGATCGCCAAGTCTCATGACGATGCCATCACATTTCTTCTCCACTCACATTTCTCACATACACCTACCACTTCCCCTCTCCTGCTCTCTTCGCCGTTGTACCCCGCTCTTTCCCCCAACCCCTCCCTCCCTTGCCCCTCCCCCCTCCTTCCCCTCCTTCCCCTCCTCTGTCTATTACTGCGCCCATCACCCCCCTGTGCAGAAACTCACATGTGAAGATACTCCAGAGGACACTCTCCGGGTAAGACCCTCCTCACTCCGTTATAAGCACAGAGTAGCCCTCTCGCCCCGTTATGAGCACAGAATAGCATCTCTTCCCCCCTTCCCTCTTCCCCCCTCCTCTTCCCTACCCCACCTTCCTCTCTCCCCATCTTTCCTCTCCGAACCGCCTGTCTATCCCCATCAGTACACGTTACAGGTCAGCAGGATTGCCGCCATTTGCACTTCCCACGTCCTTCTCAAAAGTGCATGGAACAGATAGTATGGTAACTGATGGTGCATGGAACCTTCCCACTATTCCCTACTCATGGTATTCGGAAGTCACTTTTGAGAATTCTCAGAAGGAGGTGGGAAGTCACTTCTCACTGATGCTGTAGATTTTTCTCAAAATGGCTGTAGTGAGAATTCTCAGAAAAAATCTACAGCACAAGGAAGTGGGAAGTCACTTCTCACGTGAAATGAGGTTGTTTTTGAGACGTCTCAAAACGTGAAATGAGGTTGTTTTTTAGACGTCTCAAAACGTGAAATGAGGTTGTTTTTGAGACGTCTCAAAACGTGAAATGAGGTTGTTTTTTAGACGTCTCAAAACGTGAAATGAGGTTGTTTTTGAGACGTCTCAAAACGTGAAATGAGGCTGTTTTTGAGACGTCTCAAAACGTGAAATGAGGTTGTTTTTGAGACGTCTCAAAACGTGAAATGAGGTTGTTTTTGAGACGTCTCAAAACGTGAAATGAGGTTGTTTTTGAGACGTCTCAAAACGTGAAATGAGGTTGTTTTTGAGACGTCTCAAAACGTGAAATGAGGTTGTTTTTGAGACGTCTCAAAAACATTCTCAGAAGGAAGTGGGAAGTCATTTCTCACTTTTGCATCCACATCCTTCCCCATCCACTTTCCCGCTCCCCTTATCCTCTCCTCGCGTCCCTCTCCTTGCTTCCCCTCTCCTTTATCTCTCTTCACCTACTTGCACTCCCCCTGTGCCTGCAAACTCCCCTTCTCGTCACCTCCATCCTGTCTCCCCCCATCAAGGCATGCTCAAGGTCAACGTAGTCGCCACCATCGAGCTCACGCGCTACCTCTCTCCTTGCTCTCTCCCTTGTTACATTGCACCTGCGTCCTCCCCTTGTACCCCCGTTCCCTCTCCCCCCATCAGGGCATGCTCGAGGTCAACGTGGTAGCCACTATCGAGCTCATGCACTATCTGCTGTCCTTCCCCCGCGTACCCTGTTCCCCTTTCCCCTGTACCCCCTCTCCCCCCATCAGGGCATGCTAGAGGTCAATGTGGTGACCACCATAGAGCTCACGCGCTACCGCCTGTATCTTCCCGTTTCCCCTTCCCCCTCCCACTTTCACACCCCCTTCCCTCTCCCCCAGTCAGGGCATGCTAGAATCAACGTGGTGCCCACCATAGAGCTCACGCGCTACCCCCCTCCTTCCCCTCCCGGACTCCCCTGCGCCCTGCATTCTCTCGTACCCCCACCGTACCCCCACCGTACCCCCTCTCCCCCCATCAGGGCATGCTCGAGGTCAACGTGGTGGCTACCATAGAGCTCACGCGCTACCTGCTGTCCTTCCCCCCTCCGGACCTCCCTTTCTCCACGTCCTGCACTCTCTCCTTTTCCCCTCTCCCCCCTCCAGGGCATGTTAGAGGTCAACGTGGTGGCTACCATAGAGCTCACGCGCTACCTGCTGCCGTGCATGATGCAGCGCAACAAGGGGCAGATTCTCGTGGTACGTGGTGGTGGTGCTGTGGATAAGACTGGTGAGCGTGGTGCAAGAGAAAGGCATGTGCTGGCTTGAGTTGTGTTGAGAACCTCACGCGCTACCTGCTGCCGTGCATGATGCAGCGCAACAAGGGGCAGATTCTCGTGGTGAGTGCTGCTGTGGAATGCCAAGCGACAGCTAGTCTATGGTATGCAGCAAGGCCATGTGGTTAGCAGGTGAGCAGAGCAGTGCAGCAGACAAGCTCCCAGCTCTCACTCAATGTGTATACGCCGCCACCAAGCATGTCCTTCACCTTCACTCTGTTATCCCCTCCCTCCCCCACTTCCCCCTTTTCCCCTCCGCCCACATAACCAGCTGAGCAGCGCAGCAGGCAAGCTCAAGGCACCCACTCAATGCGTATACTCCGCCACGAAGCACGCTTTGCACAAGTTCTTACCCTTTCCTTCCCTCCCTTCCAACTCCCTCCCTTCACCCTCCTAGTCTTTCTCCCCTTTCCCCCAAAACAGCTGAGCAGTGCAGCGGGCAAGCTCCCAGCACCCACGCAAGGAGTCTATGCCACCACCAATCACGGCTGTCACTCCTTCCCGTTTTCCACCCTCCCCTTTCCCCTTATAACCAGGTGAGCAGCGCAGCAGGCAAGCTCCCAGCGCCCACTCAAGGCGTCTATGCCGCCACCAAGCACGCCCTGCACGGGTACTTCAACACACTGCGGTATGAAGCGGTGCAGCACGGTGTGGCCGTCACGCTTGTGTGCCCTGGGCCGATCGCCACTGAGGGGTCGGCTGAGGGAGCTATCAAATCCGCCTCGAAATCATCCGTTGATCAAGCACAAGATGCTGCCGCTGGTGCTGAGGGAGACGAGAAAGTGAGTGTGGGACTGGGTGGGCGGGTGGGTGAGTGGGCAAGTGCGTGAGTGGGTGTGAATTGGGTGGATTTTTCGCATGCCAGCATCGCGATGTGCAGAGCTCATAGTGAGCGCTGCTGCTGCTCGCCTCTCCCTCCCCACCAGCCCTCAACCCTCTCATCCGATCCACCTTTCCCGTGATTCTTCTATCTTCTTCCCTTCCCAGGACTCTCGCATGCCAGCATCGCGGTGTGCAGAGCTCATAGTGAGCGCTGCTGCTTGGAAGCTGGAAGAAGCATGGATCTCCAAACATGTGAGTGGAGCCATTATGTAGTATGCTGCTCTCAACCTCCCCTGGCCCCCTCTCTCTCCTCTCTTCCTCCTGAATGGTCCCCCTTCTCTTCCCTCCTCCCCGTCCCCCATCGGCACACCCCCCCTCCTCATCCCGGCCCTCCCCTGTACCCCCCACCCTGTGCTGCTACTCATGTGTATCGCACAGCACTTCCCTTCCACCGGCTCATACCGCTTTCAACACCCCCTGACCCCCTCCAACACCCTGTACCACAGCCTGTGCTGCTACTCATGTACCTCGGACAGTATTTCCCTGCCACCTGCAGCATGCTCTTCAAAAAGGTGAGCTAATTGCCGGTAATTCAGGGATTACCGGCTCACCCTGGGTGACAGTGTTTCTCGAGAATTCTCAAAAATCACTCGCAAGGGTTACCGGCTCACCCTGGGTGACAGTGTTTCTCGAGAATTCTCAAAAATCACTCACAAGGGTTACCGGCTCACCCTGGGTGACAGTGTTTCTGAGGCGCTTCAAGGGACGCCTCAGAACAGGGAGAGGGGCAGTCAGTAGTGCAGCAACAGCAACATGTATTTCGCCCTCTTCCCCCCATCGAAATTGTGCCGATTTTTTTGGCGCCACAGAAGTCTTTCCACCATCAAAATTGAGCCCTATCTGAGGCAGCAATTTGTATTATGCTTTCTTGCTCTCTTTCTCTCAGCCTTCCTTCTCCCTCTCTCTCCACTCCACACCTGCCCTATCAGATCGGACCCAAGAGAGTGCAAGCACTCAAGACTGGCAGCAGCAACATGTATTCTACAAGCCTCCTATTCACCCGTGCATCAAAGTCTTCTCCCTCCTCCTCACTCTCCTCCTCACTCTCCTCCTCATTCTCCTCTTCCTCCTCCTCCCCCCTCTCCACCTCTACCTCTTCCCCCAACCGCTCACCCTCTCCCTCACTCCTACCCCGCGCAACCCATCAACCCCACAAGTCCCTCTCTTCCCCATCCCTCACCCGCACACCCTCACACATACCAGTGCAAAGATCCACCACCCCCTCCCCTCGCTCCTCCCCTCCTCGCTCCTCCTCCCCTCTCTTCTCCCTCTCCTCACCATCTCTCTCCCCCTCATCCCTCTCACCCGCCCTCTCTCCCCGCCGTTCACCCATCTCTGTCCTTCCCCACCCCTCCTCGCACCAAACCTTGTCTGCTACCAAGCCACCCCTTGATCTGGCCAACTGACAGACTTCTATCAATTCTCGAAAGCAGCAGGCCCCCCTGACTTGATCCACTGAAAGAGCAGCACCTGTAGCCATAGCCGCTCTCTCCCCCTCGTCGCTCTCGCCAGCCCTCGCTCCCCGCCGCATTGCCCGTCTCTGTCCTTCCTTTGTCAACTCTGCCCCCACAGTTGCCCCTTTTGAGTTGACTCAAAAGTCAACTGTAGCCACTCTCTCTCTCTCTCTACCCCTCGTCGCTCTCGCCAGCCCTCGCTCCCCGCCGCATTGCCCGTCTCTGTCCTTCCTTTGTCAACTCTGCCCCCACCCCTGCTGCTGCTGCTGCACTTGCCCCTGCACCTGCACCTGCACCTCTGCACCTGCCCCTGCTGCTGCACCTGCACTTTCGTCTGGTTGGCAACTTGCTAACTGTGCGTTCAACTCAGTGTAAACTAAAACTAAAGTTGTGCCTTTTGAGACGTCTCAAAACTAGACGTTTAACTCGATGTAAACTCTAAAAGATCCTCTTACCCTGTTGGCAGACATTAGCATCGGTACATCACTCACCATCACCATCACCACCACCCCCACCACCACCACCACCACCACCACCATCACCATCACCACCACCACCATCGCTACCTCCACAACATTCAACGCTGCAACACTGCTGCTGAGGTTTTGTCTCCATTCAGGCTTTTGGGGTAGTTAACAGTAGAAGCTCTTTATCAATTCACTCCTCAATACTGTATTTTTAAAAGGAGCTTTGAAAACTATGTTCAGCCCCCAGATTTTGTGAACAAAAATAGTACCAATGAACAAAATCAATGTGAGACTTGAGAATATCCAGCTTTGTGTGTGCGAGTATGAACTAGCACCAGCAGCCATGCCATGAGACAGTGCCAGGAGAATCAGCAGCTGGATCTGCTGAAAGGTGGCTATGGAGGAAGGCACTGTCGTTGCCTGACTCATTGCTAGGAGGCAACACTACAGCTAGTGCCATGCGGCGGTAGCAGCCATGCCTTTGGTTTGGAGAGAGCAAGGAGAATGAGCAGCTGGGTCTGCTGCAAGGTGGCAATGGAGGGGGGCACTGGTGTTGGCTGGCGCAGCTACCCTAGCACTAAGATTCACCGCTTGGAGCCATATCTTTATGAGAGTGCTAAGAGAATGAGCAGCTGTATCTGCTGCAGGGTGGCTATGGAGGGAGGCACTGGTGCTGCCTGGCGCAGCTGCTAGCACTAAGATCTACCACTTTGGAGCCATATCATTATGAGGTGGCAGCCATGCCTTTGGAGAGAGCGAGGAGAATGAGCAGCTGGGTCTGCTGCAGAGTGGCTATGGAGGGGGGCACCGGTGTTGGCTGGCTCTCCTAAGGAGGGGAGAAACGGGGGTAGGAGGAAGGGGAAGAGGCGAGATTATTATGGAGGCGCTAAGAGAATGAGGAGCTGGATTTGCTGCAGGATGGTGGGGGGACACTGGTGTTGCCTGGCTCTTTTGAGAGGCAAGGAGGGGAGGTAGGAGGGAGGAGGGGAGGGGAGTAGGCAAGCCAGGGGATGGATGGGGATGGGAGAGGCAAACATTTCATGCTCAGGTTGTACGGTACCTTGACGGATAGAACCTGATGAGGATACCACCTGGTCAGATAGAACCTGATGAGGATACCACCTGGTCAGATAGAACCTGATGAGGATATCACCTGGTCAGATAGAACCTGATGAGGATATCACCTGGTCAGATAGAACCTGATGAGGATATCACCTGGTCGGATAGAACCTGATGAGGATATCACCTGGTCAGATAGAACCTGATGAGGATATCACCTGGTCGGATAGAACCTGAAGAGGATATCACCTGGTCAGATAGAACCTGGCCAGAAAGCACCTGGCCAGGTCATGCCTGCTTGGGTAGCAACTAGTCAGATAGTGCCTAGCCGGGTAGCTCCTGGCCAAATAGCACCTGGGCAGAAAAAACCTGGGCAGATAGCACCTGACCAAATAGTACCTGCTCCATCCGCACAAAGTTGTAGTCCCTGCCTTGGTCAAATGCTGCCTTGACGGTCTGGTAGGGGTGAAGAGCGGTGAAGAAGGGTGAAGAGCAGTGACAAGAGATGAAGAGGGGTGAGGAGGGATGATGGGAGGGTGGCAATGGAGGGCGGCACTGGCGTTGCCTGGCTCTCCTGCTCTCCCAACACGAAGCTGTAGTACCTGCCCTGGTCTGATGCACCACACCCACCTGCTGCACAAACCCATCGGTGGGACGATAGGCGTCTCTCTCACTGCACATTGTTTGTGAGGCGTCTCAATCACACCCCTCGCACCACACCCACCCACCTGCTGCACAAACCCATTGGTAGGGTCAGGAGGCTACGACCCTCCTTTCTCTCCCCCTCCCCCACTCCCTCCACACACCCTGTAAAGCCACACCACAAGGAGCCCACTGACTCCCCGCGCACCGCACCCACCCACCTGCTGCACAAACCCATCGGTGGGACGATAGGCGCCTCTTTCACTGCGCATTGTTTTCTAGGCGTCTCAATAACACTCCTCGCACCACACCCACCCACCTGCTGCACAAACCCATCGGTGGGACGATAGGCGCCTCTTTCACTGCACATTGTTTTCTAGGCGTCTCAATAACACTCCTCGCACCACACCCACCCACCTGCTGCACAAACCCATCGGTGGGACGATAGGCGCCTCTTTCACTGCACATTGTTTTCTAGGCGTCTCAATAACACTCCTCGCACCACACCCACCCACCTGCTGCACAAACCCATCGGTGGGACGATAGGCGCCTCTTTCACTGCACATTGTTTTCTAGGCGTCTCAATCACACCCCTCACACCACACCCACCCACCTGCTGCACAAACCCATCGGTAGGGTCGGGAGGCTGAGAACCGTCTGCTGATACGACTCCCTCGTACCCCTCTCCACTCCTTATGTTGTCCACCTGGTGGCATGGTGAGGTGGCACGGAGGGAATTAGATTAAGTGTGGTGTACACCATGCGGACCCTTTTGGTAGCAGGCGGGTTTTAAAATGTGTAAAAAAAACCCCATAATCACACTGTCAAAGAAACACCTCACACAAGGTGGCATGTGGGACGTGCGTACCATGTTGAGGGTGGTGTATACTAGGCGGACCCATAGTGTGCGTACCCGGACCTCCTGTGTACGAGGGATGACAGAGTGAGGTGAGAGAGGGTGAGGGGGGTTGAGAGGCGTTGAGAGGGGTTGAGAGAGCATACGCCTGCACCTCCCATGGACAACCACAATGAAGAGGCACATTAAGAACGAGAATCGCAAGCGCCTCTTCAATGAATCGCAAGTTAATCGATGAAAGTGGAAGGGGAAGCGGCTGCGAAGCAGGCACGGGCACTCTCATGGTGCGAGCACTCCCTTTTGAGGCGCCTCAAACATGCACGGGTGCTCTCATGGTGCGAGCACTCCCATACCTGCTCCGTGCCCATCCTTACTTCCCATACCCCCATACCCCCATACCCCCATCCCTCCATGCCTCCATGCCTCCATGCCTCCATGCCCCATAACCCATAACCGCATGCCCACCCAGGCGACCCTCCATACCAACCTCGGCCAGGAAGGGTCCTCGAAGGGCTTTAAGCGCGCTGCTCTTTCTCTCGTCATCACTATCCAAATCCCCCTCCACCCTCTCCTCCTCTCCCTCCTCTCCCTTCTCTTCCAACCCAGCCGCCTCTCCCTCCTCTCCCTTTCCTCCCTCCTCCGCGCCCCCTCCCCCTAACTCCCCACTTTCCACACCCTCCTCACCATCCTCCTCCTTTCCTTCTCGTTCTCTCTCCCCCAATCTCTCCCCCAATCTCTCCCCCGCTTCCCCCCCTGCCTCCCCCGCCGCCCCACCCCCCTCCCCCTCCTCCCCAGCACCGCTCATCATGGAGAAGGGGACGGGCAGGGCAGCCTCCGCCAGAAGAAGCTTCAGCTGAAGGTCCTTAAAGCCCAGGGATTGCGCCCGTGCTGCCATGCAGGCATCCACGAAATCACTCAAAGCTTCCTGATGTGGTGGGACAGAGGGGTGGGAGGAGGGGGGAATAAACCAATGAAGAGACCTGAGCTCCCCTGATATAGCCCCTGCGCCAATCCCCCCCTCCCCCTCCTCCCCAGCAGAGCCCATCATGGAGAAGGGGACGGGCAAGGCAGCTTCCGCCAGAAGAAGCTTCAGCTGGAGGTCCTTAAAGCCCAGGGATTGTGCCCGTGCCGCCATACAGGCATCCACAAGTCACTTTAAGCTTCCTGATGGAAACAAAGGGGCCCAGGGGACAGGGGGCAGGGGGCAGGGGGCAGGGGGCAGGGGGCAGGGGGCAGGGGGCAGGGGGCAGGGGGCAGGGGGCAGGGGGCAGGGGGCAGGGGGCAGGGGGCAGGGGGCAGGGGCAGGCAGTGCAGCCTCCGCCAGAAAAAGCTTCAGCTGGAGGTCCTTAAAGCCCAGGGACTGCGCCCGTGCCGCCATACAGACATCCACGAAATCACTCAAAGCTTCCTGATCGAAACAAAGGGGGGCAGGGGACAGGATCAGAAGACCAGTCTCCGCCAGCAGCAGTTTCAGCTGGAGGTCCTTAAAGCCTAGGGATTGCGCCCGTGCCGCCATGCGCGCGTCCACAAGGTCACTCAGAGCTTCCTGATCAGGTGGGAGAGGGAGATGAGAGTAGGTCGGAAGCATCAGCTTCAGCTGGAGGTCCTTAAAGCCCAGGGACTGCGCCCGTGCCGCCACGCACGCATAAGTGAAATCACTCAAAGCTTCCTGATGGAGGAGAAGAGGGGGAGCGGATAGGATTAGCAGAGCAGCCTCCGCCAGCAGCAGCTTCAGCTGGAGATTCTTAAAGCCCATGCTGCCACGCTCGCATCCACAAAATCACCAAGACCTCCTGATTTTCCAGCCCTTCAATCCGGGCCTGCACAAATGTCAAGAATCAACACACATGCTCACACCTCTCACTCGCCCTCTCCCGTGCACACACAAACACACGCACCCACCTGCCGTGGTTTTCCCAGCCCTTCAATCCGGGCCTGCACAAACGCGCGCTGCAGCGCCAGCGCCAGCTCATGCCCTTCCAGCAATCTCCCCTTCCCCTCTCCCCCTCCCCCTCCCCCTTCACTTGTATTTGGTGCTAGGCCTTCTGCTCCTGCTGCTTCTGCTGCTGATGCAGCTACTATCAAAGACGCATTGGCAGAAGAGGCAGCCGCAGCACTAGCGGCAGCAGCTGCTGCGGCCGCAGCAGCCTTAGCCACTGCTCCTCCTGCCTCTGCTGCTGCAGCAGCGGCAGATGTAGCAGCAGTAGCGGCTGCTGCAGCTGATATTGTTGCACGCGAACCAGTCATTCCGCTTCCCCGTTCCGCCACTGCTGCTTCCGCCACCTCCCCCGCTGCCTGCGCAACCTCCCCCACCGCGCTCGCCAGATTCCCCATCACGCACAGAAGCTGCGTCAGCGATCTCTGCAGTGACGTCAGCTGCTCCGCTGCTGCGCGCGCAGATTCATCCCGCCCCTCCCCGTCGTTTCCTCTTGAGGTGGCTCGAGTAACAATAACACGACATGGTGACGTGGCAGTCCGTTTATCACCTAACGGCGCACGAGCGCGGTTCTGAGGCGCCTGAAAAGTCGCGCTACTTGACTGCCGCTCGTGACGAACTAATGAATTCGCGAGGCATAGCTTGTTCGCCGGAGGACTCCGAAAGCCGCCACACCTTGCTGAAAGCCTCCCTACGGGTCTCCCCATGCGGTCCGTTACAAGGTTCATTCTTGACGGAGAGCTGGAGAAAAATGCGGGCCTTGTATCGAGTGGACTTGCGACGGGGCCTCTGCTAAGGACTGGGTCCTGTCCTACTGAACTGAACGGCGTCTGGGAACGAAGAAGAGCCATGTATAAGCCAGAAGCGCTTGAATAGAAAGAGGTTGAGCCGTAAGAGGGCCACTACGCTACGGTAAATGACGTTGCGAACCGCTAAGGATTACGCCATGGATTACGCTGGGCGCAGCAAAAATGTCTCTTGCGTGTCGTCGTGAATCTGGAAGCTAAGCTCTTGGTCAGAGCGGTATGACCAGTCACCATCCGCGCTAGACTATGCTCCTTTTCACGGCATTGATACTTCGCACTGGAAAGTGAGATTCGATTACGTGCGGCTCCCTTTTCAGATGCAGATCTGGAATGTTGGGAGTGGCGACACTTGTGGTTCGTTTGGGGGTTGATATTGGGAAAGAAACGAGTGAGTAATCAATTCAGGTGGACAGTTGATGTGTTATGAGTTGTGAAAGAAGAGAGTGCGCAGAACTCAATAATGCGGAAGTGATTACAACGTCTGCATGAACAACGAGGCCTAGGCACAATATAGCAAGTCCTAGCTAGGCCGAGGTCGCGGGGTCGCGAGATGGTTGGGTGCAGGTTCGGGGTTGGAAAACCCGAAGGCGACGCGGTGGTGGCTCGGAAGGCGAGGTCGGCGGACCGAGCCTGGTTTTCCGAAAGTCGGGGTTGTACGCGTACGGAGTGACCCAGTAAGGAATCCGAAAAATTCCTTACACTACCCCCCCCCCTTTAAGAAAGGTGGTGAATATCCGAGACACCTCGGCGGGCCAGGTAAGCATCCACAACCGGATGTCCCAGTAGCGAGTCCGCGTTGACGTACGTGTCGTCCTCGCTCGTGCGTTCTTTCCAACGAAGCAGGAACTTGACCGAGCGACCGGCGGCGGTCACCTCCACACGATGGTTGAGAATCTTCCAAGGTTCCAGCGTGGGCTCTGCCACGGGGCGTGTGGTCGGCGCGAGGGATGGCCGAGCAACAGCTGGCGACTGCGGCTGTTCGTAATGACGCAGTAGGCTGACGTGGAATGCGTCATGGATTTTCCAGTCATCGGGTAGCAGCAGCTTCGCGGTGACAGGTGTCATCATATGGATGATACGAAAGGGTCCCACGTATCGGGGCCGTAATTTCGCGGGCTGCGGCAGCCGGAGATTTTTGGTGTCGAGTAGCACAACCTGCCCTGCGCGGAAGGGTAAATTCCGTCGATGCTTGTCCGCCTGGTGGCTGGCTGTGGTATTAGCCCGTCGAATAAAATCAGCTGCTTTCGTGCGGGCGGTCTGCAGCTCCGTGACAAATTGTTGTGATCGTGGTACCGGGTTGTCCACAGTCGTTGAAGAGGGTACCACGGGGTCTATCCCGTAATTTAGGAAGAACGGTGACTGTCGAGTCGTGGCCGAAGGGGCGTTGTTGTACGCAAATTCCAGCATCGGCAGCGAATCCTCCCACTTGCGGATGTCGGGGCAGTTGGTGCGAATCAGTTGCTCCATGGTCTGATTTGTCCGTTCCGTCTGTCCGTCGGTTTGCGGGTGGTATGACGACGAAAACTGCAGGCGGGTACCGTACTGTGCCCACGTCTCCTGCCAGAACTTCGACGTGAACTTCGGATCACGATCGCTGATGATCGCCGAAGGTAACCCGTGTAAGCGTACGACGGTGGAGATGAACAGTTTAGCTGTATCTTCGGCTGTGATCGTCGTGCGGCATGGGGCGAAATGCGCCATTTTCGTTAGGCGATCGACGACGACCATTACCGAGTCGTTGCCACTCGCGCCAGCTGGTAGCCCCGTGACGAAATCCATCGTCACCTGTTGCCACGGTCGTTCGGGTGGCTCGAGGGGTTGCAGTAGTCCGGCTGGCCTTTGTCGCGACGACTTCATTGCTTGGCAGGTCGGGCAGGTTGACACGTAGCGCTGCACATCGGTTAACATGTCCGGCCAGTAATAATTCCGCTGCAGCAGCTTCAGTGTTTTGTCGGTGCCGAAGTGCCCGGAAAGGTTGGAGTCGTGAACCTCCTGCGTCAGCAGCTCCCGTAAAGGCTGGTATGCTGGTACCCAAATCCGGTTAGTACCGGCTTTTAGGTAGTACTTGCCGTGCGGTGTAGCAGCCTGTTGTTGCGGGTTCCGAAAAAACCTGTCGATCTTGTAGCCGTGGGTGAATAGTCCCGTCAGCATCGGGTTGGTGTGGGCGATTAGCACCGCCGCGTTTTGCATGGATGGTCGGGTGAGGGCGTCGGCGATGTTGTTGGCGCCCTTTTTGTACGTGATGTTGTACCGAAAGTTGGACTCAAGAAAGTCCAGCCACCGGATTTGTCGCGGGTTGAGTGTCGGTTGCGTGCGCATGTACTGTAGCGATTTGTGGTCGGTTCGAATAGTCACGTCGGCTCCCGTGAGGTAGCAGCGCCAGACGCGGAATGCATGGACGATGGCCAGCATCTCCTTGTCGTGGACTGGGTAGTTGCGCTCGGGTGGGTGCATCTTGCGTGATTCGTAGGCGATGGGTTGCAGCCCTTTGCCGAAGTCCTGTAGCAGGACGGCGCCGACGGCGAAATCGCTGGCGTCCGTGACGACTTCGAACGGTCGAGATGGGTCGGCGAGGCGGAGTACAGGGGGTGACTTCAAAATGTTTTTGAGGGCGTCGAAGGCGGACTGCTCCCTCTCCCCCCACCGAAAATCACTGTCGTGGTGCAGCAGGTCGGTCAGCGGCTTGGTTATCCCTGCCATGTTAGGTACAAAACGACGAACAAAATTAACAAATCCCAAAAAACTTTGCAACTCAGGGATATTAGTAGGCGGCTTCCACTTAGCGATGGCGTCCACCTTACGTGGGTCGATTTTAATCCCTTCGCCAGAAACTACGTGCCCCAAAAACTCTAATTCCGGCTTTAGGAACTCGCACTTAGACCCCTTCGTAATGAGCCGATGCCCCTGTAAACGCCGGAACACCTCCTCTAAATCCCGCAGATGGTCCTCTTTTGTCGCGCTGTACACCAGAATGTCGTCCAAGTACACGATGACTTTTTTGTCCAGCATGTCCCGAAAAATCCCGTTCATGGTGAGCTGGAACGTCGAGGGCGCGTTTGTCAGACCGAACGGCATCACTGTGAACTCATAACTACCGTAACGTGTGCGAAAAGCGGTCTTCGGGCAGTCGTCGGCGAACACGCGAATTTGGTGGTAGCCTCCTCGCAAGTCGATCTTCGAAAAATACCGAGCTCCGCGAAGTTGATCCAGCAGATCGTCAGTTCGCGGGATCGGGTAACGCGATTTTATCGTGACCCGATTCAGCGCCCGATAATCAATACACATTCTTAGGCCCCCGTCCTTCTTCGGCGTGAACAGTATCGGCGCTGCATACGGCGACGTGCTTGGCCGGATGAAGCCCTTGGCGAGTAGATAATCCAGCTGTGCCCGCAACTCGGCGAGCTCTGGTTGGCTGAGCCGCCACTGTGACCGTACAGTAGGTTGCGCTCCCGGCTCCAGCTGGATCCGATGATCCTCAGGTCGTTGGGGGGGCAAGCCATCCGGGAGGTCATCCGCGAAAATTTCGGGATACTTCCGAATGATGCTCGCCAATTCCTCGGGGACTGCTGCGCAGAGGGTGTCGATGTCCGCGATTTTCTCGGAAGCTTCCACCTCGTACAGGTGCACATAGAAGGTCTGAGCTCCGCTGTTCATCGCACGCTGCATGTTGACCGCGTTGACACGTGTCGTCACCGGCTCCGGCTCCGTCCATTTCGGAAGCGTCGTCTTCCCTCCGTATCCTCGCACGACGCACGCCCCAGTCGTCCAGTCGATCGTCGGATTGAATCGCTGTAGCCAATCCCTCCCCAGCAGCACATCGCAGCCGTCCAATGTCGTCGCCAACATTTTCATGCCAAACCCGAAATTGTCGCCGCACTTTATCCGAATTTGTCGCGCCTCATCTCGGATGGCCAGCGGTGTCCCATCCACCAGCCTTGCATCGATCTCCGGCAGACACCTGGTCAGCTTCACCCCTATTTTTTTGGCCGTTGCCAGGTTGACGAGACTGTGGCTCGCCCCACCGTCAACGAATATTTTTATTTTATAACCGTTAACCCTCCCCACCACCAGCACAGGGTAGTCCACGTGTTCACCCACGTTATTCGTCCGGTTCTGGTCGATAGCTCTGATCGGTACCACGACCCGGTGTGGATGGTGATTGTCGGGCGACAGGGTCTCGTCAGTAGGTGGCCCTTCTGCTACTGACTCACATCTTTTCCCGACCCTTCTCCGTCGTTCTTCTTCCCCTGCTTAAGCTTCGGGCAGTCTTTCTTCAGGTGACCCAGCTGGTTGCATTGAAAGCACGGCCCAAGGGCTCGGCTCGGTGCATCCACGCCGTTGATCGTGGGCTGCTGCGGCGGTCCACGAAATCGAGGGCCCTCCCGGGAGCTCGATCTCGCCCACTGCATCAGCGCATCCGTTGACTCGGCTTCCCGGACGGCGTCGTTGAAGCTGCGTGGCCGGGTTCGTCGGACCTCGTATTGTATCTCGTATTTCAGGCCCGCCACGTAGCGATCCAACCGCTCTGCATCGCTCATGTCGTCCACTTGGTCCGCCAAGTTGCAGAATTTGCTGGTGTAGTCTTGGACCGACGCCAGCTGCTTCCAGGTACGCAGCTGCATGCGAGCAGAATCCGAGGCGGATATGTGCTCGAATCTGGTTCGCAAGGCGGCGCCCCACTCCTTCCATGTGCGTATCGTGGCCGTCCCGAAAATTGATGTTGCCTGATGCGTGACAGGTGTCGAAGTCCCGTCGTTCGCACGTGCTATTCCTGCCGAAGTCCCTTCGTGCTGCAGCGTTCGCCTCCACCACTCCAGCGCAGGCCCTCGCAACAGTGAAACTGCGAAATTAATGCGGGTGGCATCGTCATAAATCATGGCAGCATTAAAAAACACCTCCACGCCGAACAACCATGCAGAAACAGTGACGAACTTGTCACTTGGGTTAAACGGGGGCGGGTTTGTCGGCTTGATTTTGACGAAAGCCGTTGTTGCCATCGGAGCCGTTGGCATCGCTGCTGGCGTCGCCGTCGTTGTCGCTGCTGCATGTGTCGGTGCTGCACGCGACTGTTGCGGTGACTGTTGCTGCTGCGCCTGCCTCGCTTCATCCGCACTTATATCGCCTTCCAGGTCGTTCCAGAGCCGCTCCTCCGGTGCAGTGCTGCTACTTGCGTCGTCCACGACAGGCGACTCCTGGCGCGCTTCACCACGCGCCTGGTGTAGTTCGGCGTTTTCCTTCTGGAGACGCTCCATTTCTGCAGACATGGTCCGCATGGTGGCCTGCATCTCCCGGAACTGTTGCATGAACTCGTTGAACTCCGCCTGGTCCATGTGTCGCAGGCTTCGTCTAACGGGCAGGGGGTGGTTCGCGATTTTTCTGACTTCGGTGAAGGCGTTAATGTCAAATGTTGTAGCCTATAGTGAGGTTTGTCTTAGGGGGTACAAAACTTAGGGTTAGCTATATGTACCCCAACCAACATCAATGCACCATCCATTCTTCATTTTGACATGGTATCAGTTAGGTTAGGATCCTGTGGGATCCCGTTCCTCCGTTCTCCGTTCGAGCCTCCCGAGCCTGATCCTAGCTCTCATTCGTCCCGGTTCCGTTGTTACCGCGCGTAGTGCCGCGCCTAGCGCCACTCCTAGCGTCGCGTCCTGCCCGCCCTTTCCCCCTCGTCGCGTCCCTTTCCCCCCGTCGCGTCGCGCCCTTTTCCCCCCGTCGCGTCGCGCTCTTTCCCCCCGTCGCGTCGCGCCCTTTCCCCCCGTCGCGTCGCGCCCTTTCCCCCCGTCCCGTCGCCCTGCCCCGTCCCGTCGCCCTGCCCCGTCCCGTCGCCCTTCCCCGTCCCGTCGCCTCTGCTCCGTCGCGTCGCCCTGCCCCGTCCCGTCGCCCTGCCCCGTCCCGTCGCCCTTCCCCGTCCCGTCGCCCTGCCCCGTCGCGTCGCCCTGCCCCGTCCCGTCGCCCTTCCCCGTCCCGTCGCCCTGCCCCGTCGCGTCGCCCTGCTCCGTCGTGTCGCCCTTCCCCGTCCCGTCGCCTCTGCTCCGTCGCGTCGCCCTGCCCCGTCGCGTCGCCCTGCCCCGTCGCATCGCGCCCGCCCTTTCCCCCGTCCCGTCGACCCTACGCCCTGGCCCGTCGCCCTGGCCCGTCGCCCTAGCCCGTTCTTCCGCTGCGACTAAGTCCCCCCACCTGAACCCTAATTTGCCTCTTACCTCCTGCTGTTACTCGCCTGCTCGTTCGCGTTAGTTCTCGCTATGGCGACTCCGCGAGTTCTTCGTTTCGACGCTGACGGTAGACCTCTTGACTTTTCCGTCTGGCTTCTTCGCGCTCGCCGTCTGTTAGAGAGTCAGGTCCAGGGGGGCGAGACCCTCTGGTCGCACGCTACTGGTGACCTCCCCGAGCCCCCCGAGCCTGCCGCTTTAGGTCCTGCCCCTGACGATGCTGCTACGGCTCGCTTTGCCCGTCAGCGCGCTGACAGGACGGCTTGGACGTCGCGTGACGCTGCGGCCTGCATCGCACTCAGCAGCCTCCTCCCTGAGTCAGAGGAGGTCCACTTCACTCAGGTTCGCACCGCTGCTGCGTACCTCACTGCGATTAAGGCCCGCTACTCTACTCCCGCTACTGTCTCTCTTGGCCGTCTTTTCCTCCCGTTCCTGTTTCCTGATCTCGCCTCGTTTGAGCGCTCTGCTGACTTGATCGCTCACCTCCGCTCGCTCGACGCTAGTTACCGCGCTGCTTGCACTGAGGCACAGCTTGCACTGCTTCCTCCCCCTATGGCGATTACTATCTATTTCATCGCCACTAGCCTCCCTGACCGCCTTGCCTCCGTTCGCGACGCGCTTCTGCTGAAGCACCCTAGTGAGCTCACCGTCGATGTCCTTGAGTCTGCACTCAAGGACGTCGAGAGCAACCTTCGCTCGGTAGCCGCTGCCTCTGGTGCTGTGCCCCCCCACTCTTCCACGGGTGCACAGTCCCGCAGTTACCCACCTTTACTGCCTCACTTGCCACTGCCGCTACTGACGCGACTGCAGCTGCTGTTACGACTGCGTCGCGGTCCCGCGGTAGGAGTGGCAAGAAAGGCGGTTCTGGTGGTGGTAGTGGAGGTGGAGGCGGAGGTAGTGGAGGTGGCGTTGCGCCTGGCGGCGGTGGAGGTTCAGGGCCTGGAGAGGCGCCTCGTGCAGTGACTGGTGACTCCACTGCGCCTGCTGGTGGTGGCGACGCCCGAGTTCGTCAGTCGCCTCCTGTACTTCCTGCCCCGGTTGGTGGAGCAGCGGCGTGGTACCAGGCTCAGCGTCAGCAGCAGCTTCTGCAGCACCAGCAGCCCCTCTCCTCCCAGCAGCCTCAGCAGCAGCAGCGGCAGCAGCTGGCTCCAGGGTCGGGGCTGCGTCAGACCCAGCGCGGTGCTGCTTACCCTCCCTGCACCTACCAGGTTCTGACAGGCACTCGTCGTGGCCACCCTTGTGGCCGGTTTCACCCCCCTGGTCAGTGCTTTGCTCAGCTCACTGACACGGTTCGTTTGGTCTACGGGGTTGGTGCTCCTGCCCCTGACTGGCTGCCTCTTGTTCAGCGCTACGGCTCCGCTCTGTGGGGCATGTCTGCTGAGCAGTTAGTTGATCTGATTGGAACTCCTCATGCTATGTATGCTGTTGTTGACTCTAGTGTTTCTGACTCTGCTTACTCTGGTGTTGTTAGCTTAGGTGCTAGCCTTGCTCAGTTGCCTGTTGCTAGTGTAGGTTCTTGTGTAGACTCTAGTCCAGCGGCTACCTCAGAGGACGGTTCGCTGTCGTTCACGCTGGACTCTGGAGCCTCTCACTGCTTCTTTCGTGACAGCACGACACTTACGCCTCTTCCTGCGCCTGTTTCTGTGGCGCTGGCTGATCCCACTTCGGGACCAGTCACTGCGCGTCACACTACCACCTTGCCGTGTCCGGCTGCTCCTTCTGGGTCTCTCACTGGGTTTCACGTCCCCTCGTTCTCCCGGAACTTGGTGGGCGTGCGACCCCTCGTGAGTCAGCACGTGGGTGTGTGGTTTGAGCCTTCTGGAGAGACTGCGGTGTGTGTTGACGGGGACTCTTACCAGCCCCTCGCCACTTTTGCTGCTGAGCCGGGCTCCGGTCTCTACACTCTTCACACTGGCCCGCGCGCTCAGCAGCGACTGCAGCAGCAGCAGCAGCCGCAGCAGCAGCAGCAGCAGCAGCAGCAGCCGCAGCAGCAGCAGCGGCAGCAGCCGCAGCCGCAGCCACAGCGGCCGCCGTCGCAGCAGCCACTCCTCCCAGTTCCTGTCCCTCCCCCTAGTCTCCTCCCTGCGTCTCACCAGGTGGTTCCGTCCCCTCAGGTTGTCGCGTCCAGTCCAGTCGCTGCGTCTTGCTCCTGTCGGTCGCTTGCCCACCCCACCGTTCTGTGGCACCACCGGATGGGACACCCTTCTCTTCCACGTCTGCGTGCTATGTCTAGTCAGCGTCTGGTCTTAGGTCTCCCGCGTGTCTTGCCGTCGCTGCCGCCGTCTCTTGCACCACCGTGCGGTCCTTGCGTCGAGGGTAGGCTGCGTGCCACCCCTCACTCCTCCTCCCTTCGTCCGGCCACCGAGCCTTTTGAGACGCTGCACTTGGACGTCTGGGGCCCCTCTCCTCGCCCTGGCCCTGAGCGTGAGCGTTTCTTTTTGGTGGTCGTTGACGACTACTCCCGCTACACCACGGTGTTCCCCCTGGCGAGGAAGTCTGAGGTGACTTCTACGCTGATCAGGTGGTTGCTTACCACCCAGGACACTCGTGGTCGTCGTGTCAGCTGTCTCCACTCCGACCGCGGGGGCGAGTTTCGCTCCGGCATTCTCGCTGGATTCTGTCGCGAACAGGGCATTCGTCAGTCCTGGACGCTTCCGGAGTCCCCACAGCAGAATGGGGTTGCTGAGCGTCGCATAGGCCTGGTCATGGAGATTGCCCGCACCTCCTTGACTCACGCCCGTGCCCCCCATTTCCTGTGGCCATACGCAGTCAGGTACGCCGCGCACCAGCTGAACCTCTGGCCACGCGTCTCTCGGCCGGAGGCTTCACCGACCAGTCTTTGGACAGGGTCCCCTGGTGTCGCGTCGAGGTTTCGTGTCTGGGGGTGCTTGGCTCTTGTCTGCGACACCTCCGCGGACAAGCTCTCGCCTCGCGCCGTTCCTTGTGTCTTCCTTGGTTTCCCTGAGGACTCCTCTGACTTCACCTTTTACCACCCTCCCTCTCACCGGTTCTTTGACTCCCGTGACGTCCGTTTCGAGGAGTCCACCCCGTACTACGTCAGGTACCCCAGTCGAGGTCTCCCGGTTCCTCCTCCCCCCCTCTTCCTGACAGCCGCTCCCCCGCCTGCTCCCCCGGTACAGCCTCCCCCCCCTGGTCCAGCCCCGTCTGGTGTGTCTCAGGCTAGCCCTCCCCCTTCGGTAGCCCCCCCTGTACAGCCTCCCTCCCCACAGTCTTCCTCACCGCCTCCTGTAGGTGCTCCCTCTCGGGAGGTTGGTCCTGCGACTGTCCCTGTACAGGTCTCTGGTTCTGGGGGTGCTGGAGTTGGAGCTGAGCCGCGGGTTGCAGAGGACTCTTCTCCTCCGGGGGCTGGTACTGGTCGTGCGGAGTCTGGGGGTGCTGGTGCTGCGTCTGGGGGTGAGGGTGTTCCTTCGGTTTCTGGAGAGCCTGGGTCTGGAGCTGGTGTTGGTGCTGCCTCTGGGGGTGGTGTGCTTGGTGCTTCGGAGGTCGACTCTGGGGCTGCCGCTGCCCCGGACACTACTCCTTCCCCCCACCCCTACCCGACCAGGTTCCAGGCTCGTGTTCGTCGTGCTCGTGAGGAGCAGCTGGAGTTGGAGAGAGAGGAGAGAGAGTTGCAGCGGCTCGAGGAGCAGGAGCGACAGCAGCAGGAGCAGCAGCAGGAGCAGCAGCAGGGGCAGCAGCCGCTGGAGCAGCAGCAGCCGCAGCAGCCGCAGCAGCAGCAGCTGCCGTCTCCTCCTCCTGTCTCGGGTCTTCGGACCCTTGGTCTCCCGTCTCCCTCTCCTTCCTCCTCCCCCTCTCCTCCCGTCTCTGGTCCTCCGCTTCCTCCTCCTGACCCCTCTCCCGCTGTTTTCCCTCGTTCTCAGTCTTCGTTGTCCCCTCCTCCTTCTCAGACTTGGGCCTCTCGTCGCTCCCCTCGTGCTCGTCCCTCGTCTCCTGTTCCCTTCACTGACCTTCGTACTGCCTTACTTCGTTCTAGTCCACCTCGTCCGTCTCCGTCTGTGCTTCCGTCTCCTCCTGAGTCGGCTCTCACTGCGTCGCTCCCTACTCCTGTCACTGACTACTACCGCACGTACCGTCCTCTTCTCTCTCGTGTTCTCGCCTCTCTTGTTACCCACCCTCGTGCCTCTGTGTCCTCTGTGTCCGCTCTTACTGCCGCAGTCACTGAGTTTGCCTCTACCCGCCGCCTTGACTTCGCCACCGCTCTTGTGGCTGCTCCTCCTTCCAGTCCTCTGGCCGTCGGGGGTGTGTCTGCCCTTGGCTGTGACGCCCTAGAGGACAGGCAGTTTGAGCTAGAGTTCCTGGCGGCCGCTTCCCCTCATCTCTGTGCCATGCTCCTCGCCCCTGAGGGTGACCCCGACGCCCTTGACATTCCGACTCCTCGCACTTACGCTGAGGCAGTGTCAGGGCCTTGGGCCTCTCAGTGGAGAGCTGCCATGGACGCAGAGATGGCCTCCTACAGATCCACAGGCACCTACGTCGATGAGGTTCCCCCTCCGGGGGCGAACGTAGTCGACGGCATGTGGATCTACAGGGTGAAGCGGCCACCGGGATCTCCTCCGGTCTTCAAGGCGCGCTACGTGGCTAGAGGTTTCAGTCAGCACGAGGGAGTTGACTTCTTTCAGACCTTCGCGCCCACCCCGAAGATGACCACTCTTCGGGTGTTACTACACGTAGCAGCACAGAGAGACTACGAGTTACACTCTCTCGACTTCTCTACTGCTTTCCTTCAGGGCAGTCTTCACGAGGAGGTCTGGTTGCGTCGTCCCTCTGCCTTCACTGGCTCTTTCCCTCCTGGGACCCAGTGGAGGCTGAGGCGACCGGTTTACGGTCTTCGTCAGGCTCCTCGTGAGTGGCACGACACCCTGCGTTCTACCCTGTCTGACCTTGGGTTCCAGCCGTCTTCTGCTGACCCGTCGCTGTTCGTTCGTCGTGGCACCACACCTTTCTTTGTTCTGGTCTACGTTGACGACCTTGTTTTCGCCACCCCTGACAGGGTTGCTTTGGCACACGTGAAGTCTGAACTGCAGAAGAGACACACCTGCACTGATCTTGGTGAGCTGCGCCACTACCTTGGCCTGCAGATCACCAGGGACAGAGCTGCTCGCACCATTACACTTTCACAGTCGCACATGGTGCAGCAGGTCCTTCAGCGGTTCGGGCTTCAGCACTCCACAGTACAGCGCACACCTCTTGCTGTTGACCACAGACTCACTGGACCCTTTCCTGACGAGCCGTTCGAGCCTAGTGGTCCCTACGCAGAGCTTGTGGGTTGCCTCATGTACCTGATGACTTGTACTCGCCCGGACCTCGCCTTCCCTCTCAGCGTTCTTGCGCGCTTTGTTGCGCCAGGGAGACACCGTCCTGTTCACTGGACAGCAGCTGTGAGGGTGGCGAAGTACCTAGCGACGACGTCAGGCGTGGGGCTAGTTCTTGGAGGGCAGCAGTCTGTCGTACTTACTGGTCACTGTGACTCCTCTTACGCTGACGACGCTGAGACTCACAGGTCTACTCAGGGGTACTGTTTCAGCCTGGGTTCTGGAGCTGTTTCCTGGCGGTCCACGCGCTCCTCTTCGGTCTCGACCTCTACAGCTGAGGCTGAGATCTACGCTGGTGCCATGGCGGCACAGGAGCTGCGTTGGTTGACCTTCTTGCTCACCGACCTTGGTGAGCGGCCGAGCTCTGCACCGACCTTGTTCACTGACAACAAGGCGTCTATTCTCCTTTGTCGAGAGCCACGACTGGAGAGCAGAGTGAAGCACATTCACGTCAGGTACTTTCTTCTGCGAGAGTTGCAGAGGCGTGGACAGGCTCGCTTTGAGTTTGTGGAGTCCGAGGCCAACACTGCAGACATCTTCACCAAGGCGCTTCCGCCTTGTGACCACCAGAGGTGCTGTGTGCAGTTAGGCCTTGTTGACACTGGTTCTCGTGTTGCTTAGGCTTGAGTGTACTGTTTACTTTGCTTTCTATATATCTCTGTTACTTCTTGGACTGGCCTTGTGGCCACTGTTGTTTGTGCTCAGACTGTGTGGTGACGTTGTGATCCACCCTGAGCTTTGTTTCTTGGACTGGTCTTGTGACCGTACTCGTTTGGTTCTGCTAGACACCCCTCACTTAGGCTATGAAGGTGTGTCAAATGTTGTAGCCTATAGTGAGGTTTGTCTTAGGGGGTACAAAACTTAGGGTTAGCTATATGTACCCCAACCAACATCAATGCACCATCCATTCTTCATTTTGACAGTTAATGCTATCGTAGTCGGAGTGGAATAATCGGATCTATTCCACGGGCCGACCGCTTAACAGCCCACCAAGTCTATCGCTCCCCTTCTACAAACTACCCCGGAAACGCGAGGGTAACCTAGGACTTTAGGCTCTGATACCAAGTGTTATGAGTTGTGAAAGAAGAGAGTGCGCAGAACTCAATAATGCGGAAGTGATTACAACGTCTGCATGAACAACGAGGCCTAGGCACAATATAGCAAGTCCTAGCTAGGCCGAGGTCGCGGGGTCGCGAGATGGTTGGGTGCAGGTTCGGGGTTGGAAAACCCGAAGGCGACGCGGTGGTGGCTCGGAAGGCGAGGTCGGCGGACCGAGCCTGGTTTTCCGGAAGGTTGTACGCGTACGGAGTGACCCAGTAAGGAATTCGAAAAATTCCTTACATGATGGGAGTAAAGTACCATAATTTGTTATGCCAAGATCTTTTCTTTTGTTTGCTCAAGACTTGTCTTGTGGTTAGGAGGAATTGTGCAGTTTTAAGGCACACTGGATTTCTACAATGAAGCAGTGAAAGAGGCAGTTCGTGAGGGAGAGGCAGGCAGGCTGATGCAGTAGTTAGATTGAGGGAGTCAAGCAGGGCTACAAGAGAGGACAAGGTGGAGAACGGGTGGGGAATGGTGAGAAAGAGGGAAGTGGGGAGAGGTTTGAAAGAAGAATGAGATAGGTAGAGTGGGAAAGCGATAGAGAGAAAGATGGGCAGGATGGGAAGGGTTCGGGGATGCGAAAGAAAAGAACGAGAGATTCGGAGGAAGATAAGTGCGGGAAAGAAAAGACAGGGATGGAGAAGGGGGGAAAAGAGAAGAGGGGGAAAGAGAAGGGGGGAAGAGAAGGGGGGAAAGGAGAGGGGGAAAGAGAAGGGGGGGGGAGAGAATAGGGGGTAAGAGAAGGGGGAAGAGAAGAGGGCGGAAGAGAAGGGAGCGGAAGAAAAGGGGGCGGAAGAGAAGGGGGCGGAAGAGAAGAGGGGGGAGGGGAAGAGGGCTGAAGAGAAGATGGGGGAGGAGAAGGGTTAAGGTTATATCATGGGGGAAGAGAAGGGGGGGGAAGAGAAGGGGGAAGAGGAGAGAGGGGAAGAGGAGAGGGGGAAGAGAAGACGGGAGAGGAAAAGAGGGAGGAATAGAAGAGGGCGGAAGAGAAGAGGGGGGAAGAGAAGTGCGGGAAAGAGGACGGAGTAAGAGAACGATGGGTAAGACAAACGAGGGGAGAAGAGAAACCGAGGGGAGAGGATAACGAGGGGACAAGAGAACGAGGGGAGAAGCGAACGAGGGGAGATGAGGACGAGGGGAGATGAGGACGAGGGGAGATGAGGACGAGGGGAGATGAGAACGAGGGGAGATGAGTACGGTGGGGGAAGAGGACATGAGGGGAAGAGAACGAGGGGGGAAGAGAAAGACGGAGGAAGGGAAGTAGGGGAAGATAAGGAGAAGGGAAAGGAAAGAGCTGAGATTGCCGACTGACGTAAACTATCATTTGGAGGTTCGAAGCCAGCAGCAGCAGTAACTGTTAGAAACCCCAGCTACGACTGGCTGGCTGTAACGGGCGAGGAAAGGGGATAATATCGTTAGAAAAAAGCTGACAACACGGTTGAAACGCAAGCGAAAATCTAATAAAGTCAACCAAAATGCTACCCAGTCTAGCTCAACCCTAGCGTGAAGAGAAAGCTTGCAGCTCCATCCCTTTGAATACCACAGACTGTATCCCCCACCTCGTTCAGCTGCATCAAACACCAGATCTAGAATGAGTCCTGGAATAACTTAATCCCTCTTGGCCCGCTTGGCTCCCTTGGCTGCCTTCGCAGCCTTTCCGTAGTTGCGAATGTGGAAGTCGACGAAGAGGTAGAGGAGCGAGGAGTTGAAGAAGAGGTTGAAGCAGAAAGACTCGAATCCAGCGCAGCCAGTCGGCCGGGTGAAGTGGAAGTAGATGAGCGGGAAGGAGACGAAAGTGCCGATCATGAACTGCAAAACATCAATACCGAAGATTTTTTTTTAGCATTTATCAGAAGAGTTTAGTTTGCGAAACCAGGACAGAAGGGTTGTGGTTCTTGATTTGAAGAGCATGAAAAACATATGAAATCGTACCTGAATGATCTGGCTGTTGGTGACGAACATCTTCCAAGGAGGAGGCATGCCGATGCTGTTAACACACATTGCCGAAAACAGGCGACGTCAGTTGGCAACATTATGAGAGAGAGCAAAGCACTTAACTTTCTGTACTCCTCGTACTTTCGATACACTTGACTGGCGAACGACGCGATTCCATACCTGTGCATGAAGTAGTAGAAGTACATCATGACGTGGATCCCCGTGTTGATCGTGATCGCAATGATCTGAAGCGACTGCGTGTTCTGTTCAAAAAAGACGGGGGAAATAAAAATGAGCAATCTATAGGTGTCTGGACATGTATCGGGTTGTATCGATATTCATGATTTGGCTAAAGTTGACTGTTTCAAGCAACGTTCGTTGCTCGTTTGTAAGCTACAATGTATCCCTCCCGTTCGTTTACGGTTTGACTATGGTAATCGCTACTCACGTTCTAGATCAGTTTTTGCTTTCTTCCTTTGTGGATCGCAACATAAAGGAAGAGAATTCAGAAACGCAGGAAATGGCCTACGACACGACGGTGTAAAACGTAAGAATAGAGAACTTACAGTTAGCCACAGCCAGCAGAGGAAGACGATGGTTGCATGGTGGTACACGTGGAGGAACGACAGCGGCTTGTTCTTCAGCACCAGGATAACGGTATCCAGAAGCTCGTAATACTTGCTGAGGTAGTAGATGTAACTCCAGAACCAAAGATAACCAACGGGCTTGACGGTGGAGGGGAAGCAAAGAAGCCACGTATACTTGCCCTGCAAACAAAGAAAAGAAATGCACCGTCAGTTACCAAAACTGTCCTGATCTGCTGAAGGATGGTCAGCAATGTGCCATGATGCCGTACCATGCCGGTGTCATATTTGTTGATCTCGGAATCCAGAAGCATTGCGTGGATCGTTCCCAGGAACATCGCCAAGGACCAGAGGCACAAGATCAGGTTGTGGATGGCAGGGAGGTAACCCAGATTCACTGGTGCCATCTTGTTCCTTGTCCGGAACCATTTCAGACCTAGAATGAATGTGACGTAGCCTATACATGTGCAGAGCATCAACGCAAGGTTCGACACCGGCGTCTCATCGACCTTCCACTCGAAATTCTGCACAAGAGGCTCCGTCGCAGGCCAGACATAGAAGAACGGCGTATCCCTGGTCATGGCGGCTGTGAAGTTGGAGGAAGGGGATGCTGCTCGAGAGATGACTTCAGTCTCCAAAGTCATGGTGATCAGGCCCTTTCAACCAGTAAGTCCGAAGCAAGCAATTACCGGAACAAACTGCAAGTTTCAGCCACACCAGCGGAAGAGCCCAGATTCTGTTCGAACTGCTTGGATGCAATAAGGCAGGGTGGGAGGTATAGGGCCGGCTTGGGTTGGGAGAGAAAAAAGGCACTACTCCCGCCCTCATCCCGAATGAAAGGGCCCTTGAATCTTCTGGCATTCAGACGGTCGAGATTGGCTGTCGCGTGGTGATCTACGCGGGAGCATGTCACAACCACAAACCAGAGCTCTGATCGCGGGAACCTTTCCGTGACTGACATCCGTCTGCCTCAGCTACCGAGCTGAAGAGCACTACGCCGCTGGTTTCGAAGGAGGTAAGACTAAGAATCCCAGCCTTGCTCACAGGCTCGGCATGAAGGGACAACGAATCAGGGCTTTCCGTGTGGAGCGTGTGGGGACCGCAAGGGCACAACAGCTGTGGTGTTTGGGACGAACGTGCGGGTTCAGCGAAAGCAAGCTGTTGACGTGGCACCTTCGAGAAGGTGATCCAGACCAGCTCTACATCCTGGTCCGGCCCGAAGCGTCTGACAGGGGGGTCTAAGCATGCGAACCTGGCCAACCACACAACAGATCTTGAGGGTGCCGAACCTGACGTAGGGTATAGACGTGATCAGGTTCGTGGCCTGGTACGGATAGCCTAAAGCACCCACGCCACATTTCGCTCCCAAAACTCCGTAGCAGGGAGACGGTCAGGCAAAAAAAAATTATAATAAATCTACACTTCCAGTTCCTGAACAAGATACACAAACACGTCCTCAAAATATGTAACTGTATGTCAACAACACGAGGATCACAGAATGCTTAGATTAGCTAAATGACAATGCATAAGTGCAGGTCTTGTCTACAAGAACTAGTATTCAGGGCAACAATTATCAAGGAACTGTTACAGAAGCCCCGGTTATCACTACTGTGTAACTGAAAAGTAATAATAATACTACACACCACAAGGCTCTCAGGTTTGGAACACCCAGTGTACGTGAACATCTAGCCACAGTGTACAACAGGCAGCGCCTCTGGATGGTCACATCATTGCCATATATTTGCTCGTCACATGCTGCGAGCTGAACTCCACGGCATCCTTTGCTCCCAAATACGGCTGTGCCGCACTCTTCGCCCTTGTAACCCCCTTCCCTCCCGCCTTCTTCCCCTTCGCCTCTTTCCCCTCCCCAACACCTGCATCCTTCGTCTTTGCCTTTGCTCCCGCCCCACTCCCGCTCTTCTCCCCGGCCTTTTTCTGCGGCACTTTCGGAGCTGGAGACTTGGGTCGAGGTGCTGTCTGTGCTCTGGGAACAGGCGTGGTAGCAGCAGCAGCAGCACCAGCCGGAGCACCACTTCCGATGGTGGGTTGGAAGTTATACTTTGGCTCTTCCCCCTGAATGTGCAGCTCCTCCACCTTGTGCTGGATGGCAGACAGACGTGTCGCCACCTCAGCCATGGTCGGCCGCTGGGCGGCGCTCTTTTGGACACACATGACCGCCACGTTGGCGAATGCTTTCATCCCTCCTGGTGGGTAGTTGTTTTCCAGGGCCGGGTCAACTACGGATTTGAGCTTGCCTGCTGTGATTAGAGGAATGGCCTGGACGGAGGGAAGGGGGGAGAAGGGAGGGAGACAGTACACACGTGAGAACACACATGACCGCCACGTTGGTGAATGCTTTCATCCATCCTGGTGGGTAGTTGTTTTCCAGCGCCGGGTCGACTACAGACTTGAGCTTGCCTGCTGTGATCAGAGGAATGGCCTGGACGGAGGGAAGGGGGGAGAAGGGAGGGAGACAGACACACGTGAGAGATAAATGGCGTAGCTCGCATGACACACATGACCGCCACGTTGGTGAATGCTTTCATCCATCCTGGTGGGTAGTCGTTTTCCAGCGCCGGGTCGACTACAGACTTGAGCTTGCCTGCTGTGATCAGAGGAATGGCCTGGACGGAGGGAAGGGACGCTGGGAGAGGAGAGGAGAGGAGAGGAGAGAGAGGGAAATGAGACCTGCTGTGATCAGAGGAATGGCCTGGATGGATGAGATTGGAGAGGAGGGAGGAAGACGGCATGTGAGAAAGAGATACAAGTCTGCATACGTATGTGTGGCCAAAACACCTGCCAACAGACCACGTGCCTCTGGAGTCATCACTGACCTGCAAGAAAACACCCGCACCTGGTCAAGCATGCACACGCATGCACAGGCCAACACACGGAAGCAATCAAACTAGTGGGCATACGCACACATCACACAAACCACACTCACCCATTGCACGAGCGTGGTCGTAGCCCCTGGCTCCATGGCACTCGCTTTGGCATTGCGCTTGGAGCGCTGCAGCAGCGACGCTACATTGCCCAGGTTCATCCCCGTCTTCTGACTCGGCTCTGCCAGGATGGCTCTGCGCCCCGTCACCAGCTCCAAAAGAACCACCCCAAAGCTGCCACGCCAAGAGACAAAGGGTGCATGCACACACAGGAGGGTCAGTCAGCGCTCAGTCACGGCGCCACGTTGCCCACATTCATCCCCGTCTTCTGAGTCGGCTCTGCCAGGATGGCTCTGCGGCCCGTCACCAGCTCCAAAAGAACCACTCCGAAACTGCAGAGACAGGGGGGGAAACAAAAAGGCACATATGTAGAAGCTAGGTCAGGACGCAACATTGCCCAGGTTCATCCCCGTCTTCTGACTCGGCTCTGCCAGGATGGCTCTGCGGCCCGTCACCAGCTCCAAAAGAACCACTCCGAAGCTGCAGAGACAGACAGACACGCAGGGATGATGTGATGTGCACATGAGGGGAGGTTTGAAAATGGCTCAGTGCCTCGGTGCTCAGTGCTCCAGCAGGATTATCTGTTCCACACTCTTCCACACACTCCCTCTCTCACGTGCTCACCTGTACACATCGCTCTTAGGCGTGGCAATGTAAGTCCGCGAATACTCGGGGTCGCAGTACCCAGGGGTGCCCATCAGCCTTGTTCTCGCCACATGCCGCCCGGGCCCACCCTGGTCGCTTGTCTTCAACACAATCTTGCATGCTCGCTCGCAGCTTACCTGTACACATCGCTCTTAGGGGTGGCAATGTAAGTCCGAGAATACTCCGGGTCACAATACCCAGGGGTTCCCATCAGCCTTGTTCTCGCCACATGCCGACCGGGCCCACCCTGGTCGCTCGTTTTCAGCAGCCCGAAATCCGCCACCTTGGCCTGCAGATCCGCTGTCAGCAGGATATTCTCCGATTTGATATCGCGGTGGATCACGGGCGGCCGGGCAAAGTCGTGCAGGTAGCGCAGACCCTCTGCTGCTCCAACTGCAATTATGACACGCTCGTCGAATGAGAGAGGTGGAGGTGGGGCCTTTTTGGGAGCTTCTGTTGATAGGGAGCGTGGAGGGAGAGGAGGGAAGGAAGAGGTAGGGAGGGTAAGGCCAGGGCAAAGTCGTGCAGGTAGCGCAGACCCTCGGTGATAATGACGCGCTCATCGAGTGAGAGAGGCAGAGGTGGGGCTTTCTCGAGTGCTTCTAATTTTGTGGGAAAAGCGGGGATGGGAGAGGGAGGAAGAGAGGAAAGCATGAATAAGGGAGGGAAATTCAAGATATAGTGCTGTATCACACTCTGTTCGGCTCATTGCACACTCACCTCCAAAGAGATTGCACTTCCGCACAGTGGATGTGGGAGGAGAGTGTGCCGTTCTGCATGAAACTGTAGACGATCCAGTGCTCGACACACAATGCACGCAGCCCAGCCCACTACACACACCTCCAGAGGGGGGTGACAGCACTGGTGCACAACATGCGTGGGGGCGAGGGTGCTGCTGTGCATGAACTCGTGATGGGACTCTTACCAGTCATCAACCATTGCAAGCAGGGCAACACTCACCTCCAGTAGGGGACGAGGGCACTGGTCGGTGAATGCGCGAGGCGAGGGTGCCGTTGTGCATGAACTCATAAATGAGAACGCACCTGTAGTCATCTCTCATTGCAAGCATCCCAGCCGAGAACACTCACCTCCAGTAGGGGATGATGGCACTGGACGGTGGATGCGTGAGGCAAGGGTGCCGTTGTGCATGAACTCATAAATAAGGATTCGTTCGTCACAGTCCGCCCAGAAGCCCAGCCCAGCTCATGACACTCACCTCCAGTAGGGGATGATGGCACTGGTGCGCGGTGGATGCGCGAGGCCAGGGTGCCGTTGTGCATGAACTCATAAATAAGGATTCGCTCGTCACAGTCCGCCCAGAAGCCCAGCCCAGCCCATGACACTCACCTCCAGTAGGGGATGATGGCACTGGTGCGCGGTGGATGCGCGAGGCCAGGGTGCCGTTGTGCATGAACTCATAAATAAGGATTCGCTCGTCACAGTCCGCCCAGAAGCCCAGCCCAGCCCATGACACTCACCTCCAGTAGGGGATGACGGCACTGGTCCACGGTGGATGCGCGATGCAAGGGTGCCGTTGTGCATGAACTCATAAATAAGGATTCGCTCGTCACAGTCCGCCCAGAAGCCCAGCCCAGCTCATGACACTCACCTCCGGTGGGGGATGACGGCACTGGTCCACGGTGGATGCGCGATGCAAGGGTGCCGTTGTGCATGAACTCATAAATAAGGATTCGCTCATCACAGTCCGCCCAGAAGCCTATGAGTCGCACGAGATGCTGGTGGGCCATGCGACTCATGAATGACACCTGGGAGGGGGAATGGTGAGGAGTGACAGAGGGTGGCAAGGAGTGACAGGGGGTCGCAAGGAGTGACAGGGGGTGGCAAGGAATGACAGGGAGTGGCAAGAATTGACAGGAGTGAGTGGAATGACACCTGGGAGGAGGAACTGCAAGGAGTGGCAAGGAGTGGCAAGGAGAAACAGCATAGGCACAGAAGCCTATGAGGCACACGAGGTGCTGGTGGGCCATGCAGGCTACAGTTCATGAACCAAAGACAGCCCAACCCAACCCAACCCAGCCAAGCCCAACCCAACCCGACCCAACCCAACCCAACCTAACCCAACCAAGCCCAAGCCAACCATGACCAACCCAGCCCAACACAAACCCAACCCAGCTCACCTCCTTCTCAAACTCCTCCAGATGATACCCTGACACATTGCCCGCCCGCTGCACAGCCCACTGCTCTCCACCTTCTAGGGAATTTGCCTCGCAAGCCCTATGAAGCTCAACCCAACCCAACCAAGCCAACCCAGCCCATCCACCTCCTTCTCAAACTCCTCCAGGTGAGATCCTGACACATTGCCCGCCCGCTTCACAGCCCACCGCTCTCCACCTTCTGCCCTCTAAGCGAATTTGCCTCGTGAGCCCAATGAAGCTAAACGCAAACCAATCCATCCCAACCCAAACCAACCCAGCCCAACCCAGCCAATCCTCCCAGCTCACCTCCTTCTCGAACTCCTCCAGGTGAGACCCCGACACATTGCCCGCCCGCTTCACAGCCCACATCTCGCCATCGCCACCCTCCCCACCGCGCCCCACAACCCCCTTGAACACCGTGCCGTAGGCGCCCTCCCCTAGCTTCCTCTCAGGGCTCCATGAATCAGTCGCTGCTGCTGGGATGTCCTGTAGGAGAATCTGCTCAACCCAACCCAACCGAACCCAGCCCAACCCAGCTCACCTCCTTTTCAAACTCCTCCAGATGAGACCCTGATACATTCCCCGCCCGCTTCACAGCCCACATCTCGCCATCGCCACCCTCCCCACCGCGCCCCACAACCCCCTTGAACACCGTGCCGTAGGCGCCCTCCCCTAGCTTCCTCTCAGGGCTCCACGAGTCAGTCGCTGCCAGAATGTCCTCTAAGGGAATCTGCTTCGCCAGCCCGCCGCCTGCTGTGAGCGATTCTTGTACAGCATGGGACACAAACGGGGATAGTTCTTCCATGTCTTCCGCGCTTTTGGTTCGGTTGTGGCTGGGTTTCTTGGCCAATGCTCTCCCTGCTGCTGCTGCAGCAGCCGCAGCAGTACCAGCCACACCCCCCTCTGTCCCACTGCCACCAGCACCAGCACCAGCACCAGCAGCATCACCTCTAGCAGTACCACTGCCACCTCCTGTGGTGAACACAGCGGCATTCCTCTTAGGTTCAAACACCACAGTCTTAATCAACATCCCTTCCGTCCACCCAAGCCCTGCACCCACCAGCCGCCTCTTCACCTCCTCCCGGAACCCAGGCAGCACCACGCGCAGCAGCAGCGGGCGCTGTGACTCTAACAAGCTGGACTCTAACGAGCGGGGCACGCCCAAGTCAGTGAGGAGCATGCCAACAGGGACCACGGAGAGAACCTTGTGGATAAGAAGCTCGTCAGGGTCGATTCCCAGCCACTCCGCCAGCCATTGATAGTCCCGGATTCGCTCCAATAGAATCCTCGCACCTAAACGGGGCCCCGTGGGTGTTTCTGCCGCTGCTTCTGCTGCTGCTGCTGCTGCTGCTGTTGGTGTCCCTGCCTTGCTGTCAGCTGTCAATGTACTTGAGTCAGAGAATAAGTTAGGCGTTACAGCGACTGAGAAGGCTCGCTGCTGCTGCTGCTGCTGCTGCTGACGGTCAGCGTCTTTAGGTGATTTTTGAGACGAATCAAGAATCACCTCCGACTGCGTTCGCAGGTGCTGCTTCTGCTGGTTCTGGTCTGACAAGATAGAGGTAGTGGCCCCAGGTCTCTTTGTGGGTGTAAGCGCTGCTGCTGCGGAGGCGACAGAGGAGGCAGAAGAAGCAGAGGGCAATTTTGGCTGCTTAGGGGCGAACAGTGCTCTGATATCCTGAAGCCCGTCATCCCATATGATACAGTCATCCTCGATATTGTCACTATCGTTAGTGTCAGATTCGTCGTCATCATCATCTTCGTCATCCTCATCATCGTCCTCTTCCTCTTCCTCCTCCACCTTAGTTGTATCAAACTCAAAACCAGAGCCTTTTGAGCCTTCTCCCTCCTCTTTCCCCTCCCCACCTTCCTCTCCCCCCTCTCTCCTTTCCAAATACCCCACCTCCCGTCCATCCCGTAACACAGTGAAACTCGCCTCTGTTGCTCCCTCTATTGCTGCTTTAAGTGCCTTCCCCAGGATAGAGAAGCGGGCGAGAGAACGAGCATGGGTGACACCAAGACCGTACAGTGACCCCTTGCAGTTTAGGAACAGGCCCTGAATCTCGTCCCCCGCCTCCTCCAACAGCTGCTCCAGAACCGTCAGATCGTCCTCATCCAACGGCGGGAGCGCTGCGGATTCTTTTGCTGGCTGGTCCCTGAGGTTGCCAGCGGCAGCAAAGGACCAACCTGGAAGTTCTCCTGAAGATTCAGCTGAAACCCCTGAAGCATCCTTAGAAACCCCTTCACCTGACGCTTCCCCTGATACACAGTGGTCTCTTTTCTGCTGCTGCTGCTGCTGCTGCTGCTGCTGCTGCTGCTCCTCGTGCCCCTCCTCTTCCTCCTCCTCCTGCTGCGTAGGAAACAGCCTACGACAGCGAGCGACTTCTAGAGACGCACACATTGCAAAGACGCGGATAGGAAACAGCGAGGCTCGTTGGCTGACTCCCTGTTTTGAGGAAGAGAGGAAGAAAACGAGGTATTGATACTTCAGAGCTGAAGGGGGGAGGAGAGGAACGTGTGCGGAGATTGGTGGCAGGTAAAAGGGAAGGCCAATTGACGCGGGAATGCATGGCGCGTGAGTGTGTACCCACAATTCCCTGACTTCCAGAACCAAAAAGTCTTATCCAATGCCGCGTGGACAGCATAGCTCACCTTCCATCTTATCCAATGCCACGTAGAATGCCCAACGCACCTCTTCCATCTTATCCATTGCCACGTAGACGTCTTTCGCCAGGTCCTGCAGGGCGTCGTCCAGCGACGCCATGACGTCAGCAGCAGGCGGGAAGCCATCCGCCAGCGAGGAGACGAACTGCGCGTTGTACATGAGCACCGCGTCCTGCACTGACGCGTACAGCGCTTCCCACTGCTCCCCCTGGGCGGGACTCAGCTCCGCTGGTGCTATGAAGAGGAGGGAAGGGGAGAAGGATGGGAGAGCATTGGAAAGGGAACAGGGAAAGCGAAGCGAGAGACAGAGCGAGATTGAACAAGAGAATGGTTACAATTTGGTAACCTTGGGGGGGTTTCGGGAGTGTCAAACACGAGCGCGGAAACGAGCCGCGCACTGGCCCTATTTTGAAAAGTAACGAGCCAATACAGAATGTACCTGCGACGTCGAGAGCCGATAGCGGAGCTGTTTGAGCCAAAGGAAACCCTTTCACGGGTCCCGAAAATCCCCAGTCGCCAGAAGCTGCAGAACCCTCACTCCCGGAGGACGGCACCGGCATGACAAAAGACATGGTCGACGAAGATAACCCATTTTCGGCCTTATTATTTTCACCGAACCTTCGGCCGAAGCCGAAGCGGCCGCCGAGCCGAGGAGGAGGTGAGACGGAGACCCTGCTGGAGTTGAAGGTCGACGGTATAGGAGCCACTAGGCTATGGCTCCCAAGGATTAGTCTATCCTCTAAAACGCTGTCCGCACTTTCGTGTTTCGACAAATGGGCCTTGGGACCGGAACCTTCTGACAAGGCTCCATCTGAGAGTATGGCACACCCGATAACAGAGAAGCATTATTAGGAAAAAAAAAGGAAGAGGAAGCCATTGCAGCGACTTAAAACGTTAAGACGTGGACGGTGAGAACAAAAAACATAAACAAGAAAAATAGTCAAGCTTGTGACCCACCTGGAGTGTTCAAAGCTTTCCAGTGATCAAGTTCTTCCAAACACGCGTTCAAGACGCTCAGGATGCGATCACATTTCCGCGTCGCTCGAGAAGAGTTCTTGTCGGATGGCAGTCCAAGTTCATGGTCATTGTACGCTTGTAAAGCGGAACCTAGAGCCCCAAAGACTAAGTCGACGAAGGCAGTCGGGCATGTGATGTCGTTCGGCTGAGGTGCACCGACTTTCCCCAAGCACCGATTAGGATTTCCGAAACCATCCGTAAGAATGTGAGCGAACGACATGGCGGATAAAAAAAACCCTGCCAAGTCGGAATACTGCGAACGTAGTAGCTAGAAACACATGCTGTGCGATCCCTGCTAACGCAAGGTTACGAAGCGACTCGGGTACAGCAGTGAAGCTTTGGCAGAACGGAAATCGGAAAGGCGGAAATGAGGGGCTACTGGTTCCGTTGCTCCTCAGGCTCCAAGGTCTTGGGAACTACCACACGACTTGATGTTTCTGGTCTTTGGTGACAACGTAGATAAGGGACAAACATGTTTCTAACAGTACAGAAGCATGCTGTAACACGTATATATTGTAGCATGCCCTATCATCGTCGGGGAAGTTCCGTGCTGAAGCCCCTGCCCCATTTTTCACGATCATTGCTGGAAGTGAATTCAACTATTGGTACGCCCAGCATGCACGGCACGGCTGTGTTGTTCTTCACCACGACCGAGCTGGAGTTTGATGTGCCTGCCGTGCCTAAAAAATTGTGCTCTAGGCGGGACTTTCCGAGGTTTGGAAAGCAAGATTCGTCCGTCAGATTCGGTTGCGGCGATTGACAGCCAGCAACGGAGGAGCTGTGAGAAGGTCGAACCAAAAACCTGCCCAAACCTGCCTTGGCTCGTTTCCGTCTGGAGACGGAACAAATGGAAGGGGCAGCAGTATCTTGTGCTGTTTTGTAAAATTCTGACGGTCCGGAGGGTCATTTTCGAGCGAATCGGGGAGACTTCCTCGCGATAGAGGCACGCGTTTCAGGGTTGCGTGTGGCCTAGGCTTCCCAGAGCATCTGGGTAACGCGTTTCAAGTTTGGGCCAAGCCTTCACCTGACTACGAACCTTCTAGTAGGTTCGTGAAGAACACTCGGCAACACTGAAGGCGTCATCCCACATGCTAGGGTTTCGTGTACATAACCTTCCCGCCTGCCACTTCCCTCCGGATTGTGATGGTAGAGCAGGTAGTTTCTTCAGTTCCGTTGATGTTCCTGGAGCATCCTTCCCCTGCCGGTCGTTGGAAGGTAGGTCTAATCTATTGTTCAGCAGTTCCTAGTTCGCTTTTACCCTGAAAACAAGCAGTTTATGCAATTGCTTGACGTCGTAACATGTATTGTTATAACAGATGGCGGTTTTTCTCGCGCGTGTCAGCGGTGACGGTGAAGAATTATAAAGCGAGGACCATCCACTTTGAAGACGTCTTTCTATCGTCCTGGAAGATTGGTTTGTCAATTGTATCTGTTTTTCTACGTGGCTGCTTGGATTGTTGTACATTGTATATGGTCTCTCTTCGTAGGACCTTGTGCTTGTTGTCTTTGCACCTTGCCCTTATGGGTGCGCTTACGGGGCGGGTGCCGAGATTAATGGAAATATTTTTTGTGGGGAGGGCTAAGCCCTCCTTGTTCGTGTTAGGTACGGTAGATCCGTGCCTGTGCCGCCTGTTATTTCCTCCCCTCGTCCTTTTTGTGTGACCCACCAAGCCATCGTGAACCAGCCACACGCAGCGTTGCGCGTTAGCAATTCGATGTGGCGCAAGTCCATCAGTCATTCTGAGCAATATGATTGCTGAGAGGTTCATCGAACGCACAACGATACGTGGAGGGCAGTCCATCAGCCATTTTGAAGAGGTCCATCAATTTTCGTCGACACTTGAAAGCGGTTGAAGCAGCGCCATACGACCTCGAACTCGCTCTTGTCAGATGCTGAAGTTTCTATTTAAGACGTTATGAAGCTGTCAGTTCCTGACGCAAGTTGGGTACAAACTCTTGTACTAATGCTGCCAGTGTATTGGCGATAAGAGGATGAGCATGGAAATATGGTTCCGTTCTCTATGCCATACGTCTAATGGTTTACGGGAACATAGTTAGCTAGTTAGTGTAGGAAATGGTGCTAAAATTCCTGATGTGGCTTTTTTTCTGCAGGCTGCGTGACATCCTGGTTGGATCTACAATATTTCATCTGCATTCCAGGTGGGCATCATTAATCTTTTTATGTATCCATCTGTATAATTCTTGCATCTATTGTTTCCACGTAGGGCATAGCTCCTGTAACAGTTTGAAGTCATGATCTTGTTCGGTTCGCACAACCAAATCCTGCTGCAATTAATCACTGCACTATAGGTAGTGCCCCTCTGCCTTCCTGCTCCGCCATCCCGCTCATTACTGCTTGTTTGCTATCGGTCTTTTGTTCTGGTTTGTAAGAAATTGTCATGCTGATAATATAACCTTTATTATTCCGTAGTGGAAGCAACCCATTTCCCAGCAGTGACAGGAAGTTATGTATGGGCAGTGGAATAGATGTATCAGGATTTCAATTGTTTGGAGTTGCAACTTGCTTTTTAATAGTGTGCCATAAGAAGTGAGTGCATTCGACGGTAATTGTCCTGTGGACATTTCATGGTGGTTGGTATGGTGAAACTAGGATGCCTAAGTTTGATCTATGACTTATGCTACGGCAAGAGCTCAGACAGCTGCCTGGTCCTTTCATTTTAATAGGTGAAGTTGTATTGTCAAATCATGCTTGCAACAACTTGCAGGAATGTGAGCATGAATTGATGAGTCGTCTAATCAGCTTGAGTTTATTGAGATGATAGGGTTGGATTGGACTGGAGTTGAGCACATTTAGGTCGTATCCCAGCCTGATGGCAAGAAGTTGGTGGCAAGGAGTTCGCACAGGATTGGTGAAAAAAAAACTGTTGACCAATCGCGTTGGCCGAGCATCTGTTTTGGACCAATCGCGTGCGCAATTCTCTTGCCACCAACTTCTTGCCACCAGGCTGGGATACGACCTTAATATGTATTTTGTTAAAAGATTTAGGATAATTCAACGGCGGGTGTTTACTGTTCTCAACCCCAACATGACGTGTATCATGGTTTGGGACCTCGGTTCGCCACAAGCCTGGCATGGCTGGATGGTTTGGAACGAAATGATCGGTCTGCATGAGTTTGAGGGTTACCAGTCCCTTGGCCAACAAGGCATAACGTCGCCGAACGTTATTGGTGGGGCAACGGGAAAAGGAATTTTTGCGTCACTGGTAATGTAAAACCATTTTCGATGTTTCCAACTGTTAGCATATTCGACTTTTCCGACACTTTTCCGACACAACAAGATGTGCGAGATCTCTGTATACATTTCGGGCAGCCCACATTATGATGTCGGACCAGGTTCGCCCGCTTCAAGCCTTCCTCCAGCTCACCGGAAACTCTCGAACCTCGAAAGCGGCTCGTCAAGCACGTTCGCCATTCCAAGCAACTCAGGCTCGTCGGCCAGTTCTTTCGGGTTCGGGGAGGTCCGCTCGCGTCACAGCCGAGGGTTTCGTTTCAACGAGTCCGAGGGAGAGGTTTCCAGCACGGCAGGCAGCAATTACTTATGGGAAGGGGTTGTCAGAGTCATTGTATCCAGCGGCAGCCAGGATCTTAGCGTCTCTTAGGGTTTCAGGACAGTGACCAGTACTCAGAGCTAGAACAGCCGTGGTGATCTTCGTCTTTCTGCAAGATGGCTGCGATGAGTTTCTGAGTGTGAGTAGTTCTCTTGTTTCAAACCGGTGTCTATGCAAGGGCTGTTATGTGTCAGTTGGTTGGCAGGCGCTTTTTTGGAGCAACGAGCAGTAGGTCAAGGACGATCATCCATGGGGATCGCTAAATCTGAAGACATTTTTTAACATTTTCTGTGACGTTTGGTTTGTGATTGTAGATATCCGATGGTCTATCTTCTCTTTATCTTGTACTTGTGCTTAGCTTAGGACCTTGTGGTTGTTGTCTTTGCACCTTGCCCTTATGGGTGCGCTTACGGGGCAGGTGCCGAGATCAATGAAAGTATTTTCTGTGGGAGGGCTAAGCCCTCCTTGGTGCCTGTTTGGTGCGGTAGACCCGTGCCTTGCCTGCTTGCTTCGTTGCCTTTGTCTCGTTCTATGCCCCTTTGACAACTTCCAAAGGAACAAGTGAGACGCGTAAATATACCGTCTACATGTGGTAGACGACCTGGAAGGTCTATTGGACGTGGCGATACGACACATGGAGTCCCCCTCGCGCCTAAACAGTGGATTCTCTACTGCTGTTATTTCCTTTGTTGAACTATGGTATAAGTATTCTACTCAGTTACATTATGTTTTATAGTACAAGATGGCGAGTGGGCTGTTATGTGCTGCACTTGTAGTTATCCCCTTGTTTCTGGTTTCACTTTTCTCCTTTGCAGGTCTAAGTTGCAGGTGTTCCTTAAGTGGCTTGTGAAAATTTATGTTGCTTCTAATATTGTAACATTCGTATTGTTGTCTTTTCAGGATGATTGCTTCAGTGTAATTCTGTGTTTTTACATTTCAATGATACCCCGTATTTATACCGCGCAAGTAATTGTGGTCTTATCCGAATGCTTTTGTCACTTCGAGCAATCAGCAAACCCTAGCAAAACCGAACCGAACCGACAGCTTGTGCTTGCTGTTCAAGCTGTCCAGCCAACCCCTGGACTTGGATGGTCAGCACTTTGCCCGCCTCAACCAACCAACGGTCCTCTTTCACACCGTGTCGATTCAGCACTGCCGACGGTCTTTCTCTGGGACCTACGTGGCGGAAACACAGCCAGCGCGAGTGCTTGATGTTTAGCAGGACAAACTTCCGCGTAGCTGGGGGAAAAGCGGACGGTACCCCCAAGGTGATGTGGAAAGGTTCCTTGGGACTGGTCGGCAATGCTTGGCTACTCTTTTTGGTTTGTTGGGGGAGAGGAATCCAAGAGTTGATTGGTGGTGCACTACGGTGTTTCGCTGTACAGTATGATTGGTTGGTCTCCCAATCGTCTCCCCGCACCCGCATCCCACGATGATCCCCACGATGTAATCCCCACCGCCAAACCCCTTCCTCGTCCTCTGTTCCCTCCCTCGTTCAGCCAGGTCCATCCAACCTGGTGACTTTCTCCTCTGCCGAACCTAAATTTCGACAGCGCCAAACCAGCTGATCTTGACCCTCGCTGACCCGAGAAAGGAACTGGCTGTCATTTTCCAAAAGAAAACGCCTCTCGGGTGCGGTCCTGCGACTATCGCCACGGGCAAATGGAGCTGCGAAGGATATGGTTACCGTCATGGCTCCGAACTGCGGTTGCGACAAATACAACCCACGTTTCACCTCCCATAGATTCTATCCCCACAGATCGAACAAGTTGGTATTGTAACAAGTTGGGTAAGGGTTGGGCGTTGGAGCTTTCGAGACAAAATCAGGAGCAGCATTTGGGTGAGAATGGAGATCAGCTGACATGGAGAATAGATTATCCTTGCTGGAGGATGATAGATCAAGGGGAGATTACTGACTGGGGTTTGGTTGTGACTATTGCTAGCTGCATCTTTTAGCGCCTTCTTGTTCTGGTCCTGTCCAAGTGGTATACTACCACTGCGCGTCTTCACGTCTTTATGCTTAGTCTTAAAGTCTTATCAGCCTTGACATCACAGGAACGGGTTTTGACTTCAAGAAATTAGGCGCTAACTTCGGTGATTCTCCATCATTCCAGAAAGCCCTTGCTCCCATCGATTTAACCCTCAGTTCTCCACAGCATTTTGACCTCCATTACGTTCTAATATGTATGGAACAATGGACGCCGATTTAGCCCCGGAAAGGCTTACCATCCCCGACGCAGGCGACTACGAATATCCAACAGCCGTCGTGCAATGCTTTCCGTGGCGGTCCCCGTACCCGATTTCCTCCTCGCGTTTCAGCCCTCGCGACGACCCTTCCTCCACCCCGACAAGTCAGTACACTCGCGACGACTCCTCGCGTTTTCGTTCCGGTTTTCATCCGCCAAGCCCGCGGCTTGTGCCGGCTTGCCTGAACCCTCCGCGGGTGTTTTCTCACGGCGCGAGCTCCGGCGCGGCGCAATTCAATCGCGTGCTGGAGGTTCTGGTCTGGCAGCGATGGACTCGTCGCAGGGCGACAGGCGACTCTGTCGCAGAGCCGGGCAAACGACACGGTGACGGTTTCGCAGCGACTGTAGAGTCGACGACGACGACTACAACGACGACAACAACCAGGCGTGCGACGCGCGGAAACGTCGCCGGCGCTGACAGAAGGAGTGCGATAACCGGGCGAAGCGCGTTTATCGTGCAAGGCGGCAGCGCGAGCACGAGCACGAGCGGGAGCAGCGGAGCCAGCAGCAGCAGCGCCAGCGGCACAAGCAACACTCCAAGCACGCATCTTACCAATCGGCATGACGACCATAACCATCATAACTCATTGCGGGAATCCATGGCAGATCTCCGTGCGTCCAATCACGAAACGGTGACGTGTGAGCGCGTCGTGCGGGTTGTGACGCGAGCGGAGAACGCGGCAGCGCAGTGCAGCGATCGAGCGGAAAACGCGCCCGTGTTCGAGTCGAGTCAGACCACTCAGTTACCCTGCAGCCAGCGCTCTAGTCACTCGGAGCGCTTTCATTCGCTGACTGTCAGTCTGACTGCGCCCGCGCACGTGGTTCCGCCAACCGCTGCCTCCGCCCCTTCCGCCGCCCCCGCCCCTGTGCCCGCGGCCGCGCCTGCCAGCTTCTTGTGCTTGTTAGAAAAACGACAAAAAGGCAACAGCAAACACTCGCCGGCTGTAGCGCCGCTACAGCCGCAGGTCGCTCCGGCTGAGGCTGTGCTACAGCCTGCCGGTCTGGTATGCGCGCCGGCGGAGGACGTGGAAGCGTGTGCGCAGTCGGCGGAAGAGCTGGGGGAGCGCGCGCAACTGGCGGAGGGGCAGCTAGACCTGGCGGAACTGCAGGCGCGGGTGGTGGGGTCGCAGCTACAGCTGCTGCGCGGAATGCTTGCGGAGCGGGAAGCAGGTCCGCGCGGTTATGGCGGAGCTGGCGGGCATGCGCACGCGGGTTGTCCGCGCGCGTAACGTGGCGGAGAAATCCCCGCGCGGGATCAGCAGAAGCCGTAGCGCCGCGCAAAACAGGTGCGCCGGCGGGTGCGCCGCGGACGCGGACGCGGGGGAAACGGGGGCCGGGGCGGGAGGATCAATCAGCAGGCGGAAAGGAACAGGAGAGAATGCGGGAATCGCCCGCGGAAATCAGGGAACGCGTAACGGCTACACGGGTAGGGCATCATTTTCGGTTCCGACGAGTCTCATGAGTAGCAGACGGGCAAGCACCGACAGACGGCCAGCGGATGCGAGTCAGGCATTGGCGGAAAGTCATGCCGCCGCTGCCGCCGCTGCTGTTGCTACTGATGCTGGTGGCGGTGGTGGTGAGGCGTCTGCATGCGTATCCGAGTGTTTAGAGGCCGCGGTGGAGTTGCAGCAAGTGGAGATGTCTGTAGCGAGTACGGAGGCGTGGCTGTGGGAAGTAGAAGCAGCGGCGGCCGAGGCGCGAGTCGTGTTCCTGCAAGCAGAAGAAGAGGCGGAGGCAGCGGCGGCGGCGGCGGTGGGGGCGGCGGGGGCGGCGGGGGCGGCGGGGGAAGGGGGAGCAGCAGCGGGAGAGGAGCGCGGCGGGAGGACGATACACTCAGGAGGGTTTCGCCATGAGCTCGCGCTTACAGAGAAGGCTTTTACCGAGGAGCTCTATAGGCGGTTGGCACAGCTGCAGGCGGATTTGATCGAAGCAGGAGAGGGAGAGCGGGTGCTGCAGGGGATTTTACAAGGGCTGGAGGGTACGAAAGGGACTGTAGGGAAGCTGCTCTTAACGGGGATGGATGGTGGGAGTGGATGGGAGGGAGGGGTTGTAGGGGAGGGAGGGTATGCAGGGGAGGGAGGGAATGGAAGGGGGGAAGTGGAGGTAAAGGAGCAAAAGGGCCTAAGTTTCTGGGATAGGATCAATGGAGATTCGATTCTGAAAGGGAGTGTGGAAGAGATTGGAAAGGGTCGGCAGGGCAAACAGACTAGTGTAACGTCTGACGGATTGGGATTTTATCGGGCTGACAGAAATGGGGTTGACAGAAATGGGGTTGACAGAAACAGTGCTGACAGAAATGGGGCTGACAGAAACAGTGCTGACAGAAATGGGGCTGACAGAAACAGTGCTGACAGGGACTGGATTGACATGGAGGATTGTGCCAAGGATGTTAAGAATCTGTGGGGGTCATGCGGAGATAAGTCACCCCTTGTACAGTCACAGCAGCAAGTTTTGCTGGAGCAGAAGGAGCAGAAGGAGAAACAGGCTCAGCAGCAGCACCACCAGCAGCGCCAGCAGCAGCAGCAGAAGCAGAGGGCAATGAATAAGGTGTGGGATTCAGGGGTGCATGTGAGCGGGCAGGAGGATTATGAGGAGGCTCTGATTCTGCAGCAGGCACTGGAGTATCTGAGGAAGCAGCAACAAGTGCCAGCTGTCGCTTGCTGACGATGCAGGCGCCACTTGTCAATTCCCTTCAATGCAAGTGCCACGTGTAGGAGCTTCTGGGCATCCGGGCAGGAGCTTCTGGGTGCAATAAAAACCAGGAGCTGAGGCTTGCTGTGGTTTATGGCTTTTTGAGACAGTCTTGATGCCACCTTCAGCTTGCTGTGATTTATGGGCACTGCAAGGTCATGAGGCAGGAGGTTTACGCTACGGGGAGGCTCTGATTCTGCAGCATAGGCAGATGCTTACAGATTCGGAGTGCTGGGAGAGGCAGATGCAAGCTTTTGATTGCTAATTTGCTCAAGAAATGCACACAGCAGCTCACTATGTAGATATTTTATACTTAACTATTGTTACTGTAAAACTAATTAATGTGGGTATTGTTCATATTTATGGCCAACATGATTGCTTTTTCACGTTTGTAAACTGAAACTGCAGTCTCATTCCAAATAGCACCCGAATGATATTTCCCAAGCACACAAGGGTGTTACTACCGGTACCAGTATAACCATCACACTGTTTCTTCCGTATCTTCAGCCCCTCTGTTACTGTAACCAGCTCCCGGTAGTCAACTTCCCCCTCTCAATCACCTCACCTCCCGCCTCCCCACCAGCCCTTATAATTGTCGGCAGCAGCAGCAGCAGCAGCAGCAGCAGCAGCAGCAGCTCCACTCCACCTCCCTCTACCCATCAAGATCATCCGCTCTCTCCATTCCAACCGCTATCACCTGCCCCCTCCCCACCAGCCCATTCCTTTCCCAGCAGCAGCAGCAGCAGCCATGGCATCAGCAGCAGCCTGCTGCCTCTGCAACAGGGAGCTGGGAATAAGTGGGTTCGTGACAGCCCCATGCGAATCACCTGCCCCCTCCCCACCACCCCTTCTTGCCAGCAGCAGCAGCAGCCATGGCATCAGCAGCAGCCTGCTGCCTCTGCAGCAGCTCCACCTCCCTCTCCAGGTCCGCCATGCCTGCAAGCCGCTGCCGATACTCCGCCACCTCCACTTCGAGCCTAAAGCACCGCGCCTGTTCCGTAGCCAGAGTTGTCCGAGCAGTGGTCAGCTCCTGATAGGGTTCAGGGAAAAGAGAATAGGAGAGAGAGAGAGAGAGAGAGAGAGAGAGAGAGAGAGAGAGAGAGAGAGAGAGAGAGAGAGAGAGAGAGAGAGAGAGAGAGAGAGAGAGAGAGAGAGAGAGAGAGAGAGAGAGAGAGAGCAAAATGAGTGAAATGGGTGGTACGGGGCTGGGGACAGCAGCAGCTCCACCTCCCTCTCCAGGTCCGCCATGCCTGCCAGCCGCTGCCGATACTCTGCCACCTCCACCTCCAGCCGGAAGCACCTTGCTTGTTCGGCTGCCAGTGTGGTACGTGCTGTCGTCAACTCCTGATAGGATTGGGGTGGGGTTCGGGTGGGGCGGGGTGGGGTGAAGCGAGCAGGAAAAATGAGCAAGATGGGGTTTGGATGTGTGCAGAAGGGACAGCAGCAGCTCCACCTCCCTCTCCAGGTCCGCCATGCCTGCCAGCCGCTGCCGCTACTCTGAGCATCCACCTCCAACCGGAAGCATCTGGCCTGCTCCGCTGCCAGGGTTGTTCTTGCGGTTGTCAGTTCCTGGTAGGGTTTGGGTGGGGTGCAGTGCGGTGGGGTGGGTTGGGGTTAGGCCTGCCAGCCTCTGCCGATACTCTGCCACCTCCACCTCCAGCCGGAAGCATCTGGCTTCGGCTGCAAGAGTTGTTCGGGCAGTGGTGAGTTCCTGATAGGGTTCAGGTGGGGTGGGGTGGGGTGGGGTGGGGCGGGGTGAAGATAGCAGGAAGAAAATAGAAGTAAAATCGGGTGGGATAAGTAAAATCGGGTGGGATAAGTAAAATCGGGTGGGATAAGTAAAATCGGGTGGGATAAGTAAAATCGGGTGGGATAAGTAAAATCGGGTGGGATAAGTAAAATCGCTCAATTGAGCCTTTAAAATGTGCAGAAGTGGCAGGGCAGGCAGGGTCAGGCCTTGCGGTTACCCTTTATGTCCCGTACCTCACCCCGTACCTCGTTGCCATAAACCTCATCCCTCATTCCTTATCCCACCCGATTCATATCCCATACACCCCCACAACCAACCTCCCCACATCCCACGTGTTCCATATCTGACAGGGCGTTCTTGAGAGCAGCGTAGTCTTTTTGCAGTGTTGCCATCCCCCATTGCAGTCATCTAATATTTCCCCCTGCACTCCACACCCCACCTGGCCCACATCCCACCTGCCCCACATGCTACCTGTCCCACATCCCACCTGTTCCATATCTGCCAGGGCGTTCTTGAGAGCAGCGTAGTCTTTTTGCAGTGTCGCCATCCCCCCATCCGCGCCTGACTTCTTCGCCAGCTCCGCCTCTAGCTCATGCACCTGTGGGGTGAGGATACCACGTACAGTCACACATGGGCCATTCACACAATTGATACAGGCACAGTCAATATACGTAGTCCTGCTGCAGTGCTGCCATCCGTCCCCCCATCCGCCCCTGACTTCTTGGCCAGCTCCGCCCCTAGCTCATGCACCTGTGGGGTGAGGAAGGACAGTGGCACTCGTGAACACACGGTTGATACAACAACCTACAAGTGAGACTGTCGCTCTTCATACAGTCGCAATCAATAGCGGTCATGACATGTATTCCCCCATCCGCCCCTGACCGCTTGGCAAGCTCCGTCCTCCTTGCTCACCACTGCTCTTCCCCTCTCACCCCTCACCGCTCTGATTCCTCTCCCACCTCCTCGCCCACCTTTACTCTGCATTCGTTGAGGTCTTTCTTGATTTGCCCCGCCTCAGCCTGGGCACTGGCAGCAGCAGCCTGCGCCGCCACCACCTTGGCCTGCCCCTCCGCCATCTCGTCCTCTGCCTGCTGCTTCGCCTTCACTGCCGTTGCTAGCTGCTGCTTTAACAAATCCACCTCCATCTGTGCCTGAAAGGAGGAAGAGGGACAGGGAGGATAGCGAAACAGAACAGACACACAGGGGTGTAAGAGCCTTCATTGCTGTCGCCAGCTGCTGCTTCAATAGATCCACCTCCATCTGCGCCTGTGGGGTGGGGGAGGAGGGAGAGGCATGCGACAGCATCTCGTCCTCTGCCTGCTGCTTCGCCTTCACTGCCGTTGCTAGCTGCTGCTTCAATAGATCCACCTCCATCTGTGCCTGAAAGGGGTGACGGGAGAGGAGGGAGAAAGCAGGTGTAGGAATGGAGATTACATGGATGGTGTGACCGCTTCGCCTTCACGGCTGTCGCTAGCTGCTGCTTCAATAGGTCTACCTCCATCTGCGCCTGAAGAGGGGATAGGGAGTACAGGAATGGAGAGGGGATGGATGGATTCGTGTCTGCCCCTCCGCCAACTCGTCCTCTGCCTGCTGCTTCGCTTTCACTGCCGTTGTCTCCTCGATTTGCGCCTGAATAGAGGGGTGAAAGAAGAGAGGAGAATAAAGGGGATCGGGTAAAGAGAGCAAAGGGGGTAAGCCTACACACTAGGCCCTGCACCCAAGACCCTATCTTCTTCTTGTCGCCAGCTGCTGCTTCAATATATGCGCCGGCCATGTCAAAGAGTGTTAGAGTGTTAGAGTGTTAGAAAATGCTGTGCGCGCTTACCTTGGCAATGACGAGAAGTGTGGAAGTGGGTAAGTGGGGATATACGAGCACACTTGCACATGCTTACCTTGGCAATGGCAGCCCATGCATCCGCCCGTGCCTCTGCAGCAGTTTGGCTTGCTTCAGCCCGCGCCTGGGGGGGGAGGGGTGGAAGTAGGGAGGGGGAGATGGAGGAGGAGGAGGAGGATTCTATGTTTGAGGCGCCTCAAAAAAAGGCAGCCCATGCATCCGCCTGTGCCTCTGCAGCAGTTTGGCTCGCTTCAGACCGTGCCTGAGGGAGACAGGGGGAGGAGGATGAGCAGACGGAATGGAGTATCGTGAGAGATAGCAGCAAAGACAGGAGAGGAGTTTCGTCTGCTTGAGCAATGTACCGCATCCCTCGACGTGGCGGACAGCTGCTTGTTACACCCAGCAGCACGGAAGTTCCAACTATGGTGAAATGCATCTAAGTCCGATGGAACCCCAGACAGGAGCCATAGTCTTTGCGTGGCAGCAACTAGGTTCTGTAAAAAATTGTTGTTAGTAAAAAGTTTGCTTGTTCCTCTTGTGGAGAAAATTTCGGCGGTAACCGTCTCGACGTGGGGGACAGCTGCTTTTTGCACCCAGCAGCACGGAAGTTCCAACTATGGTGAAATGCATCTAAGTGCTCGTCATACTCACATTCAATGCCACCTTCTCTGCCCTGGACGCGGCTGCTTCTGCCTCTTCCAGCTGAGCCAGCAGCACCGCATCCCTCGACGTGGGGGATAGCTCCCCTTCCTCCTCCACCCCTCAACCAACACCCAGCGACCCATCAACATGAACCTACAAATCACGGTGAAGCGAGTGCACTCACATTGAGAGCCACCTTCTCTGCTCTGGACGCGGCTGCCTCTGCCTCCTCCAGCTGTGCCAGCAGCACAGCATCCCTCGACGTGGGGGACAGCTCCCCCTCCTCCCCCACCCCCACCATCGCCCCCGCCCCCGCTCCTGCTGGCAACGGCGGCCCGTGCCCAGGTATCGCAACAGCAACAGCACCTGGAATTCCACCTGAGATTCCACCTGGGATTCCACCTGAAGGGGCGGCACCGATGATATTGGACGCAGATCCTGCCCGGACCATCTGCTTGCCCCCAGCAGCAGCAGCAGCAGCAGCAGCAGCAGCAGGGGGGATTCCAGTAGTGGGTGCCACAGGGGGGAGAGCAGCAGGAGCGGAAGGGGTGGGGCCAAGAGCAGCAGCGGCGCCAGCGGGAAGAGAGGCTGGTGCTGCCGAACCTGCTGCCGAACCTGCTGCCGGAGCTGAGGATGAAATGGTAGAGTCAGCAGGTTGGGAATTGATGTTTCCAGATGGTGCAGTGGGGGGTGGTTGAGGTGCTGAGGCTGCTGCTGCAGCAGCATTGGCTGTAGCAGCAGCAACAGTATCTGTAGCGGCAGCAGCAGCAGTCGTTGCAGCAGTTGTAGCGGCAGCGGTTGTAGCAGCCGCTGCAGCTTCCTCCTCCTCCTCTGCTGCTCTAAGCAGCGCCGCAGTGTCTGGGAGCAACAGGAATACTTCGTTATTGTACCGCCCGTTGTAGCCTCCGAACGCTACAAGCACAGGACCGAGCGATGTCCCCACAGGCACCACCGAAAGACCCTGGGTGGTTGTGAGGAGGAGTCAAGTTTTGGGGGAGGGGAAGATAGAACGGAACGATTATTGTACCACCCGTTATAGCCTCCGAACGCTACAAGCACAGGGCCGAGAGATGTCCCAACAGGCACCACCGAGAGCCCCTGGGTGGGTGGGTGTTTGATGGGGTTGGTGGGGAAGATAGAACAATAGACGGGGTAAAAATGGAGCATATAAACTTTGCTATAGTATCTAAAAAAACCGTCTCCACGAGTCATTATAAAACCCAGTGGCTTTGCATTCGATAAATGGCCACAACCCCAACAGCTTCACTCACCTCTGATACAAGAGAGGTCATTTTGAATGATGTGGTAACCACTGACCTCACTAGCGAGTCCAGGTCCAGCAGCATTGTCTCAGACACGCCCCCTCACTGCCACTGCTCTGCCTGTCTCACCCTCATTCACTTACTTCAGATGCCAAGGGTGTCTTTTCCAGCGATGTGGTAACCACAGACCAGACTAGCGAGTCCAGATCCAGCAGCATTGTCTCAGACACCCCTCCGTGGTTGTCCCCCCCTCCCATGATGAACCGAAGGCCCCCCTGGTTGTCTGACTTCCAAACTCACCTCTGATGCCAAGGGCGTCTTCTCAAGCGACGTGGTAACCACAGACCACACCAGCGAGTCCAAGTCCAGCAGCATCGTCTCAGATACCCCTCCATGGTTGTCCCCTCCCCCCATGATGAACCACAGGCTCCCAAACGCCACGCCTACTAAGCCAGCACGAGGGGAAGGCACCTTGCCATACGTCTCTGCTAGGGACCACTCGGCCTGGGGGGTGGGAGGGAACAGGAAAAGAGGTTGGAGCAAGCAGCAAACCTGGTTGTCCCCCCCTCCCATGACGAACCAGAGGCTGCCAAACGCGACGCCTACTAAGCCAGCACGGGGGGAGGGCACCTTGCCGTAGGTCTCTGCTAGGGACCACTCGGCCTGGCAAGAGGAAGAGAGAGGGGAGAGAGGGGAGAGAGGGGTTGGGAGAAGAGGCAATCTTGAATGTCCCCTCCCCCCATGATGAACCAGAGGCTGCCAAATGCCACGCACATGAGGCCAGCCCTGGGGGACGGTACCTTGCCATAGGTCTCTGCTAGGGACCACTCGGCCTGGGCAACAAGGGAAGGAGGGAGAGGAAAATGTGAGAAACCGAAACAGAGAGGCTGTAGATCATGCGCCCAGCTCCGGGGGAAGGCAGGACACCTTGCCGTAGGTCTCTGCCAGGGACCACTCGGCCTGGAGGAGGGTAGCGGGAAAAGAGGTTGGGGAAAGAGGTATACGTGGTTGTCCCCTCCCCCCATGATGAACCAGAGGCTGCCAAACGCCACGCCCACAAGCCCAGCACGGGGAGAGGGCACCTTGCCATAAGTCTCAGCAAGGGACCACTCGGCCTGGAGGGGACATCGGGAAAAACGGGGTTGGGAAAAGAGGGGTTGGGAAAAGAGGCAATCATAATTGTCCCCTCCCCCCATGATGAACCAGAGGCTGCCAAACGCCACGCCCACGAGGCCAGCCCTGGGGGAAAGGCAACTTGCTATAGGTCTCTGCTAGGGACCACTCGGCCTGGTTAAAAAGGGAGAGAGGGGCGTGTAGAAGAGGGTAGAAAAAGGTTGGAGGAGGTGGGGCGGGAGAGGAAAGAGAAATCCGAGCGGGGAGAGAGCACCTTGCTGTATGTCTCTGCCAGGGACCACTCGGCCTGGGTAACAAGGGAAGAGGGGAGTGATGTAACGCTCGAGGCCAGCTCTGGAGGAAGGCAGGGCACCTTGCTGTATGTCTCTGCCAGGGACCACTCGGCCTGGATAACAAGGGAGAAGGGAGAGGAAAAGGCGAAACAGAGAAGCTGTAGACCATGCGCGCAGGTCTGGGGGGAGGCAGGGCACCTTGCCGTAGGTCTCTGCCAGGGACCACTTGGCCTAGAGGGGAGAGGGGAAGGAGGGGTGAGGCGAGGAGAGGAGTGGAGAGGAGAGAACTGTGGCTGGGGGAGAGGCAGGAAACTTAGTCCCAGAAGCATTGTCTGTCTCGGACAAACCCTCCAGACCATGCCATCCGCCTCCCTTTCCCCTCATCCGCCTCCCTTTCCCCTCATCCGTGTAGCTGTAGCACATTGTACAAGTGGCAGGGGAAAGGAGAAATCAGAGCACCCAACACGTACCCATTTATCAAGCAACAACACACAGTAACTCCTCCTTACCGCATCTAGATCCACCACATGCACGCTTTTGAAGCACATGGAGTGGGAGGAGAGGGAGGGATCGCCGGCACCCAAGTCACAACCCAATGGCAATGGCAATAGTAGTGGTAATGGTAATGGTAATGGTAATAATAGTGGTAATGGTAATGGTAGTGGTAATGGTAATGGTAGTGGTAATGGTAGTGGTAGTGGTAGTGGTAATGGTAATGGCAGTGGTAATGGTAATGGGAATGCTCATGCTAATGGTAATGGTAGTGGTAATGGTAGTGGTAGTGGTAATGGTAATGGTAGTGGTAATGATAATGGTAATGGTAATGGTAATGGTAATGGTGATGGTAATGGTAATGGTAATGGTAATGGTAGTGGTAGTGGTAGTGGTAGTTGTAATGGTATGTGGTGATGGTAATGGCAGTGGTAATGGTAATGGTAGGGGCAATGGTAATGGTTATGGTAATAGTAATAGTAATGGTAATGTTAATGATAGTGATAGTGATAATGATAATGATAATGGTAATGGTAGTGATAGTGAAATGATAATGATAATGGTAATGGTAATGGTAGTGGTAATGGTAATGATAATGGTAATGGTGATGGTAATGGTAATGGTCATGGTACTGGTATTGGTAATGGTAGTGGTAATAGTAGTGATGATGGTAATTTTAATGGTAGTTGTAATGGTAATGGTAATGATACACACAAAAACGCCTCCTTACCGCGTCCAGGTCAAGCACATGCACGTCGTTGAAGCACATGGCGTGGGAGCCGCCCCCAAAGATGGTGAGGGGAGGGAACTAGATGGTCAGCACAGTGCGCCTGGCTCATACCCTTCGCACCTCCTCCTTACCGCATCTAAATCCAGCACATGCACGTCGTTGAAGCACATGGCGTGGGAGCGAGTGAGTGGTAGGTTGGGGCATACATACACACACCTGCAGCAGCTCTTACCGCATCTAGGTCAAGCACATGCACGTCGTTGAAGCACATGGAGTGGGAGCCGCCCCCGAAGATGGTCAAGTAGTGCTCGTTGTATACCATTGCCGTGTGTCCCGCCCTGGGCAGGGGGGGCGTCCCTCTGGGAGGGGGAGGTGTACGGAAAACGGCATCAGGGGGAAAGGAACAAGCAGGTCAGCTAGATGGTGAGGTAGTGCTCGTTGTACACCGTTGCCATGTGGCCTGCCCTGGGAAGTGGGGCGTCCCTCTGAGAGGGGGAGGTGTACGGAAAACGGCGTCAGGGGGGAAAGGGCAGCAGGTCAGGTCGATGGTGAGGTAGTGCTCATTTACACTGTTGCCGTGTGGCCTGCCCTGGGCAGCGGGGGCGCTCCTTTGTAGCAAGAGGGGTTGCGGAGGAAAGGAGAATCAAAGAGACGGGCCAGAGGTCAGCTAGATGGTGAGGTAGTGCTCATTTACACTGTTGCCGCGTGGCCTGCCCTGGGCAGCGGGGGTGTTCCTCTGCGGAGTGAGGGGGGGTGCACAGGAAATGGCATCAAGAGGAACGGGAAAGGGACAGCAGGTCAGCTAGATGGTGAGGTAGTGCTCGTTGTACACAGTTGCCGTGTGGCCTGCCCTGGGCAGCGGGGGCGTCCCTCTGGAGCAAGGAAGGGAGAGTACAGCAGGGAGAAGGATGTGGTGTCAGCTAGATGGTGAGGCAGTGCTCGTTGTACACTGTTGCCGTGTGGCCTGCTCTGGGCAGGGGGGCCGTTCCCCTGGAGCAAGGTTGGGAGGGCACAGCAGGGGAAGGAAGTGGTGTGAGCGTGAGGTGCGAGCGAGTGGTCCAGGCTGTACACATCATTCAGCAACCCACCACCACCACCACCACCACCACAAGCCACTCACGTGGTGTCCAGCTTGTCCCACACAAAGGTCGTGAGGTCCAAACTGTATACATCGTTGAGCAGCCGCCTCTTGCTGTCCTCCCCTCCAAACACCATGTTGGTCTGCCACCCACCAGTACCTTTGCCAGCAGGCAATCAACATTCTCTCTCCCACTCACGTGGTGTCCAGCTTGTCCCACACGAAGGTCGTAAGGTCCAGGCTGTACACGTCGTTGAGCAGGCGCCTCTTGCTGTCCTCCCCTCCAAACACCCACACCGTCGACCCCACCTTGGCCGTGCTGTGGCCTCCCCGCGCACACTGCAGGGGTTCAAGGGGGTACACAGGGGTACGCAGGGGTGTATATGTCGTTGAGCAGCCGCCTCCTGCTGTCCTCCCCTCCAAACACCCAGACTGTCGACCCCACCTTGGCCGTGCTGTGGCCTCCCCGCGCACACTGCAATCAACAGGATGTCAATGCCAGGATGAAAAACGAAAGAGAAAATGGGAGGGCACAGGGCAGACAGGTGGGGCAGGCAGAGTGTTTTCTATGTGGGAAAACAACGTAAAAACGGGGGGAAAAGTAAGCGAGAAAAATGAACAACACAAGCAACCCAACCCACTATGACTGTCGGGTGGGGTGTGCAGTCACGGGTATTTGGCCGCGTGTTTTCATAACCCGCCACATCTTGGAGCTCACATCCAATGCAATGCCCGCACTGCCGATCCAATCCAACCCTAAACCCTGTACACAAGGCCTACCACAAACTACAGTTGTGCGGCACGCGTGCACTCACAGGTATTTGGCCGCGCGTCTTCATCACTCGCCACATCTTGGTGTTCACATCCAACGCCCGTACTGCCAGCCGTAACAAGGAATGACCATACACAGATGCAACATCTCAGCAAGTCTCAATAAGATTCCGTGAAGAAAACTATGAATTTGTAATTGCCGGTAATTGTCAAGCTGCTAAGAAGGAAGGACAAGCACAAATGTCATCCATCTACCTCATCCTCTCATTCGTGTCACCCATCACTCTCTCTCACCTATCATCTTCTCTGAGCCATCCTTGAAAAAAAAAATGACCTGACAATGGGGGAATCAAGTGACCCTACGACCACTGCAACCCACTCCACCCATCTCAACCCTCTCTCACCTATCATCTTCTCTGAACCATCCTTGAAGAACCCTCCTATGCACAGCAGAGTCACCTCGTCTAGAATGACCTGCGAGATGGATGAAATGGAGATTGGCACAGGGGCAGGGAGTGAAGGAGTGCAGAAGAGAGCCTGTCCAATATGAGACGAGGTCACTCTGCTCTACTGTGCCCGGCACAGGGTGAGGTCCATCCATCTAATCCAACACATGCACGTCGGCATGCTGTCTCGCATTCACCCTTCCATATGACCACAAGTGACCAAGCCAAGCAGCACACACATGCATACATGCGCACAGACGCAGCACTTACAAAGCTGTGCCTGTGCGCATGTACAGGGTGGCAAGGCGTTGGCAGGTGGGAGAGGAGAAGCCCATCTTGAACCAGGCGAGGGAAGCGAGGTGCAGCACATGCACGTCACTGGCGTGTGCAGTGAGTGACAAAACAGGCGCAAGTGCACAGAACGCACACATGCACACATGCACACATGCACACATGCACACATGCACACATGCACACATGCACACATGCACACATGCACACATGCACACATGCACACATGCATACATGCACACATGCACACATGCACACATGCACACATGCACACATGCACACATGCATACATGCACACATGCATACATGCACACATGCATACATGCACACATGCACACATGCACACATGCACACATGCATACATGCACACATGCACACATGCACACATGCACACATGCACACATGCACACATGCATACATGCATACATGCACACATGCACACATGCACACATGCATACATGCACACATGCACACATGCATACATGCACACATGCATACATGCACACATGCACACATGCACACATGCACACATGCACACATGCATACATGCACACATGCACACATGCACACATGCACACATGCACACATGCACACATGCACACATGCATACATGCATACATGCACACATGCGCACTCACCAAACTGTGCCCAGCGCATGGGGGAAGGGCATTAGCAGGCGAGGAGAGCTCCATTTTAGACCAGGCGAGGGAGGCGAGGTCCAAGACATGCACGTCACTGGTGAACCGGGCCCTGTTCCCCCCCACCACATACATTCTTCCGTCCAAAATCTCTGCTGCGTGCTGCATATATTAGGTGAGGAGGGAAGGAGGGTACGGAGGGGGAGGAGAGGTCGTGAATGGGTAAGAGAGAGGCCTAGCACATGCACATCGCTGGTGAACCTCGCTCTGTTCCCCCCCACCACGTACGTACATTCTTCCGTCCAAAATCTCTGCTGCGTGCTGCACACATTCGGTGAGAAAAGGGGAAGGGAGGGGAGGGGAGCGGGGAAGGAGTGATTTGTCGAGAGGGGAAAGAAAGAGGTCCAGCACATGTACATCGCTGGTGAACGCGCCCTGTTGCCCCGCCACCACGTGCATCCTGCCATCCAGAATCTCTGCTGCATGCTGCACGCATGAGGTGGGGAGAAGGGGAGGGGATAGAGGGGGAAGGAGGGGTGGCGTGAGAGTTTCAAACGGTAAAAGAGAGTGGCCCTACAGAGAGGCGCCCCTACAGAGAGGCGCCCCTACAGAGAGGCGCCCCTAGAGAGAGGCATAACCTGGCCCGGTTGCCCACCACGACCACCCCATCACGTACACAAGGTTGAGGAGAGAAATACGACACACGGTTCAAAAATAGGGTCGTATTTCTCTCCTCACCCATTCCTCTCCTCACCTGATATCTGGCGGAGGGTTTCCTTCCAGTGACAGGAGCAGCGAGCGACCCACTTGTTGATGCAGTCGTGGGAGCACAGCACTGCCATCACGCCCATGTCCTCCACCACAGGGGGGCCGCGGGGGAAGGGGCTGGGGAGGTTGCATGGGCAGGTAACAGCAGGCAACAGCATGCCAGCAGCAGGGTAGCTAGCAGCTCACCTGATATCTGGCGGAGGGTTTTCTCCCAGTGACGGGAGCAGCGACCCACTTGTTGATGCAGTCGTGGGAGCGCAGCACTGCCATCACGCCCATGTCCTCCACCACAGGGGGAGAGGGCGGGGGGGACCAGGGCCAAGCCAGCAGCAGGCTAGCAGCAGCAGCAGCAGCAGCAGCACCTGCCTCTTTTCCTCACCTGATATCTGGCAGATGGTTTCCTTCCAGTGACGGGAGCAGCGACCCACTTGTTGATGCAGTCGTGGGAGCGCAGCACTGCCATCACCCCCATGTCCTCCACCACAGGTGGGCCGCGGGGGAAGGCAACGCCGTTCATGGCAGGGAAACCCTCAGCAGCATACGCGTCTGGATAGCCCCCCCTGCCATACCCCTCTGGGACTGCTGCTGCTGCTGCTGCAAGCTGTGTGTGGCATGGGGAAGAGGAGTTGTAGGGGGAGAAGCGGAGGGAAAAAGAGGGTGAAATGAAGGCCTATGGCTATCCACCACAGGGGGACCGCGGGGGAAGGCAGCGCCGTTCATGGCAGGGAAATCCTCCGCAGCATAGGCGTCTGGGTAGCCCCTGCCATACCCCTCTGGGACTGCTGCTGCTGCTGCTGCAAGCTGTGTGTGGATAGGTGGGGGAACGGAGGAGAATGGAAGGCAGAGCAGAGTCAAGGTCCCTCAACAACCAGCACTGCCATCACTCCCATGTCTTCAACCATAGGGGGGCCGTGGGGGAAGGCAGCGCCATTCATTGCCGGGAAACCCTCAGCAGCATAGGCGTCTGGATAACCCCTGCCGTACCCCTCTGGGACTGCTGCTGCTGCTGCAAGCTGTGGTGTGGGTGGAGGTGGGGTGCGAGGAAACAAGGAAGGAGTGGGGGAGAGGATAATTTGAAGGGCTAAGGCTACTCCACCACAGGGGGGCCGCGGGGGAAGGCAGCGCCATTCATTGCAGGGAAATCCTCCGCAGCATAGGCGTCTGGGTAGCCCCCCCTGCTGTACCCCTTTGGGACTGCTGCTGCTGCTGCTGCAGGCTGTGGTGTGGAGCGGGTGGGGAGTGAAGAAGAGAGAAAAGGTTGAAGGGCTAAGGCTACTGCACCACAGGGGGACCCCGAGGGAAGGCAGCTCCGTTCATTGCAGGAAAGCTTTCAGCAGTGTAGCCCTCTGGGTAACCCCTGCCATACCCCTCTGCTGCTACTGCTGCTGCTTCATGCTGTGTGAGGGGATAGTTGCAGGGGAGGAGAGGGAAGGAAGGAGGGAGGAGGGGAGGAGGAGGCAGGGGAGAGGAGAACAAGAGCAGGACAAGAGTTCCCAGACGTTTCTCTACTCAAGGGCTCTCAAGAATGAGTGAGTGTAGTGGAGCGAGTGTGGTGGGGTGAGTGTGTTGGGGAAAGTGTGGAGGGGCGGGTGTGGTGGAGCGAGTGTGGTGGGGCGAGTGAGGTGGAGCAAGCAAACACGGGCATAATGCACCAGGTGCAATCACCCAAAGATGGACACAGAAAGACACGTGCATACCGGGTCAGTAGCTTCCATTAGTTGTGCGTTAGTCCACCAATTTGACTTTTGAGTCGACTCAAAAGTCACCTCAAAGTTGGGCAAAACAAAAAGTGCATACCGGGTCAGTAGCTTCCAATAGTTGTGCGTTGGTCCACCAATTCGGATCCTCCTCCTGCCAACGCCACATGACAGAGACACAATCATTGAAAGGAGGTACACATACAATCATTGCAGCACAAGGGACTACATGACCAATTAAATCACTGCTGAGGAGACTTACAAATCCTCCTAGCACAGGCAGGTGAGCACAGAGAAAGAATAAAAGCCTGCTCTATGGCACGCAATTATCATGCCTTGCCTCAACCACCTCGCATCGTTTCTCAACCACTCAACCTCTGAGCCTCAGGCGTCCTTCACTGGCGAAGACAACTCGTCTTGCCTCCAAAGCTCGCACAAACAGCCGCATGGCCTCTACTGGCGCCATCTTTTAGGCCCGTCAAAAGTCATCACGCGTCTGTTTCTGAAAGAGACAGAGTTGATAGACTTACCTCGAGCGCCCGCACAAACAGCCGCATGGCCTCTACTGGCGCCATCTTACCCAGCTCCGTCCAACTGGAAAAAGGGGTGAGCATGGGATGACAAAGGGGAATATGGTTAATCTGACTAAAAAACCATCTCCGTTGGCGTGGTACAGGGGGAGGTGAGAGAGGAGAGGAAATAGTACACCCCATCATGTTTCGGGATGTCCCAAAAAACTTTTAGAGGAATTGGTATACCGTCAAGACAGGACAAAAGAAAGACAGTGGAACGCTGAGACGGGACGAGGAAGTGAGTGGAAACCATGAAGCTGGGGAGTGGTACCGCATGCAATGCAACTGAATGATGGAAAGTGGCAGCACAGGTTCCCTTTTAGAGAAACAGCAAGGAGTTTGTTCCTCTCGGTTGCCTAGCACGGAACCCCGCTGCCTCTCGCTATAATCACACCCACCTTTGCCATTTGGCAAGCTCCACTATGTTCCACGCCCACGGCTTGGGCTTGGTGCATGGTCCATGCACAGCCTGGAGCACAGAAAGGAAATGCAAGGCGAGCGATGTTAGCAAGGTCGGCTGTAAGCGATCCAGGAACTGAAACAACAGCCACAGGCTGGCATTGCAACATCGCATGGCCAGGCCCACCCCACATACCGCCTGCCTGCAACATGCTGACGCCACAGCGGACGCACCTGCTGGTAGAGCGAGTAGAGCGCGAGGCACGTGAGGTCGGAGTACTGCTGTAGCCCTCACATGCAGGCTCGTGTTGCACCACCACACACAGCACAACCGCACCGCACCTGCTTGTACACACCTGCTGCTACTCACCTGCTGGTAGAGCGAGTAGAGCGCGAGGCACGTGAGGTCCGAGTACTGTCGCTTTTTCACATGCATGCCCGTGTTGCACCGCCACACACCACACAACCGCACCGCACCTGCTGCTACCCACCTGCTGGTAGAGCGAGTAGAGTGCGAGGCACGTGAGGTCCGAGTACTGCGTGGAGTTACCCGCGCCCTCGGGAATACCCACCGTCCCCGGTACTGTGGCGATCCACGACCCACGCAACACGCAGCACGCACAGCACCTGCTGGTAGTAGAATGAGTAGAACTGCGATCATCCCACCTGCTGGTAGAGCGAGTAGAGCGCGAGGCACGTGAGGTCCGAGTACTGCGTGGAGTTACCCGCGCCCTCGGGAATGTCCACCGTCCCCGGGATCGCCGCGTACCGCGCCGCGATGTAGAAACGATCCGGGTACGGCGGCAGCGCTGCAGACGGCTGCTTCGACATAGCTGCCCCGCTACAAGATCAAGAATATCTAGAAAAACGTTAAATTGGACAATTTTGTATTGAAAACGGCTGAGACGAAGCCGTGCTAATAAAAGTAGGCGACGGAGCCTGTAACGAGGACGACTATTCGAAAGTAATGAGAGGGCTACAAGCTCCTGTTGTTACTGTTGCTGCTGTTGCCGCTGCTGTTGATTCTACAGTGTAAGCCGTAAGAACGCCTCCTTAACGTCCCCGTACGCAACATCCGTTCTCTCTTACACTCTCGTTCATGCGACACAGCTCAGCTTCGCGTCCGCGTCGATTACAGCAGCACCACACCCAATCCACACGCAGATGGTGAGGAAACGCACTGAACCAGCTACCTTCCTAGTCGGTGGTTCGGAACTCCGAGCCTGACGGTGCTGCACGCGTGGCTAGTAATCGCGTCGCGTCTTCTACCGCGTACGCAGCAGGCAATTGAATCAGCCAATCAGCTCGTGAGCTGACCCAGCGTGATTTTCTCGCCTCGGCCCTAGTCCGCTCGGCAATCCCGATAATACCTCCTGTGGAGTCCCGAGGGAGCTTTTGGTTGATGCTGGTTGGTTGGTTTGCCCAATCGTTGGCGACCAGGCCAAGCGCTCACTACAATGCGGTTATTTGGGATTAAGAGCGTTTATTGAAGATTGAGTCGGGTTCTTATTGATACTAGCTCTCTAATGACGAACTTGTTGGTTACTCAGCTGGCGGAGACCAGTCGCGAAGGCTGGTGTTGGCTGGTGGAGGGGGAGGCGGGGACGGTCCTCATGAATCCTGATACTCGCTACAGTCAAAACAGACACAACCTAGGTACATCGGTCATCAAAGCACTCAGTACATCACAGCTGCAGTCAAAATACTTCTTACGTTTTCTCATGCTACTGAATACTACTTTTCACTACCTAGGTTGTGTTAGCAGTCACAACAGACGAGTTCGAATGTATTGCACCATCTGAAGTTACTGTGCACAATCTGTGCACAACATTGCACAATCTGAAGTCACTGTAGTTGTTTGGGGCCAAATGTAGGCGTGAAGGTTTCAATAAGTGCAGTGATTGGCGATATGCTCCACGTCTCATTGTGCACCGCCACTTGGTTGTCGTCGTCCAGCTCGTATACAGTGGAACCTGCATTATTAGCAGCACAAAAAGGTAAAGATGGTACTGTTGAAATAGTCAAACATCACAAAACAAAAAACAGGTGTATTGCCCACTTCCATGACAAAATGAACTCGGATCGTACCTGTAAATGGCTCGACCCTGGGCTGCCAAGGGAACTTGAGGTACCTGCATGGATCGTGACAACCAATCAGAACCCATAGAACAAAGGGAAACCACCAAGTGGGTGGGTTGAGGATGTTGCGGGGTGGGGGGGAGCGGGGTGAAAAGGTGAGCAAGGAATGTGAGGGGTGGAGAGTGGGTGCAAAGAGGAGGGAAGAGGAGAAAGGAAGAGAAACAGAGTGTTCTCTGGGGCCTTGACTGTCAAAGAATTTGCAGAGGCGGACTGAACAATTCATGACTCAATGCTATTTCCCCGAATTTACCCGCCAAGCCGCCACGTGGCAGTGACTGATTTGTCGGAGGTGACTGCGATGGAGAGCACCTCCTGCTTGGAAAATGCCGGGTCGAAGAGAATGCTCACAGCAGCCAGGTAGCGCGCCAAACCAGACGTGTCATTGGTCGGATCCTTGAACCTGTGACAGGGAGGATTATATGGAGTATAAAATCTGTGTGAGGTGGCAGCAACAGAGACCAGCTCCTGCTTGGAAAATGCCAGGTCGAAGAGAATGCTCACAGCAGCCAGGTAGCGCGCCAATCCGAATGTGTCATTGGTTGGATCTTTGAACCTTTAAGGGGAAGATTGTATGGAGTACAGATTCAGATATTCATGGGTGTGAACAAGAAGCGGTGTGATGAGGTAGAAGCACTGAAGTTTGAAAAGGTTCACATCCTGAAGTGGTAGAGTCGTTACCATTTCAACCGCTATCACACACTGAAACAAAATTGCAGCAAGAAATAGGCCATAAGGGGAGGGTGGGGAGAGGGGGGGGGACGGAGGGGGGCGCTACAATATAGGGTGTTGAAAATCACGTGATTTTCCTGAATAGCCATTCTGACACCGTCAGTTCTAGGAAGATAGTGCACACACAATAAGAAATCTGCGCAACTGCAATCATCGCGATAAATAGAGGCGGTGAGGTCTCCTGTAACGAAGTACTGGCCCTCACTAATGTCACGTGCGATAATATCCTGCCATCAAAATCGTGTAATTAAAACTGATTAGTACTAGAGGTAAGCTCATGCTGAGCATGATGATTCACTGAAAGAGGAGCAAAGTGACTCCGTTGACTGCACACCTCGTTCACTCGATTCAATCGTACGCGTTTCAGTCATACCTTTACTTGCTCGACAGAGAGACCACGCTGTTTGCCGTCCCCCCCTACTGCTCCTGCCGCTGCTCCGCTTTCACCCGCGCATTGCGCCGCGATCACCGCTGACAGCCCGATTAAAGCCGCGCGCCGAGTCGTGAGACTTGCGCTCTCACTAACGGCCCGATAGGGACTGGCGCACGATCTATCCTTCCCTGATATAACGCAATCACAGCTAGCGGGAATCGCGGTGGAGGAAGTTTCCTCGTTGGAAGAATGTCTAATAGAGGCGGTGACGGATGGTCGCGAAAAAGCGGCGGCACGGCGGAAGGTGAGGAGCGGAGAAGGGACAGAGCGCGGAAGTGTGACGCGAGGTTCGCAGGAGAGCGGCGGAGAGGGGAGGAGAGCGGCGGAAGCAGCGCGAAGAGAGGCCATTGAGAGGAAATATGTGGCCAGTCCGTGCCGGTCTTCCCGCAACTACAGGCTAGACGGATGGAATCTATGAAGCCAAACGAAGCACTGGGAATGCCGAATGGATGGATTGATAGCAATTTATCGATGGGGCAGATTTGATATCCTCGTTTTCGAGTTGTCCCATTTGTGGTTTAGCTGACTCTTGACTCTCCTTTCAATGCTTGGCGACGAGCTATACCGCCCAATAATGTGCTTAAAGGATTGGCAACTCATTTGCCCAGCATATTGGAGAAATCTTACTGTAAAATGGCTTTAGGGTTTCGGGTTTAGTGTTATGAATAAGACTTATGAAGGTGACACTGAATTCACCTCATCTTGAAAATGGCTTTCATGGTACGAGGCACGAATCTACATGTCAAAGATATGCGGACGGGATTGCTTAATGAAGGAAATTCAGCTGGAACAGCTTCGCTTGACGTCAAGGCTGTAGCCGCATGAAGGTAATCTAGTAGTGCAAAAACGAAACAAGGAACAAAAGGGTGTTACACATCGCACGTAGGGACATCTCAATCTGATGTGCAGTCGTATTCCCGTCTTTTCCCAACCTGCAATCGCATCAGGCACCCCTCCCCGACATGCTTGACATTACACGGTGGTGGTCTAGTAGCACTGAAGCGCCCCCTGCCATTTCGCCAGGTCATCCTGCAATGGCATCCCCCTCTTGCCTTAAATCAGCCCTGCTCCCCTTCTCCCCCTAACCCCTTTCGCTTGTTCAGCTCACCTGTGTATGCTTGATACTTGAACACCGGCACAGGGCGAGCCGCACTCCCCCCTTCAACACATCAGTACCAGGTGGCTCTAGCATTGCTACTATTGCCTAAGGAAAACACACCCTTTCAAGCGTCCAGCTCACCTGTGTACGCTTCATCCTTGAACACGAGCAGGCTTCAAGGAGGCAAAGACACACTCTCCCTCATCACCACTGCATCCCCAGACAAACCCCACTATCCTGCCCCTCACCACCCCCGATCACCTGTGTACGCTTGATCCTTGAACACAAGAAGGCTGCGAGGAGGTAGAACCACACGCTCCCTCATCACCACTGCATCCCCGGACAATCCCCGTGCGCCTGCCCCTTCTCGTCCTGTTTCATCCCCCCCATCTCCTGCCATCTCGGCCCCACCAAATCGCTCGTCTCTGCTGCTCTCCAGAAGCTGTCGGTGCTGCGTGTGCTTTGAAGCCAAAGCCTCCTCACAAGCACCCTCGCTGCTCTCTCGGATGCACTCTCGGCTGCCCTCCCTGCTGCCTTCCAGCAGCCTCTGGTGCGGAGAAAACGCCATGGTTCCAGGCAGGCCGAGAGAGAGTATGGCCACACAGGGGAAGTATGCTGGGCCGTCCTGGTGTGGCTGGGGGTGGGAGAGGAAGGAGAGGTGTGCATTGAAGCCCCTTCACAAGCATCCTCGACCTCTGGTGCGGAGAAAACGCCATGGTTCCAGGCAGGCCGAGAGAGAGTATGGCCACACAGGGGAAGTATGCTGGGCCGTCCTGGTGTGGCTGGGGGTGGGAGAGGCAGGAGAGGTGTGCATTGAAGCCCCTTCACAAGCATCCTCGACCTCTGGTGCGGAGAAAACGCCATGGTTCCAGGCAGGCCGAGAGAGAGTATGGCCACACAGGGGAAGCATGCTGGGCCGTCCTGGTGTGGCTGGGGGTGGGAGAGGAAGGAGAGGTGTGCATTGAAGCCCCTTCACAAGCATCCTCGACCTCTGGTGCGGAGAAAACGCCATGGTTCCAGGCAGGCCGAGAGAGAGTATGGCCACACAGGGGAAGTATGCTGGGCCGTCCTGGTGTGGCTGGGGGTGGGAGAGGAAGGAGAGGTGTGCATTGAAGCCCCTTCACAAGCATCCTCGACCTCTGGTGAGGAGAGAATGTCATGGTTCCAGGCAGGCTGAGAGAGAGTATGGCCACACAGGGGAAGTAGGCCGGGCCGTCCTGGTGTGGCTGCGGGAGGGGAGAGAGAGCGGGAGAGCAGGGAAAGGAAGGTGGGACGACTAGGTGTTGACAATCAGTGCTTCCATGTACTGAAACAACGGCACCTTGCTGGTGTAGTATTGAGGGAGGAAATAAAATGGTATGGTCTCTTGTCTCTCCACTCACCATGATGCCCTGCCCTTCATGATACTCATTCGCAAGCACGTGGTTGATGGGGGAGGGGACGGGATAATGACTCACACTGTTTCCACTCCACTCACACCACTAACTCACCACGATGCCTTGCCCTTCCTGGTACTCGTTCACGAGCACGTGGTTGACGGGGGAGGGGAGAGCAGCTACTGCTGCAGCACACCTTTTGTGCCCACCCCTGGCACTCCACTCACCATAATGCCTTGCCCTTCCTGGTACTCGTTCACGAGCACGTGGTTGATGGGGGAGGGGAAGACGCTGCTGAGGTCAGCAGAGAGGCGAAGAGAGGAGCTACTATTAGAGATCACCATTCGTACACACCACTGGCACTCCACTCACCATGATGCCCTGTCCTTCCTGGTACTCATTCACGAGCACGTGGTTGATGGGGGAGGGGAAGACGCTGTTGAGCTCAGCAGAGAGGCGAGATGTGAAGCTCTGTAGCCACTGCGGCACTGATTGTGGTAAGGCATTGAGACAGGACATTGGGAGAGCACGCATGGGTTGGCTTTTGAAAGAGCATGTTCTTGAGGCGCTCAAACAGAGAGGCGAGATGTGAAGCTCTGTAGCCACACTGTGGCACTGATCGAGATAAGACAACGGGAGAGCACGCAGGGATGGGAGGTTGCAAGAGCATGTTCTTGAGGCGCCTCAAGAAGAGAGGCGGGCTGTGAAGCACTATAGCCACTGTGGCACTGATTGAGATAAGACAACGGGAAAGCACGCAGGGACATCAGCACGCAGGGAGGGTGAGATGAGAAGCTCTGTAGCCACTGAGGCACTGATTGAGATAAGACAACGGGAGGGCACGCATGGACATCAGCACGCAGGGAGGGTGAGATGAGAAGCTCTGTAGCCACTGTGGCACTGATTGAGATAAGAGATTGGGGGGTGGGAGAGGATGCAGGGATGGCGAGTTGAGAGCACACAGGTATGGCGAGTTGAGAGCACACAGGTATGGCGAGTTGAGAGCACACAGGTATGGCGAGTTGAGAGCACGCAGGGATGGCACAAGAGATAGGTAGCGCACGAAAGGTTAATGGAATGACTTTTGAGTCAACTCAATAGAGCATGCAGGGACGAGAAAAGATATAGGTAGCGCACGAAAGGTTGACGGAATGTGAGATGGGAGAGAGGTTGTGAGCTGGATGAAGAAGGAAGAAAGGTTAAAAAAAAAATGGCAAGGTCATTTTCACACCCACCGGCTCGGAATCACAGCCAACCAGTTATTATCACACATACCAAATTATAATCACAACCACCCAGTTATAATCACACCCACCCAGTTATAATCACGCCCACGCAGTTATGATCAAACTCATACGGTTATAATCACACCCTCCCAATCATAATCACACTCACACGGTTGAGCTATGAGCCCCTTATCATGCACCACGCCGCCTGCAGCAGAGATAAGGACACATGGAAAGAGAGATAATGGACTTAGATGTACCCTACTAAGGAGTTTACTCTCAAGACAAAGGAAAAAAAAACTCAACAACCTTAAGTTTACCCTGTTGGACTTACGTTTACCCTTCTAAGGAGTCTACTCTAAAGACCATGGAAAAAGAAACTCGACAACCTGCAGCAGACATAAGGCGGCAGAGTGGCACAATAAAATAAATATTCATCCCGTGCCCTTTTTTCCCTTACACCCACCCAATCTATTCCTAGCCGCTCACCCCAGTTCTGCAATCTTCTACCAGTGACATTCTTCCACTTCGTGACTGGTGCTGACGCAACCTGATGGCCGGGATGACGTGGCGGAACGCCAGAAAGAGGTGTCAGCGTGTAATCACAAAAGTTAAAGACAGCAAACCTAAATTTACAGCTGTGAATCTGCTCACCTGTGACATCAGCAGTTGCTCTTCCTGCTTTGTAAGGTACTCAGGGACCACGTATACCGAGGACACTCGACCTACGCGAAACTGCTCCAAGCCTCGGCACCGAAGCTGCTGCCGAACCAGCTCGGACTGCTGATTCTGCGTCGGCGAATCTGTTGCATCATCCGAACGTATACCGGCGGAGCAAGATATCTCATCCATACACACCGGTAATCTGAATTGGATGAAACTCTTCGACAACAAAAATGGAACCCACAAAAGGAGGCTTCGATTACGAGATTTCTAACGCGATGTACTGGAAGAGAGCGATTGGTAGTGACAAAAGAACTGCCAAACTAGTTTCAAGGCTGTGTCTGAATCCTGATCATCCTGGAATTCTTGGATGTCTTCGCTGTACGCGACATGAAACAGCGTCGATAAATGCATAGCGTGAACGAGTGCGCAATAACATTCTCAAGTCGTATTCGTCCAGTTCAGACTATGGTATTTTTAAGAATACATGTAACATGATCTCGTCCTTCATGCGCACCAGTCCATTTGAGAATGTTGGCTGATAAAAACACACCTGTTAGGGAAAACATAAATACAACCAATAAACATGGTCGTACATGCCAATGCGTTCCAACACTAGTGCAATGTGCACAATAAGGGGGGTTGGTTCCCACAAGTCAGGTCTCTCTAACCTTGGACGCGTGAATGACATCGATGACCTTTTACTGACCAGAAGTCCAATCGACATGGCTGAGGTCATCTATTGAAATGATCCCACGACCCAAGGTTCACTACAACACTGCCCCGTTATAAGCCCTAGTCTTGAAACATGAGAGCAACGCCCACCATGGTAAGCCAAACCGAGAAGGCAACCCAGAAGTAAGGGCTCTTCTCCCACCTGGGTGGCTTGAACGACATAAGGTCATCCATATAGTCCCTCGACCCTGAGTTTTTGAGCTTCTTGATACGCTTGGGCCGTCTCTCTGTCACCATCTGACTCCACGTGCGCCCAGAGCTGAATTTGAGGGCGTGGAGGGGGAGGAGGGGAGGGTGGGAACAGGAAATTTGAGTGAAGAAGTGTGGGCTGAGCTTGGGCCGCCTCTCAGTCACTATCTGACTCCACGTGCGCCCAGAACTGCAGAAGGAGGAGGTTGGGGGCGTGGAGATAGGGAGGGGGACGGAGTATGGGCAGTCAAGTTAGGCCTGGCACTTGTAAGAGGAGAGGTCTGCGCAGAGGGCGTTAGGTGCAGTGGGCCTGAAACGACATGAGGTCATCCATATAGTCCCTCGACCCTGAGTTTTTTAGCTTCTTTATGCGCTTGGGCCGTGTCTCAGTCACCATCTGACTCCACGTGCGCCCAGAGCTGGGGGAAGAAGAGGTGGGGGGAGAAGAGGTGGGGGGAGAAGAAGTGGGGGGAGAAGAGGAAGGAGGGGGGGAACCTTGAAGTGGTAAAGTGTGCGCAGAGCTTGGGCCGTCTCTCTCATCTCAGCTTGCCTATCCTCCCCCCAACCACCCCACGCTTCCCCTCTCTGTCCACTGCTCAACTGTTGTTGTCCTTGTCAAGAATGGGCACTTTGAGGATCTCATCAGGGGACAGCTTCAGCTTGGGCGCCTCTGCAATGTACCGCATGTTGGCAGCCTTCAGCTTGCCTATCCTCCCCCCAACCACCCACCCACCCACCTCACACTTCCTCCCCATCCTCCACTCACCTGTTGTTATCCTTGTCGAGGATCGGCACTTTGAGGATCTCATCGGGCGACAGCTTTAGCTTGGGCGCCTCTGCGATGCACCGTATGTTAGCGGCCTGCTTGCCTGTTTGCATGGTCTTAACACATTCACCCAGTCACACCACCACCACCACGCCTCACCTGTTGTTGTCCTTGTCAAGAATGGGTACTTTCAGGATCTCATCAGGGGACAGCTTCAGCTTGGGAGCCTCTGCGATCCACCGCATGTTGGCAGCATGGTTGCCTATTAAACCCCCACACACCTACCCACCCCTCGCTTCCTCTCTCCATCGCCTGCGTACCTGTTGTTATCCTTGTCGAGTATGGGCACTTTGAGGATCTCATCGGGGGACAGCTTCAGCTTGGGCGCCTCTGCAATGTACCGCATGTTAGCGGCCTGGTTGCGAATGGCGGGCATGGGGTGGTTGCTCTCCAGCTTGCGGTACAGAGCGAGACACTCTGGGCGTTGCCCATTAGCGTCATACGCCATTGCCAGCCAGAGTTGGATCTGCATGGGGGAATGAAGGACGGGAGCAAGTGGACGGGGGAGGGGAACAAGGACAGGCGGGCATGGGGTGGTTGCTCTCCAGCTTGCGGTAGAGCGCCAGGCATTCAGGGCGCTGACCGTTGGCATCGTAGGCCATAGCCAGCCAGAGCTGGATCTGCACAGGGGAGAAGGGAAGGGGAAAGGGGCGGGGGGAGGGCGGGCATGGGGTGGTTGCTCTCCAGCTTGCGGTACAGAGCCAGGCACTCTGGCCTCTGTCCGTTGGCATCATATGTCATCGCCAGCCACAATTGGATCTGGGTAGGGGGAGAGGAGAAGGAGCAGGGAGGGGTGCGGATGGGTGCACTAGAGGCAGCCGCCGCAATGTACCGCATGTTGGCAGCCTGGTTGCGAATGGCGGGCATGGGGTGGTTGCTCTCCAGCTTGCGATAGAGCGCCAAGCACTCTGGTGGTTGGATGGGGAACGGGGCAGGGGGGCGGGGGGAGGGCGGGCATGGGGTGGTTGCTCTCCAGCTTGCAACAGAGCGCCAGGCATTCAGGCCTCTGCCCATTGGCATCATATGCCATTGCAAGCCAGAGTTGGATCTGCATGGGGAGCGGGGAGATGGCGACGAGGGATGATGGGCTAAGCTAAGGGGTGGTTGCTCTCAAGCTTGCGGTACAGTGCATTCAGGGCGCTGACCATTGGCATCGTAGGCCATGGCTAGCCAGAGTTGGAACTGAATGGGGAGAAGGAAAGGGGAGAGGGGCGGGGAGAGGGCGGGCATGGGGTGGTTGCTCTCCAGCTTGCGGTACTGCGCTAGGCGTTCAGGCATCTGCCCAAAAAAGTGCGTCGCCCGCCCGTATGCCTGCCCGCCCGTTTTGAGACGTCTCAAAACACCCAACAAAGTGCGCCGCCCGCCCGTACGCCTGCTGCCCGAACGCCAACAGCTCCGCCGCCTCCCTTGATGCCCTTCACGCGACAATAAAACGAAGGTCCATCCTGGGGAGGTCTAACCCAGGGAGGTTCAACCTGAGGAAGGTCGAACCAGTGCTCCCATTTGCTTAGAACATACCTCTTCTGAGGCGCCTCAAAAGGTCTAACCCAGGGAGGTTCAACCTGAGGAAGGTCGGATCTGTGCTCCCTTTTGCTCAGGTCATACCTCGCCAGCATAGAAAAACAGATTCGACCTGGATCCAACAGGTAACTCGTCCTTAGATAACTCGTCCTTAACCTCCTCTAGGCTGAGCTTAGGCTTAGTAGGGACTTAGTAGGTAAGAAAAATATCATTCAAACCTGAGCGTACGCGCGTTTCGGCCGGCTGGCGTCATACCTCGCCAGCAAGCTTCGACGTGAATTCTACGTTGTTCAGAGCCTGCTCGAGGATCGCCACGCTCTTGTCCAGTGCTGGGAGCAGGCGAAGGCAATGTGCGCCAAAGGTAGAACCCAGAAAGACAGAACCTGGAAGGGCCGAATCTTTCGCCACACTCTTGTCCAGTCCCTGGAGCGGGCCAGGCAATAATCACTAAACACAAACAGGAACTGACAAACCTCTCCGGCTAGTTTCGACGTGAATTCCACGTTCCCCAAGAGCCTGCTCGAGGATCGCCACGCTCTCGTCCGGTTGTGAGGGGACTCAGAAGGCAATGTGTGCTCAAGGGAACGCCCGCCCAAGGCAAAGTGCACGAAATCAAGTGCACGACTGACCTCTCCAGCTAGCTTCGACGTGAATTCCACGTTTCCCAGAGCCTGCTCGAGGATCGCCACGCTCTCGTCCAGTTCCTGGAGCGGGCCAGGCTATATTCACTTAACGCAAACAGAAACTGACTAACCTCGCCAGCAAGCTTCGACGTGAACTCTACGTTTCCCAGAGCCTGCTCGAGGATCGCCACGCTCTTGTCGTACACGCCGCGCCCGTACGCCTGCTGCCCGAACGCGAACAGCTCCGCCGCCTCGCGCCGCTTCTCCGCCTGCTCCTGCGCGCGCTTCGCCAGCAGCTCCCGCAGCTTCTCCGCCTTCCGCTCCGCACGCTGCTCCGCGGTCAACCCGTCTTCCCCAATCTCCGCTGATCCTCCCGCTCCTCCCGCTCCTCCCGGTCCTCCCCCTCCTCCTGCAGCAGCAGCAGCGGCAGCGGCTTGTCTCGCTTCCTCTTCGGCTTCGTCTAGTTCTTTCTCTAGTGCCTTGCGCTCTCTAAGGATGGCTTTAAGCTCCTCGATCTCGTCCATTTTCTGCTGACCCTCCTCGCCTTCCCAGAAGCTTCCGAGATCCTCATCCTCCTCCTGATTCCCTTTTGAATCTCGTCGATTTGCTCGAGAGGCCACGTGGCGAAATAATGTTGATCTTCTAGCATCCGGATATTGTGATTGGTTAATTCTATTTATGCGAGTTCCTGGTTCTAAAGGAGCACAAAATGGCTTGAAACGTGTAGGGCGGGATGCTGGACCTGTAGAGGAATCAGCGAGTAGAGAGGAGGATTGTGGCGAGAATGTAGGACTATGCCTCACAGGAGGATATGAGAAAGCCGTGACTGTCGCCATGGCGGACAGTGACACTAAATAGGGAATGGAATCGGAATAAAGCTCTTGGCTCGGCCCAGGAGGCCAAAAAAAAAGTCAGACTTACGCGCAAATATTAGAGTGCCTAGATTCACAGATTCGCATTTGAGAAGTCGTTCCCGTACGCATTCAGCTATTTGCTGGCATGGCTTCTTTTCATCAAGAGCAAGGGCGTGTTCCTTTTAGCCGGAGAGTGTCACACTCGATTGGCCACTTCCCTGGACGATCTACCGTTGCGACTCGCGCCAACGACCAGACAGTATAGTTCGTCAGCGCATTATAGCAATGGCGGTACTTAGACAGGCTTCTAAGTTAGCTGAAAGACCAGGCCCAGGAGCTAAGAACCTATTTGTGGAGTGATGGGGAGCACCGCGGATTCACTTTTCTGCTGTGCCACCTTTTCAGCTCCACCAATCGCAGCATTTCCCGCTTTTGTTTGTGCCCTCGAGAGCCACGGATTGAATCCGCGTGGAGGAATTCGGTGGTGACGAATGCTTTCTGGCCCCTAACTGTGTACGCGCTTAAAAATCACTCAAAACTGTGTAAAGTCATTTCAAATTGTAAAATAACCATATTCGCTACTGAGTTCAAGTGCGTGCAGGAATAAATGCTGGTCCCCCCTGCGTTGATGCCTCGCATCGTGATCTGCCTCTTGCCAATCACGTTCTGTCGGGTCAAAATCTGCAACCAGCAGCATCGTGCATGAAAGTTGGAGAAGTAGGTCGTTATTTTCTTCTGAGGCGGTTGTTCTACAGAGGTCTCTGCCCTACTCATCATAGGAGTCATTTCCCATAATCCCGCAGCCATAGGGACGCCCCGCGGCTTGGGAGTTACTGCAACTTACAGTTCCAAAATTTCGACGCAGAGATTCGACTTGAGGAAGTAAAAAGTAGGAGACAGTACGTGTGTGTTAAGCAGGCCTGATGCGCTGGACTGAAGCCGCCTGAGCTACAGTTCTCGCAACTTGCCCCATGGTGAACTTTTCCCAAGACTCGAGTCAACACCCTGTGCTCGTAACTGCTACCAACCTTAGCGACGGAGGCGGCTTGTGGAATGACGCATTATTTCTATCATTGCTGCTACGTCGGCGAGGCAAGAAATGTATTTTTTCCTTTTGCCGTTAGAAACGTCCACCCCCTTCGCCACAGCTTCCGCCGCACATGGAATGTGCGGCTGGAGAGGCAGACGTAGTAGCACGACGTCATATCCTGTGCCTGTCCTGGGATTTCCGAGTTGGAAATTTTGGATGTGTATCAGTGGCACTAAAGGATGACATAGGCGGTGCTGGTGCCTCACTGCACAATGGAGGTGCGAAGGGTCGCTGGTTTGTGATTGAAACGGGGGCTGACCAGCAAGCGAAAGGGAATGTAGTACGTTGGGGCGTCCTGAACGTGGGCGGTTGAAAGTTGAGACGGTTACATTTCGCTGGAAGTACGGGACTCTCTTCTCTATCCACAACCAGGCTCCGCATACTTATGGCTGGAAAACTTTATACAGCCTTAAGTTAGGAAACTGAGCTCCCTGAGTGTGCATGTAGTACATACCTTTTGAACCACACAGGTATTGTGACCAAATAGTTCCAGGCACTCAGCATCAACGTGATGAACAGCATGAGCGAAATGACAACAACCTTGCAAAAGCCTTTCTTTCTCCATTGCATCGCCAAACGATGGATAATTGTCCTCCTCTTGCTTCTAAATTGCATGCAACGGGGCGAAGGTGGCAAACCAGCTCCCAAGCCGGCCTTGGGTCCAGGAAGGAGAGAGCTGAATGGCATTTCCAATGACATTGTGGGTGCTAAGAAGTTCACGATCTTTATGATCCACTTCAAACGAACAGGTAAACAAGATTTTGCTAAGCTTCACGCGGCATCATGTGTGCATGTTGAAACAAGTGGTTTGGTTGAAACCTGATTGCATCACCATGCTTATGCTGGCGTTCGTGATTCATACCTCTTCAGGACTTGATCCCATGATTGCGAGGTATGCGGATCGACAGTCTATCACCTTCCTGTTACCTCCAGACGCCGCGTTCAGTGCTCTCCCGGCTAACATCCGCAACCAACTAACGGGCGCAAAGCTAGTGAAGCTGATGCAGTTCCACATGCTCATGGAGAAGTGGGCGTTTGGCTTTTTCAGCGAGGCAACTTTGAATTCTAAGCTCCGCTTTTTCCGTACAGTGCTTGGGCTTTACATGTTTTTTCTTCCGCCGGGACCGGGAAGCAATACGGTGACTGTGAATTCTGGTAGGTCTTTGCATGTTGGCACTCCAGGCCAGGTGATTGGTGGTGACATTGGAGGAAGGGATAAATATCTTTGCTTTATAGCGCAGAGATTAAATAGGGTCATTATTCCTCCTGGGGTGTTTACTTAGAAATCAAGAGACTCCTGGTTATTTGTCCACCGTTCAGATATTGCATGAGGGGACTCATGGTCAAGAACGTCGCTTGCGTCACCGCTGGTTTGGACTGTTGCGCACCAGACTAAATTGCGCGAAACGAAATGACAGGTGGCGAGCTACCAGAAGCCTGACGACTATGCCACGCTACTCTCCGCGAAGAGCTAGTAACAAGGTTCAGCGTCCATAATGAAGTAAATCTGCCGCCATGAAGCGAAAGAAGCCAGTTGAGGAAACGAAGGATCGCAGTACTCGCAGGTGGAACATGCTCATGGAGCAACAGAAGCTCACTGATCACCGCATTTTCCCTCGAGTGGAAGTACCTTTCCCACTCGATCCTCTCTTGTCATTCTAACGGGGCGTCTTGTGCTGGATATGAGAAGTGGAAGGGGGTGGTGCGAAAAGAACATATACATAACCAGCACTCATTTTTCGCCCAGTGATGTGGTCGACCATGACTGACCTATCACGGTTGGCTACGACGACCCCTCGCTATCGCATGACCAACAACACAACGAAGATTCTTGCGGGAGGAAAAGCACAAGCAGATTGGGACCACCATCCAACCAGCGCCCAACCAAAGCCCGCAATTGGTCAACTCTCCCGAGCACCAATCGTCCCATCGCCAGCGCAGCCGTCCGATTCGCTGACCTTGAACTTTTCCCACAGGCCAGGACACCAGGAGCCATAGATGCGAGCATAAGTCACCCGTTGACACGTCATGCCCTCATCCCCTTTTCCGATTTCTAGTCCTGGCCTGGAATTGAACCACGCTACGAGACTGATCAAAGGAACGAGAAAGGGCAGATGAAAACGAGAAATCCCTTCATTCCTCTTCCTCTTTCGGCTTGAATATCCTCCATTCTCCTTGGGTTGGAGGAGCATATCCTGTTGCTCTATTAGCCGAGCAAAACGTGTGCACCACAGGAGCGTGGACGTGTGTTTCCTTCTAGGCTCGTTATACTTCAATATTGAGCCGTTAGCGCGGTTAAAGGGACCGAGTTTGTAGGCCAGTTGCGAGACCAGGCCGTCTCGCTTTTTTTCTCGCGTTCTTTGGAAAGACCATACATTCCAAATGGCCAGCTTAGCTGCTGTCAGCGGCTCGACTATGGTGCCAGTCAAATCTCTAAGCACAGTCTCTCGTTGCTCAGTGTCTGCGTGCTCAACCTCCAATGCCAGAGCGCCAGCTGGTAGCGTCCAACAAAAGCCGTGTTCCGCGTTCAAGTCTGTGGAAAGCAGCAGTGCACGAGCCCACACACTTATACCTTCCGGCGGACCTAGTTCACGAAGCAGAAAGGTTTCCGTGCAAAGCTCCTGCCGAATAAACGGAGGGAGAACAGAATGTGACTCGACCGTTGAAGACGTTCGGCTCCTTGAGCAAGGAAAACAAACGCCATCAATCAGAAGCCATTCGCAGCAGAGATTCCTTCAATGGCCGTCAATTCCATCTGGTCTTTTCCCGTCAACTTCAGCTCTGTCGCCTTCCCTTGTCGCGTCTGCCTCCCTCGCAGCAGCTGTAGGTGCATTGTCTCTTTCCTTGCTAGGCCTTGCCTCGCCAGAAACGGCTGCAGCAGCAGCTACAGCTGACGTCATCGCCGCTTCGGCTGCCGTCCCAGCCGACGTCAGCAGCATTTTGGATCTCGCCGACTTCCAGGCTGGATTCGCCTCGGTGAGTGCGGCCGGATTTCATAATGAATTATAGACAGACTTTGATGGAGTAACAAAAGAAGGAGAGGGAAAAGAAAAACGTGTATAATTCCTTCGTTACGGTCATTTCCGGCCCGTTTCTCTTCGTTGGTTCTGCCTGAGTGTGTTTTTCCTGCCACTCCGTCGTTATGTGTTCAGGCCTTTCTTCTAGTCCTCTTCTCTGAAATCGGCGACAAGACATTCTTCATCGCGGTAAGGTGTTCACTAGGATATCAGCCAGGCCGCCGTCTAGGCGGTAAACAACCAGTTCAAATAACCACCAGATGGAGGCCTCGCTTTGTTAACCCAAAATGACCTCGTTCCCTGTCGTCTCTGAGCAAACAGAATGAACTCGCACACGTGTGCGCATCAGACTCTCCAAACACCCCCGTCTCTTTCCCCTCTCCCCTCCCCCCCCCCCTCCCCCCCTTCCCCACCACTGAATTCCTGATCAGGCTGTGCTGGCCACGAGACGACCCAATGTGGAGGTATTCGCAGGCACCTTCGGCGCGCTCGCGTGAGTGTTTGGAATGTGCCTATGCTATTAACTTTGCGGCATGTTTGAGAGTGCGCTTGTGCTGACTAAGAAAACACCCACGGCACAGGCACCTCTAAAGCCCTTGCCTGAGTGTGGTGTAGATCCACCGAACCAAGCAATGCACAAAGCCACTTACGCACTTGCTGTGTTTTTCCCCTTTCTCCTTGCTACTCATCCTCCTCTTGCTGACCCCCTGTTGTCCCGCTCAGTGTCATGACCGTCCTGTCCGTGGCTCTGGATTGAATCTTCCACTACGAGCTCCATCCGCTTGCTCCTCACGCCTCCGTCTCCGTTTCTCGCTGCTCTTATCCCTCTTCCCGCGCCCACCCCCCCCCCCTCCCCCTCCCCCAACTTGCCCTCAGCGTCATGACGGTCCTGTCGGTGGCTCTGGGCCGAATTTTCCACTACGCAGACGAACTTCTTCCTGCGTAAGGTTCTCATGCCAGCCGTTTCTCCACTGTTGGTTCATCCCACCACGATATTGTAGCATTCATAGTGATTTTTGAGAATTCTCACAAATCCATTCCCCAAAACACTCGACTGCTATCACGACCAGCAGCCAACCATCTGCTGCTGCTTCCATTCCATGTGTCACCCACAATGCCACAATCATGCCACAATGCTCTGCTGTCTACATCCATCCGTCCGTCCATCCACCATTCTGCCACACATTATGTGTATCCGGGCCGCCCGGTTCCTTGTATATGCATAAAAGACGCTCTGTGTGTGTTTCCTTGTTCCCTGTTGCAGCTTCGGCTCGTTTGACTTCCCTCTGGATGATGTCGCTTCTGTCGTTCTGCTGGTAAGGCTCTCTCTTGCAGTGCTTCGCACGAGTATTCTGCTAGTTTATTGTTCGGCCTTTCGGGTCGTTTTTGAAAACGCCTTAACTCGTTTGACTTTCCTATGGATGATTTCGCCTCTGTTGTCTTTTTGGTAAACCTCTGAGGCTGCTCTGAGTTGAGAATTATTTTATCACTTCACCTCTCCCTTCCATTCCTCGTCCCTCTCCCTCCCCCTGCCCACACCCCCCCTCCCATCCCCCACCCCTCCTAAACCCCTTCCCCCTCCCTACCTCCCTCCCACTCCTCTCTTCTTTTCCGCAGCTCTTCTTCGGTCTCTCTACACTGAGGGACGCAGCAGGCATGGATGCAAAGGCAGAGGAGGAGCAGCAGGAGGTGAGAAACGGTGGTGAGATTTTGTGACGGGACGTGAAGGAGTGGTGATAAGGCGAGATGGAGTGGTGATAAGACGCGAAAGAGTGGCGTGAAGACAGGAAAGGATGATGATAAAACTGTCTCCGTGCCACACTTTCTCGTCTTGTTTTCTGGTAAGGACTGGAGAGAATGGTGAGAAGACGAGAGCGAGTCTTGACTCTTGATAAGGCGAGAAGACATGTCCTCGGTCATGTCTTTCCTGCACCACTCAGCTTCAGACCCCCTTCTGCACTTTCCCTCGCATCCATCCCACCAGGCAGAGAAGGCAGTGGCAGGGCTGAACGCAGCAGAGGCCACGGAAGGGGGCATTTCACTGGCAGTGCTGGCGTCGGTGTTTGCTCTCGTGTTCACAGCCGAGTGGGGCGACAAGTCATTCTTCTCCACCATAGGTGAGCTGAGGCAGACTGCACATGGGGAAATGGGGAGTGTGAGCGGAAGTGAGGGGGGAGAGAGGGGGCCGACGAGGTCTCATCTCCCTGGCAGTGCTGGCGTTGGTATTTTCTCTGGTGTTCACAGCCGGGTGGGCTGACAAATCCTTCTTCTCCACCATTGGTGAGACTCCTACTCTGCGCATGGGTTCACATAGGAACGCGCGGGTGGATGGAGGGAAGGGGTAGGAATGGGGAGGATGGGGAGGGAAAAAGAGGGAGAATCGCACGGAATCGCATCTCTGGCAGTGCTGGCGTCGGGGTTTGCTCTCGTGTTCACATCCGAGAGGGGAGACAAATCCTTCTTCTCCACCATTGATGAGAGTCCTTCTCTGCGCAGCCTGCATTGATGGGTTCCCTCATAAACGTGAGTCTCTTCCTGTTCGTTTGGCGGCAGTATCGTCCCCATCGGGAGTGGTCCCAGGAGTCGGACCATCATGCATTCCACACCCAACCCATTCTTCCCTCCCTCCCTATCCTCATCCAACTCTCCCCTCCCTCTCCCTGCCCCCACTCCCATCAGCCCACGCGGCTGCATCATCCCCAGCGGGAGTGGTCCCAGGATACGGACCACCATGCGTGCATCCCACCCGCCCCTTTCCTCCCTTCCTTTTTTTCTCATTGATCTCTCCCTTGCCTCTCTTCGTCTCCCCCACATCAGCCCTGGCGGCAGCATCATCCCCAGCAGGAGTGGTCACAGGAGCAGTGGCGGCTCATGGGGTGGCAACAGTGGTGAGTTGCCATGCTGTTTTTTATGCCATAATACACACAACATACACGCGCGCGCGCGCACACACACACGCGCACACAATCACACACACACACACACACACACACACACACACACACACACACACTCTCTCTCTCACACACACACACACACACACACACACACACACAAACACACACAGAGGATGGTCTCAGGAGCAGTGGCAGCTCAGGGTGTGACCATAAATCCCCCTGCCACTCGATACCTTCCTTTCTTCCAATCATTACACCTTTTGTCATCTCTCAATTCCCATTCTCCTCCATTCCTATCATTTCCTTCCAATAATTCCCCTTATGCTACGCTAACTCCTTGACTTGCACATCACACCCCCCCACCACCTGCCGCTCCCCCACCGTGCTCCTTGAGCAGATGGCAGTGTTGGGCGGTTCATTCCTTTCCAAATACATCTCTGAGAAGGTAAGTGTGGTTGTCATGGTAACAAGTCGGCTATAACAATGTCTTTGGCAGTGCTGGGCGGGTCATTCCTTTCCAAATACATCTCTGAGAAGGTACGTGTGGTTGTCATGGTAACAAGTCGGCTATAACAATGTCTTTGGCAGTGCTGGGCGGGTCATTCCTTTCCAAATACATCTCTGAGAAGTTACGTGTGGTTGTCATGGTAACAAGTCGGCTATAACAATGTCTTTGGCAGTGCTGGGCGGGTCATTCCTTTCCAAATACATCTCTGAGAAGGTACGTGTGGTTGTCATGGTAACAAGTCGGTCATAACAATGTCTTTGGCAGTGCTGGGCGGGTCATTCCTTTCCAAATACATCTCTGAGAAGGTACGTGTGGTCGTCGTTGTTGTTGGTGAGAGGCAGTGCTGGCAAGTCATTTCTCTTCAAATACATCTGACCAGGTACGCGGACTTGGGACATCTCCGAGAAGGTAAGTCTGGTTGTTGCCAACATGCAATGGGATGGGAGGTACGTGAATGGCACTCTCTTCTTGTCCCTGGGCAGCCAAATTAGCTGGAATCATACTCCCATTGTTTGTCTACCCCTGCTCTCTTCGTATGCGGAAACTTCGTGCTTCCCGACAGACAGTGCTTCACAGCTGTTGCCTTCGTGGGAGGCACTCTCTTCCTCATCTTTAAAGCCAAACCAGCTGGATTATTTATTCCCAGTAATCAATTGGTCCTTCCCTTTGTGCCGTCTCCCCTTTCGGACCATGATCACGTTTCAACAGACCGTGGCCTACGTGGGAGGCACTCTCTTCCTCGTCTTTGCAGCGGCAACGTTGGCAGAAATCGTTGCCAATAGCGCTGCTGCTTGAAAGGTGGGCAAGGGAAAGCGTATGTGATAAGTGAAGAAGGATCAGGGGAAAGGTTTCTTTCTGGTCCTTGTTGTCTCAACAAGGCTTGAGGATTTAGTTGCTTGAGGGTGCATGGAAGGGCTTTTGATGTGATGTGACCTGGCACTGCAAAACCTGACCCTGTGAATGTATGCTTCGCTGTGCAGATTCCTGCTCTCCCAGGTCACGTGAATATTGCAACCAGAACAGGGTTCCGCGACGACAACTACCATATTGTGTTTTGTTGTACGCGACAGCACTGGCCAATCCTTGGCTGGTTTCATATTGCCAGCACAATCTGCAATTGTTGCTCCGACAAGTTGCTGACACGGAAGGATCCATTAAGTCCCTGCAGACTTGCAGTACAGGCTAGCAGAGTTATACCGGTAGCACTATTGCAGCACACTATTGGTTCGGTTCTTACCCATGCGGGACGTACCATATTGCAGCAAAATATTACCAACACAAGCCTTAGCTGTCAGAATGAGAGCTGCGACAATATGTCCAACCCTACCTGTCCCGGCAATGGGTCTGCGAGTTATAGGAAGCCAAAAGCTAAGAGGAAGAGTCATGAGAAACGCTAACACTAACAGCAATTGAGTCGCGAAAGGCAAAAGCTAACAGCAAAAGAGTCAGGCACATGGCAATATCTCCAGGCTACCATCCCCAGCTTTAGGAAAGGCACCAAAATATGTGCCCCGAGTGAGGATCGAACTCACGACCTTAGGATGGCTCCGCCCAGCAGACTGGGAGTCGGAATGCTATGAGACCTACGCGCTACCGACTGCGCCATCGAGGCTTGCTTATGTTTTTTAGAAATGCAGTTTTATATTAAACCTCGCACACGTTCTTTCTTTCGGTGAAACCAGCTTCCGCCTGGTTTCGATTCGGTGATTCCTAGCCGGCCGTCAATTGCTACCACTACCGTTGAGACCAACCCGATCATCCTGCCCAGGGGACCCACCAAATCGCAACCCACACCGACCCTTTGCTAAGTAAACCCGATACGGCGGTTCATCTCACCACAGCCAGGGTTCTGTGTGGGAACTCGGACTTTTGTGGACGGCGCCGTCCAAATCACTCGTTTTTTCATGTATGTTCCCAGCCGCCACGGGAAGCTAGACGGAGATTTTCAAACAAGCGCGGTTGCGGTAGGGGCGGGGCGGGGTAGGGGTGGGGGGGGAGGTAGGAAAAATCTGCGTCTGCTTCAGCCATTGGTGGTCGTCGCTTCGGATCGGATGCGGCTGCCGCATCAAGTGTGAAACACACGCCACACGCGGTGGAGCAGGGCAGACCAGACCAGTCACCTCACAGTCACCACGGTCGGTCACCTGTCATCCTCGCACCACCAGACGACGACCTATTCCGATTTTGCAAGGACAACGTTTGCGTTGGTTTTCGTCTGGCCTTGTCTTGCTAAAGGGCGTCCAACAGTCATTCTTGCTCCATACGTCTTCCATCCACACACACGTTCGTTCTTTCTTGGAACCTCCTAGCAGCGTCTCCTCGACTCTCGACATCTCTAGCGCAGCACGGCCCTGGGCGCAAACGCGTCGTTAGTTACTGTAGCACCTGCGCGGCGTGATAAGCGTGTTGCTCTGAGCCCTCTGAGCGCGGAAATACTTGGGAGCCCACTGACGGCGCTGACCACATTAGTAGCCCTTGCGATTAAAACAACATTTACGTTGAGGTGTCTCCAACCAGACCGTCTTTAGCCCCGCATTTCACCGAGAGAACCGTGACGTAGAAAACCGTCTCTAGCCTAAACCGGCAGTGGTCAGCTTGTTTTACAGCCTTCGCCCACCCGCGACTCGTCTAGCCTCCCGGTCAGGTTAACGGAACCGGGTCTTCCTAAGGCTCGGTCCTTTTGAGTCGACTCAAAACACAGCCGCGACTCGTGTAGCCTCCCGGCCAGGCTGACGGAACCAGGTCTTCCTAAAGCTCGGGTTTTCAAGAACCTTCCTTGGTATTGACGCCGTAAGTGACACCGCAATTGACACCGTAAGTGTCGTCGCAAGTGCCGCCGTTCGTCAAGCATGGCTCCTGAGAACCGCGGCTCGCCGACCGCCGCCCGCGTTTCGCGCCGCACTTTCCGGTCGTCAAGGGCGGGACGGGGCTCCGCACGTCACCCTCAGCCGCCGCGCAACGGTCTCGTTGCATCCGCCGCTAATGCTCCCCCGGAAACGCGAGTTCCTGAACCCACAATAAGTACCCCTCCTGCGACTCGAGCTCCCTGTCGAAATGGAACCTTTCTTGCCGTCAGCGGAGCCGAGCCGCGGCGGGATCTAACCATGCCAGCTGTTGGGCTCGCCGCATCTTCGGATTTAATTGCGCGGCCGCTGCAGCGCCCGCTTCGGAGCTTTAAGTTCCCCGTGATTCTCGCTTCCGTCTCCGCCACTCACGCGGCGCCTCATGGCCTCGGCCTCGCGCCGAGGTTCGGCCCGAGCCTGCTGCCGAGCCAGCCGGATTCGGACGATATCTTTCCGTTACCGTCGGGCCCGGAGGAGATTCAGCGCGCCGTGATTGGATGGCTGGAAGAGAAGGCGTCGCGCGTGCGTAACTTGCGCAAGACCACTGCGGAAGCAGGCGGACAGGCGCAGGTCACTTCGCGAGCGGGCTCACTGGCGCTTGATTCGCAACTTACCCGCGCAGTAACATCCGCCCATGCGCATCTCAGGCGCGCGCAGACTTCGGCGGGGGATGGCGCAAACCGTGCGCTAACAGCTCTTACTCGCCGACTCGATGACGCAGTGACCGCGGCTCGCGGGAAATTGGAGCAAACTGCGGGGATTGGCGCAGGATTTGGCGCGTCCTTGATTGGTCCGGTTGCTGGAGTTGGCGCGCGGATGGCGGTCGTGAAAGAGCGCATGGGGAACGCGAAGGCGGAAGCGGAGGCGCGGATGCTGGCGTTGCGCCGATTCGGGGAGTTTTGGTGCCGAATCGTTCATATATACGGCAGCTATAAGGTGAGTACACTACATTCTTGTGCATGTACATGGACAGCAGCTATAAACTAACCTTCCTTCAAACAAAGTGTGCATCGAAAGCGCTGCTATATATGCTACAAACTAAAAAAAAAAATGGAACAGTATCTCTGTCATATGAAATTTCTTCAAAGAACCTCCTACCACCCTTCCCCCACCTCCTCCCCCCACAGGTCTGCCAAATCCACACCTCCCTCGCCCTCCCCCTCCCAGGTAATCGCCGACTGTCACTACTCACAGACACACAGAAGCACGAAGCGTGGGAGAGGCAGCACGAGCGGGCAGCCGACATGCTACACTCCCTCTGCACCGAAATGCGCGGCTTCTTCCTTAAAGCGGGGCAGTTCTTAGCGAAGCCTGACGTGTCCCCTCCTGCGTGGGTGGCGAAACTGGCCTCGCTGCATGATGCTGCCCCTGCTGACCCGTTTCCAGTGGTCTGTGCGACGATAGAGGGGGAGTTGGAGGCGTTGACTGGGAGGAAGGGGGTGAAGTGGAGCGATGTGTTTGCGAAGATTGATGAAGAGCCTCTGGGTTCTGCCTCTATTGCTCAGGTATGTTACGAGGTTAAGATGCTACAATGTGTGACGGTGGTACAGTGTTACACGGTTCCTTCCATGTTATGCTGCTCATGTGTTGGCGAGGATCGTTAAGATGAGCAGCCTGTGGGGTCTATTTTTGAGACGTCTCAACACTTTTGACTTTTGAGGCGCCTCAAGAGACGTCTCAACACTCCATGTTATGCTGCTCATGTGCTCGCGAGAATTGATGAGATGAGGAGGCTCTCAAGTCTGCTTCTATTGCTCACAGACCTCGCCAACCTCAAGGCGTTCCCTTCCCACCCCCTTCACCCCCTGTCGCCTCGCCTCTCCGCAGGTGCACAGAGCTTGGCTACATGATGGAAGGAAGGTGGCTTTGAAGGTGCAGCACAGGGGGGCGCAGCCGCTCATGCTCACAGACCTCTCATTCCTCTCTCTCCCCCCTTCCCATCCCCTCCCTCTTATTCCCATCAGGTACACAGAGCTTGGCTGCATGATGGCAGGAAGGTAGCACTAAAGGTGCAGCACAGGGGGGCGCAGCCCCTCATGCTCACAGACCTCGCCAACCTCAAGGCGTTTGGAGCTTTTCTGCAGAAGACGGAGCTGAAGCACATGGATATTGTATCGGCTTTAGTGGAGCTGGAGAAACAGGTGAGGAGGGTGGTGAAAAGACGAGATGCTGTATGGGAGAGTGAGAGGTGGCATGAGAGACGAGATGCTGTATGGGAGAGTGAGAGGTGGCATGAGAGACGAGATGCTGTATGGGAGAGTGAGAGGTGGCATGAGAGACGAGATGCTGTATGGGAGAGTGAGAGGTGGCATGAGAGACGAGATGCTGTATGGGAGAGTGAGAGGTGGCATGAGAGACGAGATGCTGTATGGGAGAGTGAGAGGTGGCATGAGAGACGAGATGCTGTATGGGAGAGTGAGAGGTGGCATGAGAGACGAGATGCTGTATGGGAGAGTGAGAGGTGGCATGAGAGACGAGATGCTGTATGGGAGAGTGAGAGGTGGCATGAGAGACGAGATGCTGTATGGGAGAGTGAGAGGTGGCATGAGAGACGAGATGCTGTATGGGAGAGTGAGAGGTGGCATGAGAGACGAGATGCTGTATGGGAGAGTGAGAGGTGGCATGAGAGACGAGATGCTGTATGGGAGAGTGAGAGGTGGCATGAGAGACGAGATGCTGTATGGGAGAGTGAGAGGTGGCATGAGAGACGAGATGCTGTATGGGAGAGTGAGAGGTGGCATGAGAGACGAGATGCTGTATGGGAGAGTGAGAGGTGGCATGAGAGACGAGATGCTGTATGGGAGAGTGAGAGGTGGCATGAGAGACGAGATGCTGTATGGGAGAGTGAGAGGTGGCATGAGAGACGAGATGCTGTATGGGAGAGTGAGAGGTGGCATGAGAGACGAGATGCTGTATGGGAGAGTGAGAGGTGGCATGAGAGACGAGATGCTGTATGGGAGAGTGAGAGGTGGCATGAGAGACGAGATGCTGTATGGGAGAGTGAGAGGTGGCATGAGAGACGAGATGCTGTATGGGAGAGTGAGAGGTGGCATGAGAGACGAGATGCTGTATGGGAGAGTGAGAGGTGGCATGAGAGACGAGATGCTGTATGGGAGAGTGAGAGGTGGCATGAGAGACGAGATGCTGTATGGGAGAGTGAGAGGTGGCATGAGAGACGAGATGCTGTATGGGAGAGTGAGAGGTGGCATGAGAGACGAGATGCTGTATGGGAGAGTGAGAGGTGGCATGAGAGACGAGATGCTGTATGGGAGAGTGAGAGGTGGCATGAGAGACGAGATGCTGTATGGGAGAGTGAGAGGTGGCATGAGAGACGAGATGCTGTATGGGAGAGTGAGAGGTGGCATGAGAGACGAGATGCTGTATGGGAGAGTGAGAGGTGGCATGAGAGACGAGATGCTGTATGGGAGAGTGAGAGGTGGCATGAGAGACGAGATGCTGTATGGGAGAGTGAGAGGTGGCATGAGAGACGAGATGCTGTATGGGAGAGTGAGAGGTGGCATGAGAGACGAGATGCTGTATGGGAGAGTGAGAGGTGGCATGAGAGACGAGATGCTGTATGGGAGAGTGAGAGGTGGCATGAGAGAGAGAGGCAGCACAGGGGGGCGCAGCCCCTCATGCTCACAGACCTCGCCAACCTCAAGGCGTTCGGGGCGTTCCTGCAGAAGACAGAATTGAAGCATATGGACATCGTCTCGGCTCTGGTGGAGCTGGAGAAGCAGGTGAGGAGGGTGGTGAGGCAGTATGAGAGAGAGAGCTAGCACAGAGGGGCGCAGCCCCTCATGCTCACAGACCTCGCCAACCTCAAGGCTTTTGGAGCATTTCTGCAGAAGACGGAACTGAAGCACATGGATATCGTGTCGGCTCTAGTGGAGCTGGAGAAGCAGGTGAGGCTTCAACGTGGGCAGGTTTATGCACCATTGCTTGCTTGAGCTTGCTTGATGCTTTTGTTCCTACACAAGACAGAGCTGAAGCACATGGACATCGTGTCGGCTCTGGTAGAGCTGGAGAAACAGGTGAGGTTGGTGAGGGTGTTGGGAAGAACACGAGGTCTTGCCTGCATGTGCTCTGTGTGCACGTCCATTGCGTCCATTGCGTTCCTGCAGTAAAAATGTGACGACGTAACGAGCTGACTTTTGAGTCGACTCAAAAGTCTTGCCTGCATGTGCTCTGTTGGCACGTCTATTGCGTTCATTGCGTTCATTGTGTTCCTTGCGTCCATTGCAGTAAACAGAACTGAGAATACGCTCCGATCTCTCCATCTTCCCTTCTGCCCTGCAGGTGCGTTTGGAGTTTGACTTCCGCATTGAGGGGGCAGCCATGGAGAGGGTTCACTTCACACGTCGCTGCACGGCGGTGGGGAGAATGATGACTAGAGATGAGTAGAGTGGATGGCTAAGAATGTGCGCTCTTGTGATGAATGCTCCCCCCCCCCCTGCAGGTGCGTTTGGAGTTTGACTTCCGCATTGAGGGGGCAGCCATGGAGAGGGTTCACACGGCGCTGAGAGGCGGAGGGGAGAGAGCCAAGGGTGGAGAGATGGTGGTGAGAAGAAAATCAGCAGCAGCAGGAGAGGCAGCGGCGTCAGCAGCAGCAGGAGGAGCAAGAGCAGAAGACGGAGCAGTCAAGAGCACAGGAGCAAAGCAGAGAAGAAGGGGTTCAAAGCAGCAGCAGTCAGAGCGTAACAAGCACATCAACTCTTCCTCCTCCTCCTCCTCCTCCTCCTCTTCATCCTCCTCTTCCTCCTCTCCAGTGGTGGTGCCTCGCCCCATCCCTGGTCTCGTGAGCCGGCAGCTGCTGGTGATGGATCTCATTGAAGGCTCTCCATTGCTCAGAGTAGCGGAGACGATGGGAAGCAAGGCAGACGGTTTTTTTGCCAACAGAATCAAGAGGTGAGTGTGGGAGAGGGTAATTCTCAAAGGTGAGAGGAGGGCAGCAGGCAGCTGCTGGTGATGGATCTCATCGAAGGCTCACCGCTGCTCAGAGTAGAAGAGCAGATGGGAAGCAAGGCGGATGGATTCTTTGCCACAAGAATGAAACGGTGAGTTTGGAGTGGGTGGTGTGGGTAATGTGAGCAGGCACATGCTGGTGATGGATCTCACCATTGCTCAGAGTGGCAGAGCTGGTGGGGGCCAAGGCGGATGAATTCTTTGCCTCGAGGCAAAGCTGGTGGGGATCAAGCAGTGAGTGGGAGTGTTGTGGGTGGTAAGATTGATGTGAGTGGTAAGCGATTGGCTGCCTCACTTACCTCCTCCCGCTGCTGATGGAACTGCTTCTGCTTTCCTAGACTCATTCCTCACTCAAGCAGTGAGGTGCATTTTGAGGCGCCTCAAAATGTCCCCTCCCCCCCCCTCCTCACTCAAGCAGTGAGGTGCATTTTGAGGCGCCTCAAAATGTCCCCTCCCCCCCCCTCCTCACTCAAGCAGTGAGGTGCATTTTGAGGCGCCTCAAAATGTCCCCTCCCCCCCCCTCCTCACTCAAGCAGTGAGGTGCATTTTGAGGCGCCTCAAAATGTCCCCTCCCCCCCCCTCCTCACTCAAGCAGTGAGGTGCATTTTGAGGTGCATTTTGAGGCGCCTCAAAATGTCCCCTCCCCCCCCCTCCTCACTCAAGCAGTGAGGTGCATTTTGAGGTGCATTTTGAGGCGCCTCAAAATGTCCCCTCCCCCCCCCCTCCTCACTCAAGCAGTGAGGTGCATTTTGAGGCGCCTCAAAATGTCCCCTCCCCCCCCCTCCTCACTCAAGCAGTGAGGTGCATTTTGAGGTGCATTTTGAGGCGCCTCAAAATGTCCCCTCCCCCCCCCTCCTCACTCAAGCAGTGAGGTGCATTTTGAGGCGCCTCAAAATGTCCCCTCCCCCCCCCTCCTCACTCAAGCAGTGAGGTGCATTTTGAGGCGCCTCAAAATGTCCCCTCCCCCCCCCTCCTCACTCAAGCAGTGAGGTGCATTTTGAGGTGCATTTTGAGGCGCCTCAAAATGTCCCCTCCCCCCCCCTCCTCACTCAAGCAGTGAGGTGCATTTTGAGGTGCATTTTGAGGCGCCTCAAAATGTCCCCTCCCCCCCCCTCCTCACTCAAGCAGTGAGGTGCATTTTGAGGCGCCTCAAAATGTCCCCTCCCCCCCCCTCCTCACACACCCTTTTGCTCAAATCCCCTGCAGGTCAATATTCCGTTCACTCGGAGAGGCATACGGGCTCATGATCCGCACTCGTACAACTGCCTTCTATACTCCACCTGTACAATCTCAAAATGCCTTCCTTTCCCCCACTCCCCCCACCTCCCTCCTGGACTGATATTAACCACAGGTCAATATTCCGGTCTCTTGGAGAGGCATACGGGCTCATGATCCTTCGTGATGGTGACTGCTTTCCCTAGACTCATTGCCATATCTCCCCTCCCCCTCCCACCCTCGCTTCCCCTCACCGTTCTGCCCAAACTATCTCAGGTCAATATTCCGTTCACTTGGGGAGGCATACGGACTCATGATCCTCCGTGACGGTTTTTTCCAAGCTGACCCGCACCCCGGAAACATTCTTATCTGCCCGGACAAAAAGGTCGCTCTTCTCGACTACGGGCAGACGAAACAACTCTCCCAGCAGCACCGCCTGCAGCTGGCCGAGCTGATCCTGGCCGTCGGTGACGGCGACGCGAGGAAGATCGGACGGCTGTACAGCGAGATGGGGTTCGAGCTCAGCAAAACGGCCGAGGAAAATCCGGAGAGCTTCAAGTGGATGGCTATGCTTATGTTTGATACGCGGTCAGCGAAGGGAGTCACGACATCGAACCCGTTTTCGGAGGAGCATGCCGCCCAGAACAACGGCGTGAGGAAGTTTCCGGAGGATTTGTTTTTTGTGGTGCGGTCGATGCAGCTGCTGCGGGGGATCTGCATGGGCATGGGGTTGAATGAGTCGCTTGCGGAGCAATGGCGGCCGATTGCACGGGAGGCGATAAGGGAGGCTCAGAGGCAGAGGCATGTGTTATGAGTGACGTTTTGTGTTATGTGGGATAAATTACTGTGCTGAAAAACACGCTGCTTTACAAGCCTTACCAGAACAATGCATAGATTTTACGGGTACGGTAGAGTCGCATTGCTACATCCGCTTGTCGTCCTTCGCCATCTTCCTTCGCAACCGCTTCGCCAAACCCGTATACTCTCCACCACCAATCATATCATCCCTGTCCGCGTCGCCATCATGAAGCCGACTCGTCACGTCGCAAGGAAAATGTGAATTCCGAATTTCATCCAATAGCCTTTCGCATTTGCAAAACTGCGCCCATTTTTCGAGCACGTTTGGCGACATCTGCCAACATTGGCCAGCAATTGCCCCAACCCCTTTTCCCACCCACACTCTCACACGCTGGAGACGACACTTGAATTGTCACTCCAAGCCACCATCAAACCTGCAAGCAACGCATTTGATTCCTGGGCAAAACAGCTTTCCCTTCACAACCTCGTCATCTCCAACGTCCCACTGCATTTCCAACCCCAGCAGCAGCACGAGCAACAGCAGCAGCACCGCTGCAATTCTTGTCAAAGCAGAAATCCCCAGCCAGTCCCTAGCATGCGATTGTACGTTTGCGCTTTTCAAAGCGGCGAGCGAGACTGGTGGCTAGGATGTGACAGGCCAGAGCGACAGCAATACGAGCTTGAGGCGTTTCAAAATCAGACTTCGTAGCTTGCGACTATGGCTTGCGTCCGCATGTACCTTTCAGAGCGTCGAGAGTGGCAACTAGGATTCGACAGGCCGGCGCGACTGCGATTTGCAACCTCGTCAACTCCGAGGGGCCTGGCCCCAGGAGTTTCGAGGAACCAGGGTTTCACTCATCCAGGGGAGTCTTCTGCATCAGATAATTTGCAGTCCACGTGTGCCTTTGACTCGTCTCGAAAAGTACAGCGCGCCGCCCCTCGAGAGTGCAAGGTAGTAACTCCGTACATCGCACTGTTAGTGACTGTTATTGACAGGTGGAGCAGCAGTAGCACGCGGCGTAGCCAATCCCGTCACTTCGTGGCAGCAAGCAATACGCGACCTCGTTCATTCCGTCAGCTAGCCTGCTGTCCTCGAAAATGTCGCCATCCGAACTGCTGCAGTCACCGTCTTGCCTTTGTTACCGTCGAGACTGGAAAGTGACGTCAGACGGACATGACGTTATCGACAATTTCGCGGACGGAGAGCACGCGACCCATGTGCAGGCAATTGTTTGGCATATTCCCTCGGGATAATACAGCGACTATAAAAATTCATCTAGGGAAAACAGTCTGTTCCTTGGCAGCATCCCTAGCGCGACTCGTGCGATGGCCCTCTCGGCGACGCGCTGACTCGGCGACTTTCCCTGGAACGACGACGACACATACCGTGCGCGACTCCCTCGTGCGATGGCCCTCTCGGCGATGCGCTGACTCGGCGGCGTTCCCTGCAACGACGACGAAACATACCGTGCGCGAGACGAGCCACGTGTGTGATTCCCACATGCTCCTCTCCGAGAGCAGGTTCGAGCCCAAGGCTGCTTTTGAGTCGACTCAAAAGTCACCTGGAGCGACGATGAAACATACCGTGCGCGCCGAGCCACGTGTGTGATTCCCACATGCTCCTCTCCGAGAGCAGGTTCGAGTTCAAGGCTGAGTCAGCCTTAGGGGAAAACAGCCAGCCTGTTTCTGTCCTAGAAATCTGTCGCGGATCAGAAGCGGATTTGACCCTGAGTGTGTCGAAAGTCGAGAGTGTCTTTTTCGAGTCTGTCCTGCAGAGTGCTGTCGCAATCGTAAGAAGGCTCACAGAATCACGAATGGGATGTTCCCGACTTTTGAAAAGCCGCGCTAGGTGAGAAGCGAATTCCGCCTGATGCGGGTATTCGAGAGCGCCTTTCGAGTCCCTTCTCGGAGCTGTCGCAGTCGTGAAGAGGTTTGAGGCGCCTCAAAAGTCGAGAGCAACTTCCCAGTCCATTCCAGAGTTCTTTTGCTGTCATAATAAGGTGCTCACAGCCTGGACTCCCGAGCGCGTGAGTGCGTGGGTGCGTGCTTAATAAAGCCGCCTCAAAAAAAGAGTAACGCGTTTCAGCACTTCGGCTCTCGTACAGCCACATTCTTGCATTTGAAGTCAGGCACCTCGCCGCTTCGCCTCGCCACTCGATCGCTGCTCGAATTCCGCAGCTACTTTATAGAGGCGGTTCAACCCGAATCCAGATTCGCTGGACCTATCCGCATGGAATCCTCTGGCGGGACTGACGGAGAGCGGCAGTCGCGTTTTAGCACACGGCCGCCGAATCCGCTACCATTGCTGTCGCGTCGAGGGCTAAGGGGCTCCGCGATTCCCGAGGCGCTTCGAAAACCGAATCCGCTGTCGCTGCTCTCGCGCCGCGTGCTGATGGCCTCCGCGTCGCTGCTGCACTCCCCGCCTTCTCCCTCCAATCCGCCCGTTTCGCCGTTCCTCCTGCCCCCTTCGCAACTGCTGCTGTTACCATCGTCTTCGCCAGCGTCGCCAGCGTCACCAGCGCCGCTAGCGTCGGCAAAGTCGCCCTCATCGCTTCTGGCGTCGCAGCCTTCGCCAAAGACCCGTTGGCGAGGAAATCCAGTCCCTACTGAAGGCCCAGACAATTCAGCACTTCCATGGCCAGTTTCTCAAGAGGCTGCAGCGTCTAAGGCGGCTATGGACGGCCGAGCGGACTCATGCAAAGTCGAAACGTGTAACTTAGAAACCCCAGGCTTAAAGCCCGTCGAATGGATTCCGGAATCCCCAAGAACGTGGCTGGAGACATGGGCGGACCCGATTGCGTCGAGTTGGAAAGAAGAACGTTCGGGAAGGGAACAGGGAATGGAAGTGGGATGGAAAAAGGAAGCGGATAAGGTGAAATCGGCCGTGCAGGAGCGAAGCGAGGCACTGAAACGAGGGTTTGCGTTGCTACAGCGAGGGGTGGAAACACAAGGGGAGTCACTGAAACGAGGGGCGGTGGCGTTACAGCGAGATGTTGAAGCACAAAGCGAGGCAGTGAAGCAAGGGGTGGTGACTCTACTATGGGATGTGGAATCACAGAGCGATGCACTAAAACGAGGGCTGGTGTCGCTGCAACAAGACGTGGAAGCGCGGAACGAGGCATTGAAACGAGGGGTGGTTTCGTTACAGCGGGACGTGGAAGCGCGGAATGAGGCAGTGAAGCGAGGGGTGGTGGCGTTACAGCGGGATGTCGAGGCGAACGTGCTGTCGTTTCAACGAGGGGCGGAGTTCTGGCGGCGTGTAGTGCACCTGTACGGCAGTTACAAGGTGCGTTTCATCGTACAAGGTTCCTCTCTCGTAAGTTTGATGTACTCTTCAATCTTATATTTCCCCTTCCCTCCCCCTCCTATTTCCCCTGTTCCTTCCCCTCCCCTTCTTCCTTGTCCTTTTCACTCTCCCCTTGTTTTCCTCTTCCCTCTCCCCCTATCCTCCCCAACCCTCTCCCCCTATCCTCACCTTCCCTCACCCCTCGTCCTCACCATCCCGCTCCCCGTATCATCCCTACCTTCTCCCCACATCCTCCCCTTTTCCCCCAATCCTTCCCTTCTTCTCCATAATCTCCTCCCCTTCCCTCTCCCCATATCCTCGTATCACTCCCCAGCTATGTCATCCCCTTCCCCCTCGTGATTCCGCGTCCCTTCCGTCTTTCCTTCCTTCTCTCCCCTCTCCTCCCCTTCCCTCCCCCCATATCCTCCTATCACTCCACAGCTCTGTCAGCTCCAGGTGGCAGTGAGTGGCCAATCAGAGGAGGAGAAAACTGCCACGTGGCAGAGGCAGCATGAGAGGGGGGCGGAGATGCTCTATGCCCTTTGCACCGACATGAAGGGATTCTTCCTCAAGGTGTGTGTGACTATATTGAAGGTGTGATCATAGCAGAGCTATGACAGGTGACCACAGGGGGGAAAGAGCTCCTCTGCGCTCTCTACACCGACATGAAAGGGTTCTGCCTAAAGTGTGACTACAGCGAAAGTGTGAGCGAAGGTGTGAGCGAAGGTGTGAGCGAAGGTGTGACTATAGCGAAGGTGTTACTCCAGCGAAGGTGTGACTATAGCGGAGGCGTGAAGGTGTGACTACAAGCAAAGGTGTAATCATATCGCATGCATGACGATAGCAGCCATCATTAGGATGACCATAGATTCTCTATGCTCTCGGCGCCAATGCAAAAGGCTTCATAATGCAAAGTATGATCAGAACACAAAAGCTCATAGGCATATTTGAACAGCTCTCATAGCTCAGTTGGTTAGAGCACCCGTTTAGTAAGCGGGAGGTCTTGAGTTCGACTCTCAATGAGAGCATTGTTGTGGCATGACGCACATTGTTTTGGAGTCACCATTTTCCTCCGCCCCTCCTATCTCTACCCCCTATAGCGTTAATTTAAAAGAGCAGGGAGCTCAGTAATTTTCAAATATATAAGGACCCACTCTTACCCAATTTCCCTCATCCTTCTCCTGCTTTCCACCGTATTAACTTATAAGTTGACTCAAAAGTCAACCCCTCCAATCCCAGGCAGGCCAGTTCCTAGCCAAGCCAGACCTCTCCCCACCAGCGTGGGTGCGGCGCCTCTCAGCCCTCCACGACGCTGCTCCTGCTCACCACTTCCCCTTACCCTTCCCCTCCTCTCCCCTCTCCAAAACAGGCGGGTCAGTTCCTGGCGGCGCCTCTCAGCCCTCCACGATGCTGCTTCTGCCGTCCCTCTTTCTCCTCACACCAATCCCACTCCCACTGTCCCCCCTCCTCTCCCTCCCCACCAAACACAGGCCGGCCAGTTTCTAGCGAAGCCAGACCTCTCCCCACCAGCGTGGGTGCGGCGCCTCTCAGCCCTCCACGACGACGCTCCTGCCGACCCGCTCCCCCTCGTGCTGCGCACCATTCAAGAGGAGCTGGGGGGGGTGGCATGGAGGGAGGTGTGGGAGTGGGTGGAGGAGAAACCGTTGGGGTCTGCTTCGATTGCTCAAGTGCACAGAGGGAGATTGCGAGGAGGCAAAGAGGTTGCTATCAAGGTAAGAGGGTCACCATTATTTTCTGAATCATGCAGCCAGCCAGCAGAGCACAAGGCACAGGGCACAGAGCACAGAGCACAGACTGGGCACAGGGCACAGGGCACAGGGCACAGAGCACAGGGCACAGGGCACAGAGCACAGGGCACAGAGCACAGACTGGGCACAGGGCACAGGGCACAGGGCACAGAGCACAGGGCACAGGGCACAGAGCACAGGGCACAGGGCACAGAGCACAGGGCACAGAGCACAAGGCACAGGGCACAGGGCACAGGGCACAGAGCACAGAGCACAGAGCACAGAGCACAGGACAGAGGACGTTTACCTTCAACTCCTCTTCCCCCCTTCTTCCCCCACCCTTTCAGGTGCAGCATGCAGGAGCTGAGCCTCTCATGCTCACGGATCTCGCCAACCTCAAAACCTTTGCTGCATTCCTGCAGAGCACGGAGCTGAATCTGGACATCATGGGTGCTCTCAACGAGCTGGAGAGGCAGGTGGGCGGGGTTTACCATGTGCTTTCATGTAGCAAGTGGAAATGTATGCAGGTGGTTGGGTATGGTGTGGTTGTAGGGGTCCACTCCTGCAGAGCACGGAGCTGAATCTGGACATCATGGACGCCCTCAACGAGCTGGAGAAGCAGGTGGGGTGGGTGGCTGCATTTCTATCCCTATTGCACTCTATCCCTCTCCATCCCACTCTACTCCGCACCAGAGAGTGAAAGAAATCGAAAGAACGTGACCGAATTTGACTCTCCTCTCCTCCTGTCCCTTAGTCACTTCCTCCCCTTCTTTCCACTCTCCCTCCATACCTACAGATCCGGTACGAGTTTGACTTCCGAAGGGAGGCCGCAGCCATGGACACCATCCGAGCCTCGCTGGCAAGTTCGGCAGCTTCAGGCACGGGAGCAGCTACAAACCGGAGGCAAAAAAGCAGGAGGCGCTGGAACCTTTTTTCAAGACCAGCAGCCACTGCTACTGCTTTTGCTTCTCTCACTAATACTGCTGCCTCTGTTACTGCTGCTACCGTTAGTTCTGCTGCTGCTGCTCCGGCTGCTGCTGCTGGTGGTTCTGCTGCTACCTCCCCTGTGGTGGTGCCTGCATCTGTCCCAGGGTTGGTGACCAAGCGCCTGCTGGTGATGGATCTGATCAAGGGCTCTCAACTAGCTAGTATGGAAGAGCAAATGAGGGCCAAGGGAGTCAACCCCAACGGCTTCCTTTCTATGAAGGCAAAGCGGTGAGTGTAATGCTGGTGGTTCTGCTGGCTCCTCCCCAGTGGTGGTGGTGCCTGCATCTGTACCTGGGCTGGCGACCAAGCGTCTACTGGTGATGGATCTGATCAAGGGCTCTCAACTAGCTAGTATGGAAGAGCAAATGAGGGCCAAGGGAGTCAACCCCAACGGCTTCCTTTCTATGAAGGCAAAGCGGTGAGTGTAATGCTGGTGGTTCTGCTGGCTCCTCCCCAGTGGTGGTGGTGCCTGCATCTGTACCTGGGCTGGTGACCAAGCGTCTACTGGTGATGGATCTGATCAAGGGTTGCCCGCCTGCTAGCATGGAGGAGGAGATGAAAGCTAAAGGAGTCAACCCCAACGGCTTCCTTGCAATGAAAGCAAAGAGGTGAGCACCCTGGGTCATCAGGGCTGCTGCTGCTTTGCCGGTGGTGGTGCCTGCGCCTGTTTCAGGCCTAATGACCAAGCGTCTGCTAGTGATGGATCTGGTCAAGGGCTCTCCACTAGCTAGTATGGAGGAAGAGATGCCAGCCGAGGGAATTAACCCCAACGGCTTTCTTGCTATCAAGGCAAAGAGGTGAGAGCCATGTGCCACATGCCTTGTGACGTGTGCCATGTGCTGGTGATGGGTCTGATCAAGGGCTCTCCTCTTGTGAAGATGGAAGAAGAGATGCCAGCCGAGGGAATTAACCCCAACGGCTTTCTTGCTATCAAGGCAAAGCAGTGAGTGCGATTCATGGTAGTGCTTCAGCGATGCGCTACAGAACTGGCAAGAGTTGAGCGAAACGCGGCGCAGTGCTGGTAAGGGTCGAGTTGGGTGCAATGCAAAGCTAAAGCTTCTTTTGTGAGGTTTTGAACCTCCTGTTGTGCCAGTGTGAGGGGTTCCAGACCGGCACCCTTGTGGCGTTTTAAACCTTCTTTCTGGCCGTTGATCTTCCATTTATATCCATCCTTTTCTTGGTCAGGTCAATCTTCCGGTCACTCGGGACAGCTTATGGGCTGATGATATTGCGGGACGGGCATTTTCAGGCTGAACCCCACCCAGGAAACCCCCTTTCTTGCCTTTGATTTTTGTTTCTACCCATCCTTCTCTCAAACAGGTCAATCTTCCGGTCACTTGGGACAGCTTACGGGCTGATGATCTTGCGAGACGGGCATTTTCAAGCTGACCCCCATCCAGGAAATCTCCTCATCTGCCCGGATAGAAAGGTCAGTCATGCCAAAAAATATTCCACTACTTTCACTCAAACCAAGTTAGCACTTGCTACTTCACTCCACATCCATCGTTCTTTCCATTTCTATCACGTTGTTCCCAATTCCCAATTGTACAAACAGGTTGCTCTGTTGGACTATGGCCAGACCAAGCGTCTCCCAGACTCTCTGCGTCTAAACCTGGCACGCTTGATGCTAGCAGTGGCGGACAAAGACTTGCCAAGAGTAGGCTCATTGTTCCAAGCACTGGGGATCCGGACTACCAGGACTGTGATTGAGGATCCCAGGAGCTTTCACCGCATGTCTTCCCTCATGTTTGACACTGGGGTGTCGGAGGGTGTTACAACGTCGAACCCGTTTGCGAGCGAATCCACCCTGAAGAGGAACGGGATTGAGGTATAAAGCAACATTTCCTTATTCACATGTATGTAATCACAAGTTGCTGCTTCCTTGTACAACTGCTCCTACCACACACACTCACTGTGTGCTCCTCCCTGTTTCTTCACTTGCAGAAATTCCCAGAGGATCTCTTTGGTGACTTTTGAGTCGACTCAAAAGTCACACACACTCACTGTGTGCACCTCCCTGTTTCTTCACTTGCAGAAATTCCCAGAGGATCTGTTCTTTGTGGTGCGCACCATGCAGCTGCTGAGAGGCCTGGCAATGGGCATGGGATTGAATGAGTCTCTTGCAGAGCAATGGAGGCCGATTGCACAAGCAGCGCTCAAGGAAGCTGGTGGAATGTAGTTTTTTACAGGAGCTGTGTACATAGGCTAGGAAAAAAATTGCACAAATCCTAACAAAAATGCTCCTCTGTAGACTTTGTTTTCGAGTATTCGACCCCACCATCTACCGGTAGTTGATTCCCTCCCCAGACTTACCACCTCCACCATCTGGCTATTTTGTCACGAATCACTTAATAAAGGAACCAGCAACCTCAAGGCAAAACGTCCAACAGAAATCACAGAAGCACAACGAATGGTTCTCTCGCAGTCTAGCGACTGCTCTGCTGTGAATTCAGGCTGACCCGCGCCACTGACGGTCGCCATTTCCTGTCAACTGTACTACATATGTCATGTCAACTATGACACCTGTGCGGTCATGTCTACTATGTACAGTAGCAGAAACCACAGTAAGGCCGATCCTTGCTCTGGTCTGTTTCAGACAGAGAAGGGTTTCAGTCGTGGCTGTCAGCGTATAACTAACCTAGTAAAGTCTTACGAGGGTTTTTGTTCAGGAATTCCACGGGTAAACGCGATGTGGACTCGTGAGTTGTGACCGCATCATGGTACGTGTCACCTTCAGTCACTTAGGTCACGAGCGAATGGACGTGAATGGCGGGAATCGAAGACGGCAAGTGATGAGTGACGCGAGGATGCAAGCTTGGGCAAATCCAACTCGCTCATGGCACTTGACTTTCACCGCTTCTGTAGCGAATAGCGCGAGCTACTAATATGCAGATTTCAAAGAACCACCTCGCGCTATTGTGCAGTCGACGGAATAAGTCGACTTGAAAGAGCTTCGCCGGTGTGGAGTGGAAGTTCCGGTGCGGGAGCCCTCGTGCCATGAAAATCGGCCGCAAGCAAAATGGCTCCCTCGCAACAAACGGCTCTCTCACACTTCGTTCCGGGTACCAAGGCATCCAGGAAAATCGCAATATTGTTGCACCCATCGTTCTATTCACGGCAAGATTCGAGTCAAGCACAAGCTCTCGAAGCATTTCAGCTGAAGACTGGTACCGGTAAGTGCTGCTTGCGTTCCTTGTTCTCAACCATAAAGCGCGCTGGATTCCCAGCGGGGGTTGCACGAGTTCTGAAGCGTATTCAAGCAGCTATGGTTTGCAAACGCCACAAGGCCTAGCGGCAAGATTGGCAACTAGTGTTGCAGAAATTCAGGTATGCAGAAAGCCAGTTTGTAGGGGGTTCTTTAGCTGTATGTGTTGCTGTATGGCAACCAACCACATGACCTCCCCGCTGACCCATGCAATTGAGTACATGTATTCCTGTGCATTCAGGAATGAAGCACTACATAGCCTGAAAACCACCTCACACATCAAGAGCGCACTAAACTACAGGGGCACAGCCTACGCATGTCTGAGTGACTTCCCTCACAGGAGGGCATATTCGGGTCCAGGCTCACTAGACATGTGCGAGGCAGGAATTGAGCCTGCGACCTCTGCTGTTGATGCTGCTGCTGCTGCTGCTGCTGCTCATGCTGCTGCTCATGCTGATTCACCTGACCCTGCCTGGAATAACCTCTGAGGTCTTGCAGCATCTTCCTCTGTTGCGAGTTTTGTCCGGTACGAAGTTCCAGCAGGCTGTGGTGGTGTATGTGGTGTGGTGTATGAGATGCTACACCCAGAGGTGCTTCTACCACCTCTGCGGGCTGCTCTGCTCCCATTGAGGCGAAGCAGCCAGGCGTGCAGGGGAAGAAATGACGGAGCAGAGGGCAGTTGTTGATGCGGTGGAGGAGGTCGGCCTGACACTGCATGGGAAATTTCATGTAAAGGGAACATGAAGAAAATGGACATACGTGAGAAGGGACATAGGAGCAGATGACAGGAAGATTAAAGTGGGGAACACTGCAAGGGGGAGAGATCGATACGACAATGCATAGGATACAGTAGTTGGCGACACAAGTGGGGCGGAGAGATCAGTCCAACAATGCGGGGGAGAGCAAAAACAAAAGTGAAAACAAAAGTGAGAGGAGAGATTGATACGACAATGCATGGGAGGGACATGAGATACACTGCTCAAAAACAAACTGACAGACATGGTGGGGCAAGGATGGCAGGGAGGAAAAGGGGCAAGGCAAGGGTGGCTTGAAGAAATCGGTGGAGGGAAGGGTGACAGGGAAAACGGACACATCCTGACTACAAAGTAACGATCGAAAGTTAAACTGTGTGAAAGAGGAGCATGCAGCAAAGGATGACAAACTACATGCGATGAAGTGTGAAGCAACACTCACTGAGACAACAGATTTACCTTCAAGCCTCGCTCTGCGCACGTGTCGTCACAGGATTGGCCCGGCTTCCCTATCTCCATTTTCAATTCCACGTCCTCCAGGCCTTGACGGAAACTCCCCTCACCAACAGCACCATCACCACCAGCAACAGCACCAGCAGCAGCAGCAGCAGCAGTCCCAGCAGCACCTGCAGCAGCTGCATCACCACTGCTTCTCCTCGGCTCTTCACTAGCTGCTAGTATACTGCCTCCAGCTGCGGCTGAAACATTGCTCCCCAACGTGTTGTCATCCTTTGTCCCCTGACCACTGGCGCTACCAAGGTCACCATCTCTGGTTTTTCTCTTGGCTGCAGCTGCAGCAGCTGCTGCGCTTGCTGCTGCATCAGCCGCTGCTTGAACTTCAACTGGCAGGCTGTAACAGTGGTGTCTGTCACTTATGTAAGCGTTCTCGTGAACCACGCTCTTAGAGTTGTGTCTGCAGCGGTGGCGGCAGAATTCAAAGACTGATGAAAATCGTCCAGCTGACGGTTGAGCTGCAGTGGAGATGATTGTGGCCAGTCGAGGCGGAGTAAGATCAGGATCTTGACAGCAGGTTACACACTGTTCGTAGACTTCGCAACACCTGTCAGTAACGTTACAAGACTGACAAGAAAATCTCATCATCTGTTGAATCTTCGCTCCTGATCCGGCGCGTTCATCATGGGAGGGAAGCTCGGTTCCAGTTCTCGAACTTCTTCCGTCATCGGATACTCCCTCGCGAGCATTCGGACAGCAACCTGTGCTGAAATTTAGGTCACTCCAATTGCACAGGTAACCTTGGTCATCCGCGATAAGGGTGCGTCCTTCTACAGTGTGTAAGCATGCACTTGAAGCTGTGCTGACGGAAAGCTGATGCAGAGAGCGCTGGTGCAAGGGCTTCCGACCGAAACGGGGAGAGTTGAGCTCAAACTTGGAGGCGGAAACGGGAGTGAAAGGGAGGGTGGAGGAGAAGGCGAGGGATATGGCTGCAGTGAGTAACACTAGCCAGAATTGCCGGATGAAACCACCCTGCTTACACTGACGGCGGAACATACGAGCTGTTTGAATTCGCGAAGTGTGGGATGATGACGATGGAACACGATAACATTGCAGCGCAGACCTCATAGGCGACGATTGCGCAACTAGAGGGACTGTATATAGAGAAGAAATATTTAATCTCTCCGAAGATGTCATAAAAGTGGAAAATGGACTAGTCTACGCAGCGACAGGGATGTTTGTCGGTGCTTGACAGGTCAGGAGGTCGCCTTCGGAAAATATTGGTGTGGTGTGCTTTGAGTACCTACGGAATTGAGAGGGAAGGGTTGATGAAAGCCAGAACAAATCTTGAGGCCCTGTTCACGAAAACAGACCCAAACATATAGATCTCGACAAGTCCGAACCATGACCCTCCTTGCAATTGTAACCAAACCGTTAAGTCCACGCGCTTCGTTTCCAGTAGTGGGAAAGATGTGACAGAACCCGAAACATGCTGTTCATAAGATAAGACCTTGCGTTCCATCCCCTCAATACCAGAACCCGCTTTGGAAACGCAAGCGAAAAGGCAGCTTCTGCTCCAATCCATCAGTTGAGCTTATTTGTCAGACGAGACATTCTAGATGTATTCCATCCTGCTGAAGTTGCTGTCCCCAATACAGCCACTCTTCTACCGCTTCGCGAAGATCCATTCCGAAAAGCAGGCTGAGTCTTCCGCAGAGGTAGAACGCAATGGCAAGAAGCCTGTTGCTAGTTTTTCTCCTACTCGCGACCATCCAGTTGTCCCTTCAGGACCAGAAGCTTAGGGATGGAAATCAGGAGTTTAGCTACGTTTGGTCTAAGCTACAGAAGACTGATAGGCATTGGAACTTTCTGGCTTATTTGCGACTTGCAGGTCCGCTCCACTCGAGGGCGACTGCACTTCCTCTGTCTGTTTATGTGCTAGCATGATTTCAAGTCCTTCTGTCATGTGCAGGAATAAGCTCCTTGTCGAAGCTGCTTTCGACGACCGAGACTGGCATCACAATCCTCGCTCCTGTGGATCAGGCTTTCGCTCAACTCAGCGACTTTAATGCGGTGAGTTGCTTAGGAATCGCAAAACCTCAATCTTTCGTTTTGTTCCGTTATGTTAAGGCGATTCTTCCCCCCAGACAAGGATCAGAAAGGATCCCGCCTTCTTGACGAAGACACTGCAGCTGCACATCCTTACTCCTAAGGCCACCGCCGCTAAGCTTCAGCGAGATGCTTTGGGTACAGAGTACCAGACACTTGGTGCTGCTGCCCTAGAGAAGCGCAACTCAACAATTCCCGGCAAGGTTCAGCTCGTGCTGAAGGGGTATACAACCTATACAACCATTCTGACATTCTCTTTATCAGCAAGACCTCCCGCAAGCGTCCATTCCGTTAGCAATGTATTGCTGCCAATCTAGAGCATCCGCAATGAGGCCAGTTATTCTCATTGACTTTGCCATGGTCGAGGAGGGATATTATATTGAGGGAATAAAGACTGGCGCTCACAGGAGATCTCCCCCAGGGTGATTGGCCTGGATGTGATTAGATCAGCATCTGCTGGGATTTGTATAACCTAGGGCTCGCTGGAGATGAGTGTAATCATAAGAGCGTGACCTGTGTTACAGCTAACAGGATAAACAGAACACGACAAAACGTATGACGTGCACAACTGTCGGATACCTATATTCATTCCTCAAGTGAAAACCCCAGCAGGGATGATAACTTTGTCAATCCCATGGCAAGCAAACCGAAGGAAGGTGTTTTCTCCACCTATGTCACCTGAAATGATGTGTCCTGTACCCGCAGTGACATACCCGACGGGACTCACATTCACCACCCGGTTCACAAGATTTGGAAGAATATGGATGTACACTCCAAGTACTGTACGGTAGGACCTTAAGTACTTTAAATAAGTTGGGTTAGAAAGAAAGCGGATCCCCCACTTTTCCATCAGCATATGGTACTGCAGGAGGTGCACCAGCTTTTTGCCCGATAACTGAGAGCGGATTTTGGCTGGAAGCGCGGAGAACGCTTCGTCGCGAGGCATCAGAAAGGTGAGTGGCTGCCGGTCCGCGTATCTGCCTATGAACGTATCCAAATCTGAGAGGAGGGAGACGAACGGTGAGAGGAGGGATACAAAAGGGGTGGGGGAGATGTTGGAACGGGGGCGAGGGGAATGGAGAGGAGACAAATGGCGAGGGGTATTATTGATGCAGAACGAGAGGAGGAAGGGAAGGGAAGGGGGAACGAACGACGGATGGAGGGAAGTCGCGAAATAAGCAAGGGGTGCTTACTTGTTTTCTTCATATGAATCAGAAAAACGTTAAATTTACGAGCTTTTTGAATGGCCCTGTTCGCGCCGTTCAGCTCTCTCCTTCCCGGCGCTATCTGGGCACGCCGCGCAGCCGTGGCATTGCAAGCTAGACAAACAACGAGAAGGACGATGCCGTCGACGCACTTTGGAACTGTTTGTGAGGTCGACCTCATTTCGTTAGGCGAATGTCCTGTTTGTTTGCAGTTTGCAACCTTCGCGTTTCGGGAGGATGAAAAAAGCTAGCAGTGAATAACTGAGCATTCGACGCATTGTACCCGCCTCTGGACTTTGGTATTCCAAGCACGCAGACAAGATTGCTGTCGCGATTAATTACGTGCACACGCATACTTCCTCAAACCTTCCTTGTCTTCCTACTTCCAGTGGGGATTGACCCTTCAGCAACCCACAGCACAGCCTCGCCTCGACTGCTTGCTCATCCCTCCCTTCCGCCCTCTTCCCAAACCCTCCAACCAGACAATACCATCACCCAGTACCACCCATCACCGACTCTCAACACCAAGCACCACCCACCAAAACCACCAATGCACACCCTCCGTTCCTCCCCTCTTCATCCAACACAGCAGGGGGCGCATGTCAGCCATCTCCTGCGGACCAATAACAATCATGTTGGACGCGCACGGCTGGCGCTTTCCCTCCATGTAATGCTGGCTCGTCGTTGGTTGGTGGTACGGATGACTGTGTCCGTGGCACGCGCGAGACCCGAAATACTCAACGGAAGTCAACGCGGGAAATTTTGGGTTCGGCGAAAGGCAGGCTGAAGTTCGTTAGTTCGCGAAACTCTTGTGCGTGCACGACACTATTTCGCAATTTCGTTTTCTTCGCGACAAAGCAGAATAGCTTTGTCTCTGGAGGTTGGGAAAGAGATTCGAGAGCACGGTAACGTGAAACACTACAGTTATATTTTATGGTGCTTTGGCCTGCAGCGTTTTACAGTTCCCTGACATTGGATAGTGAAAAAAATGTATGAAATCTTGCTGGAACAAAGAAAGGAGCACCACCAGAGTGATGAACCTCGAGATAACCAGCATTTGCTGGAAACTGTATAATGGAATGGACATATGGAGGACAACTGGAACTATGCAGACTACTAACAATATGTCATCAAGTTCTAAGGACTAGTATGTTACAGTCAACAGGGACTATGATCAAGACTATATACCATGCACAACTGCTGCAGAAGATATCCATCCCTCAAGTGAAAACCCCAGGAGGGATGATAACTTTGTCAATCCCATGGCAAGCAAACCGAAGGAAGGTGTTCATCCCGCCAATATCACCGGAAATGACGCTTGCTGTGTTCGGAGTGGCATACCTAACGGAACTTATCCTCACGGCCCTGTTCACGTCATTTGGAAGTACGAAAATGTAAGTCCCAAGGACTGTACGGAATGCGCGTAAGAACCTTTGATTTCTTGGGAGAGAAAGAAAAGTGAACCCCCACTTCTCCATGAGCATATGGTACTGTATGAGCTGCACCAGCTTCTTGCCGGATAACTGCTGGCGGATGTTGGCTGGAAGCGCGGAGAACGCTTCGTCGCGAGGCATCAGAAAGGTGAGTGGCTGCCGGTCTGCGTATCTGCCAATGAACGTATCCAAATCTGGGAGGAGGGAGACGAGCGGTGAGAGAAGGGGACGCAAGGGTGGTGGTGGTGGGATAGGTGGTGGGGGGGAGGGGGAGAGAGGGGGGGTGTGGGGTGGTGGGGGGGAAGCGGGGTGGGAGAGGGGTGGGAGAGAGAAGGGGGGGGGGGGGGTAGAGGAGGGAAGGGGATGATGGGGGATGATGAAAGGAGAACATGAGGAAATAAAAAATGGAGAAAAAGAGGAGGGAAGTGAGGGAGGTGGGCAGAAAACTATGGATAGAGGTAAGCCGCGAAACAAGCAAGGTATGCTTACTTGTCTTCTTCATATTGATCAGGAAGACGTTAAATCTCCGAGCTTTTTGAATGGCCTTGTTCGCGCCATTCAGCTCTCTTCTTCCCGGCGCGATCTTTGGGGGGGCCTTCGCAGCCGTGGCATCGTACGCTAGACAAATAAGGAGGATGACGATGCTGACGACGGAATTTGGACCTACTCTGGAGGTCGACCTCATTCCGAGCCTGAAACCCTGGGTGAATAATGTCTAGGTGTTCTGTTCTTGTAAGCAGTTCGCAACCTTCGCGCTCGTGATAAAGCTAAAAGCTAAGCGGTGAAAAACCGAGCATCGGAAGCTTTGTAATTAACTATCGAACCTGGTAGCATGCACTACTGTTGTCGCAGTAAAAAAAACGCGAAAGCATTCTTCCTCCTCAAACCCTAGCATACTAGATCATGACTACTTTGAGTTGGCCTGGTTTGGCCCATAAATTCACTATCCATCACCACAGTTCACCTGCCTTTCTCTTGACCTACCCCATCACACACACCACCCTACATCACCGAGCAACAAATCTCATCAACCATCACCATCCATTTTCAACACCAGCCCCCCCCTCCCTCCCCTTCCCTCCAGCACAGTCGATGCACGGAAGAGAACACCTTGCACACCGACAAATTTTTTGTTGGACGCACATAGCTGGCGTTTCTCCTCCACGCAAAACGGCGCGGCTACTTGTTGGGTTGGTGGCTTTGTCGAGTACAGTTCCTTGCGTCGGCTGGTGAAACGGATGGCGAGCTAGCCGATTTACGTCCAACATTGTACTGTAACTGCACAATAGAACGTGTGGTAGCTTTTGGGATATCCCTACTTGACCATGAAAATGTCATTAGCTTGAAAAGAATCTCCATTGGCGGTACATGATGGTGAAGACGGGAGTTTGCAGAATGTTTCCTGAAGCGATAATTTAAACAAACCACTGCCCCAAAACAAGGCAAGACAGTCGCGTACCCAGGGCTACACAAACCATTTCAACTTCGCCCCAGCACAAAGCCACCTACCCTTGGAACACCGACATGGGCAAAAGAGTGCTGCCGTAACAACAGGGGAGGTTTTGTGACCGTCCCTCACATGTCCAAGGTCACCCCAACTGATGTCCAACAAAGCGGACGCGCGTATGAGCAGCAGCAGTGCGGCCGCTAAGTGCAGCTTTCGTTGCACAGTAATTTTCAGAAGTTTCTCGTTTCTGTTGTATGGATTTTCTTGGATGTTTGCTCTGTCGGTCGGTGGTAGGCTTCACGGTTCACCTGGGTATTCACATTTAGAGACAGCTACACCATTTCTGGCCTTTTGAATGACATTCAGAAGCTAGGGAAGGGACTAATCACATTGTTGTGATGTGTTGAAAGAATTAGCTATTCTCAAGGGCCGAAATTTTTCGTGTTCATCTGGACAGACCCTATTGAGATGCTCAAGTTTCCTTGGTTGCAAGGGGGTGGTGCATTATCTTGTAGCTCCAAGTATTAGTTATAATGCTCAATTCCAAACTTAAGAAATTCTAAATCTTAGAAATTGCACATCTGGCCCGACTGTCTAGACCTAGATGCTATACATGTCACCTGAGTCCATGCTCCCAAGTTGTGCCAAAACCCGTTTCCCAAATTCATGAGAGCTGGGTTCCTTTGTAATTTTACCTAGCCTTCATCTTATCCTCAGCTTAATGTTCGCATAGTCAAATAGCCTTCTAGCTGAGAAACCACTCTAAAACGTATTAGAAAACCAGTGTACCGAACTTTAACGCCTCATCACGTCGCCCAACATCAAGCCGCCCAATGTCCAACTGCGTACGTGAGGTGTATTCAGTGCACCGGCCACTGAATCCATGCTCCCCAGTTGTGTACACATTATAGCACCTTTTCCGAAACAAGCAGACAGAAAAGAACAATACACCAGAGAGTCACCACACTAGCGAGTCGAGAAATTTGGAAGTCCCAAGGTCACCACACAATGCGTGAGGCTGAGGCGACCTTGGGGGTTACGCGTAACGCGTCAAGATCAACGAGCAAGCACAATCGATTTTCGTGAATGCCTCTCCTCCCATTCCATCCCAAACCAAACCAACCAAACCGCAATTCGCAACAAGCCACGAATCCCAAGGGCGAAGTTTTCAAGGGGTTGCGTGGTGCAAGTGTGCGGAGAGTGGCACCAGCAGGAGAGGAGCGGCAGTGTTGAAAGCTGTTGGGCGGACACTTGGCTTGGAGAAACCTAGAAACGCCCGAGAAATCTGGATTGCTTGGGAGTAACATAGGAATGCTTGTGGAAATTCAGGATGCTCGGGAAAGCTAGATTGCTCGTGAAGTTTAGAGGTTTATTCAAGTAGGCCGTGTCGTCGAAGTGGTACGAGACGGTGTGACAATGGCGAAGGATGACGTGGCCATGGAAGTGGAACTCGGGCAGCTTCGAATAAAAAACTCTGACCTTCGTTGCAAGGTCGACCGCCTACAGACCGAGTTGCGAGCCGCGAAAGACCTCGCAGCGGCAGTCACGGCGGAGCTCGATGCGTGGAAAAAGGAGAGCATTTCCCGCGCGGAGGCGGAAAACCTGCGCGCGGAGGCGGAGAAATGGAAAGCGCGCGCGGAAGCTTCCGCGCGGGGTTCCCCGGGGCTCCGGGGAAGTGGCGGAGCTGGAAAAGAACTGGAAGAAAAAATAACGGCTTTAGAAGTGGAGTTAGGAAAGTATAAGTTCAAAAACATGGACCTTCAGAGTAAAGTCGAGAAACTCTCTAAGGAGATTACGAAACGTCCGACTGCTAGCGACGCGGGAAAGTTGCCACCCGGCTCGGCGGCGGGAAACGCGCAGACGACACTGGGAAACGCGCAGGCGACGGCCGGTACCGCGCAGGAAACGGGGGGTTTGACGGGGAAGGCGCTTTATCTGAGTCGCCTCAGGAGCGGAGCGCTGTCATCGTCCAGGGGATCCGTCGCAACAGGCGCTCCAAGCGGGAAAAGCGCTTATAACGGGACAGGCGCTTTTAGTGGGAGAGGCGCTCCTAGCGGGAAAGCTGCTTTTAGCGTGACAGGCGCTCATAGCTGGACAGGCGCTGATAGTGGGACAGGTGCTAATAACGGGACAGGCATTCATAGCGCGTCCATCAGCGGAAGCGGGATTGGCGGCGGGTCTGGCTGGCGCGCGCAGGGTAAGGCGGAGTCAGATGGCGCTTTAGCAGGGGAGGGGGAGGAGAGGCGGAAGGAGCGGGAGGAGGAGAGTCGGAAGGAGGAGGGAGAGGAGAAACAAGGGGTAGAGGAGGAGAATGTACGGCTGAGAACTTCCCTCGAGGAGCCTGATAAGCGGGTGGAGGAGGGGGAAGGCGGAACTGGGATTCGGAAAGAAGAGGACAAGGTTGTGAATGAAGTCCCTCGGGAGTCGCCACAGGCGGAAGCCTGTAAGGAAGAAGCAAAGGAATCTTCTAAAGAAGGTCCAGTGAAAGAAATGAAAGAAGATTGCAAGGGAGATTGCACGGAAGAATTGGATTCCGAGTCGATTACAGGCGTTGTTTCTCAGGACCGCACGAAAAGGGTGGAGAAGCAGAAGGTCAGTTATGAGGAGAGCAAAAGGGTATCTCTTATGGGGGATGAGGAGCTATTGGTTGGCGTTGAGTCTGCTAATGGTGTACAGTCTGTTGGTAGAGAGTCTTCTAACGGGGCTGAGTTCACTAACGGAGTTGAGTCTACTAACGGGGCTGCTAACGAGGCTGAGACTACTAACGCGGTTGAGGCTTCTAATGGGGATGGGCCTGTTAACGGGGTGAGTTTAGGGATGGAGTGTACAGAAGTTCTAGCAGCAGCGAAGCACAACAGTCCTGGACAAGACGAGCAGCAGCACGGGGAGAGTATTGAAGAGCAGGAAAACGCACGAAAAGCTTGTGAAGAAAGGTCGGAGGCAGGAGGGGCAATTGCAGGAGAGGAGGTGGAAGGAGGTGAGGTGGGAGAGCGTGGGGAAGGAGATGGCGAGGCAGTGACAGGGATCATGATAACTTCTGAGGAAGAAGAGGGGAAAGATAAGGGGGGAGATAAGGGGGGAGATAAGGGGGGAGATAAGGGGGGAGATAAGGGGGGAGATAAGGGGGGAGATAAGGGGGGAGATAAGGGGGGAGATAAGGGGGGAGATAAGGGGGGAGATAAGGGGGGAGATAAGGGGGGAGATAAGGGGGGGATAAGGGGGAGATAAGGGGGGAGATAAGGGGGGAGATAAGGGGGGAGATAAGGGGGGAGATAAGGGGGGAGATAAGGGGGGAGAGGGGAGCAAGGGGAAGAAGACGAGAGCTTGTAGCAAGTTAACACTATCTATTGAGGTATCAGATTGTAAGGAGGATGGGGTTCAGACAGGGATAGACGAAGGTGCGAATAAAGGAAAGCAGCAATCGGAGCAGCTAGGAAGAGTGGCGCCATCACAAACTGGAGCAGCTAGTAACGAGGATAAGTTGCTGCAGGGACAGCTGTCAAGTTCCTCTCTTGGGTCCGAACCTCCTCCTAGTCCATCCTCCTTCATTTCCAAGCCTCTCTTTAAGAAACTGCCTCCTGCTATAGCGAGTACAGAAGGGCGGGCCCAGCGATTGAACGCACACACTGTAGAGGAAAGCGAGCCTTCTCCTAAGGGGACTCCGAGGCAGGTTGTAAAGGGTACAGGTGCGGCAGAGGAAGGGGGGGTCAGGGGGGAGGAAGCTCGAGGGCTCATCCGGGGTGGGTGGTTGGAGCTAGGGAGAAGGCGAGAGGAGGCGGAGAGAGGATTGAGAGAAGCCTTGAAGGCTAGAGAAGAGGCAGAGAGAGGGAAGCAGGGAGCAGAGAGGAAACGGAAGGAAGCAGAAGAGAGGATGGTAATGGCTTTACTGGAAAGGGATGAAGCGGAGAGGAGGAGAGAGGAGGCTGAAGGGAGGTTGGGGGAATTGGAAGGGTTGTGGATGGAGAGTGAGAGGGGGAGAGAGATGGAGGGGAGATGGAGGGAGGAGGTGGAAAGGGAGTTGGAGGAGGAGAGGAGGAGGAGGGAGGTGGCGGAGAAGGGGAGGGAGGAGGCAGAGAGCAGGAGGGAGGAGGGTGAGAGTGAGAGAGAGGAGGCTGTGAGGAGGGCAAGGGATGTGGAGAAAGAAGGGGAGAGAGTGAGGGAGGAGGTGGAGAGGGAAAAGAGGGATATTGAAGGGAGGTTGGTAGCGGCAAGTGAAGCACTGAGGGAAGCCGAAGTGAAGAGAGACGAGGCTGCAAAGGCAATGGAGGAAGCTTATATTGGGGAAAAAGCAGCCCTGGAGTTGAGAGATAAGGCAGTATATGAGAGGGAGGAGATGGTTAGGGAAAGGGACGAGGCTGAAAGGAGGAGGAGGGGGGGAGGAGGAAGCGAGGAGGAAAATTGCAGAGGAGGAGTGTGTGGAGGCGAGGAGGAGGAGAGAGATTGTCGAGAGGGAGAGAGAGGAGGCGTTAGAAGCAGCAGAGGGAGCAGAGAGAGCAAAGAGGGAAGCGGAGAGGGTGAGAGAGGCTGCTGAGAGAGAGAAGGTTGAAGCAGAGAGGGCAATGGAAGGGGCTTTAAGAGAGAGGGATATGGCATTATTGAAGGTGGAGGAAGCTGCCAAGAAGATTCTCGATGCTGAACGGATGAGGGTTGAGGCGAGACGCGTGTGGGAAGATTCGGATAAGATCCGGGCAGAAGCGGAAAGTGCGCAGGCTGAGGCTGAGAAACTTCGGGCAGCTGCAGAAAAGTTTAGGGCGGAGTCGGAGCTGGTTCGGGCAGCTGCAGAAATGGCCAAGGGGGAGGCTGAGGCGATGAAACGTGAGGTGGAAGTTTTGCGGGCAGAAACGGCGGCGGCTTTGGCTGCCCGGGAAGAGGAACGTGCGAAGAAGATTGGCCTGGAGGGGAAGATGGAATCTCTACTGCTGACCATGGAAGCACAAAAATGGGCAGGGGGGGGTAGGTTGAGTGAAGGAGAGGAAGGGGAGAGAATGAGGGAAGCAAGGAAGAGAATGGAAGAAGCAGAAAAGGTGGCACATGATTTGAGAGTGTGGGGTAGGCAATTGCAAGCGGAGCTGCTCAAAGGAGAGGAGGAGAGGAGGGGGCTTGAAGAAAAGTGTAGGAAGGTGGAAGGGAGAGTGAGGGATGTGCAGAGAGTGAGGGAGGAGGCGGATAGGGGGAGAGAGAGGGCAGAGAGAGAAAGGGAGGAGATGGTTGGGAGGATGAAGGAGGTGGAAGGAGAAGTGGCGAGGCTTAGAAGGGAGGTGAAACGGCTGATGGGAGAGGAGGTGGGAGAGGAGAAAGAGGAGGAGGAGGGAAAGGGAGGTGAGGATGAGGGTTCGAACCTTCAAGCTACTTTGATTACAGATGCTCATGCTTTGAAGGACACATCAAACGGGACAGTAGGAGAGGGGCACACTGCAGAAGATGAAACGACAGTGGGATGCTCTGAAAGGGTTACAGACGGTTGGAAGAAACCTAGGAGGCTGAGCCCGTTTGAAGTACCTAGCAGCAAAATTGATGAGCCGAAGCAGAAGCAACAGAAGGAGCAGGAGCAGGAGCAAGGAACACACAAGGAGATGAGTGAGGGGGAGGAGGACGAGCAGGTAAAGGAAATTCTGACAGTGTGTGAAGGGCACCACGAACAACGAGAGGCAGAGAATCAACTTGCTGGAGTTGAGGGGCAGCGGCTACAGCTAGGATTGACGGCAGTAGAAAGACGGGAGGAGGAGCAGATCCTAGGAGAGGAGGCGGAGAGGGTTATACAGGAACTGGAGAACGCTCTTAGCGAGTCAGAGAGGAGGAGAGTGAGTGCTGAGCATGAGAGGGATGTTGCAGCGCGGGAGAGGGATTCAGCAGAAAGGGAAAGGGACGCAGCAGAGAGACGGCTGGCTGAGAGGGAGAAGGAGAGGGAAGAAAACGAGAGGGAGAGTGACAGGCAGCAGGAAGAAGAAGAGAACGGAAGGGAGGAGGCTGAACGAGCAAGGAGTGAGGCTGAGCAGAAGAGAGAGGAGGCTGAGGCAGCGAAATGCGAAGCGGAGAAAGAGAGGGAGGAAGCGGAGAAGGCAAGGAGTGAGGCTGAGCAGAAGAGGGAGGAAGCGGAGAAGGCAAGGAGTGAGGCTGAGCAGAAGAGGGAGGAAGCGGAGAAGGCAAGGAGTGAGGCTGAGCAGAAGAGAGAGGAGGCTGAGGCAGCGAAATGCGAGGCGGAGAAAGAGAGGGAGGAAGCGGAGAAGGCAAGGAGTGAGGCTGAGCAGAAGAGAGAGGAGGCTGAGGCAGCGAAATGCGAGGCAGAGGAAGAGAGAAAGGAAGCGGAGAAGGCAAGGAGTGAGGCTGAGCAGAAGAGAGAGGAGGCTGAGGCAGCGAAATGCAAGGCAGAGGAAGAGAGAAAGGAAGCGGAGAAGGCAAGGAGTGAGGCTGAGCAGAAGAGAGAGGAGGCTGAGGCAGCGAAATGCGAGGCAGAGGAAGAGAGAAAGGAAGCGGAGAAGGCAAGGAGTGAGAATGAGCAGAAGAGAGAGGAGGCTGAGGCAGCGAAATGCGAGGCAGAGGAAGAGAGAAAGGAAGCGGAGAAGGCAAGGAGTGAGGCTGAGCAGAAGAGGGAGGAAGCAGAGAAAGCAAGGAGTGAGTCTGAGGAGAAAGAGAGGGAGGAAGCGGAGAAGGCAAGGAGTGAGGCTGAGCATAAGAGGGAGGAGGCTAAGGCAGCGAAATGCGAGGCAGAGGAAGAGAGAAAGGAAGCGGAGAAGGCAAGGAGTGAGGCTGAGCAGAAGAGGGAGGAAGCAGAGAAAGCAAGGAGTGAGTCTGAGGAGAAAGAGAGGGAGGAAGCGGAGAAGGCAAGGAGTGAGGCTGAGCAGAAGAGAGAGGAGGCTGAGGCAGCGAAATGCGTTGCAGAGAAAGAGAGGGAGGAAGCGGAGAAGGCAAGGAGTGAGGCTGAGCAGAAGAGAGAGGAGGCTGAGGCAGCGAAATGCGAGGCGGAGAAAGAGAGGGAGGAAGCGGAGAAGGCAAGGAGTGAGGCTGAGCAGAAGAGGGAGGAAGCAGAGAAGGCGAGGAGTGAGGCTGAGCAGAAGAGAGAGGAGGCTGAGGCAGCGAAATGCGAAGCGGAGAAAGAGAGGGAGGAAGCGGAGAAGGCAAGGAGTGAGGCTGAGCAGAAGAGGGAGGAAGCAGAGAAGGCGAGGAGTGAGGCTGAGCAGAAGAGAGAGGAGGCTGAAGCAGCGAAATGCGAAGCGGAGAAAGAGAGGGAGGAAGCGGAGAAGGCAAGGAGTGAGGCTGAGCAGAAGAGAGAGGAGGCTGAGGCAGCGAAATGCGAAGCGGAGAAAGAGAGGGAGGAAGCGGAGAAGGCAAGGAGTGAGGCTGAGCTGAAGAGAGGGAGGAAGCGGAGAAGGCAAGGAGTGAGGCTGAGCAGAGGAGGGATGAAGCGGAGAAGGCAAGGAGTGAGGCTGAGCAGAAGAGAGAGGAGGCTGAGGCAGCGAAATGCGAAGCGGAGAAAGAGAGGGAGGAAGCGGAGAAGGCAAGGAGTGAGGCGGAGCAGAAGAGAGAGGAGGCTGAAGCAGCAAAATGCGAAGCGGAGAATGAGAGGGAGGAAGCAGAGAAGGCGAGGAGTGAGGCTGAGCAGAAGAGGGAGGAAGCAGAGAAGGCGAGGAGTGAGGCTGAGCAGAAGAGAGAGGAGGCTGAAGCAACGAAATGCGAAGCGGAGAAAGAGAGGGAGGAAGCAGAGAAGGCGAGGAGTGAGGCTGAGCAGAAGAGAGAGGAGGCTGAGGCTGCGAAAGGCGAGGCGGAGAAAGAGAGGGAGGAAGCGGAGAAGGCAAGGAGTGAGGCTGAGCAGAAGAGAGAGGAGGCTGAGGCAGCGAAATGCGAAGCGGAGAAAGAGAGGGAGGAAGCGGAGAAGGCAAGGAGTGAGGCTGAGCAGAAGAGAGAGGAGGCTGAGGCAGCAAAATGCAAAGCGGAGAAAGAGAGGGAGGAAGCGGAGAAGGCAAGGAGTGAGGCTGAGCAGAAGAGGGAGGAAGCAGAGAAGGCGAGGAGTGAGGCTGAGCAGAAGAGAGAGGAGGCTGAAGCAGCGAAATGCGAAGCGGAGAAAGAGAGGGAGGAAGCGGAGAAGGCAAGGAGTGAGGCTGAGCAGAAGAGAGAGGAGGCTGAGGCAGCGAAATGCGAAGCGGAGAAAGAGAGGGAGGAAGCGGAGAAGGCAAGGAGTGAGGCTGAGCTGAAGAGAGGGAGGAAGCGGAGAAGGCAAGGAGTGAGGCTGATCAGAGGAGGGATGAAGCGGATAAGGCAAGGAGTGAGGCTGAGCAAAAGAGGGAGGAGGCTGAGGCAGCGAAATGCGAAGCGGAGAAAGAGAGGGAGGAAGCGGAGAAGGCAAGGAGTGAGGCGGAGCAGAAGAGAGAGGAGGCTGAAGCAGCAAAATGCGAAGCGGAGAATGAGAGGGAGGAAGCAGAGAAGGCGAGGAGTGAGGCTGAGCAGAAGAGGGAGGAAGCAGAGAAGGCGAGGAGTGAGGCTGAGCAGAAGAGAGAGGAGGCTGAAGCAACGAAATGCGAAGCGGAGAAAGAGAGGGAGGAAGCAGAGAAGGCGAGGAGTGAGGCTGAGCAGAAGAGAGAGGAGGCTGAGGCTGCGAAAGGCGAGGCGGAGAAAGAGAGGGAGGAAGCGGAGAAGGCAAGGAGTGAGGCTGAGCAGAAGAGAGAGGAGGCTGAGGCAGCGAAATGCGAAGCGGAGAAAGAGAGGGAGGAAGCGGAGAAGGCAAGGAGTGAGGCTGAGCAGAAGAGAGAGGAGGCTGAAGCAGCAAAATGTGAAGCGGAGAAAGAGAGGGAGGAAGCGGAGAAGGCAAGGAGTGAGGCTGAGCAGAAGAGGGAGGAAGCAGAGAAGGCGAGGAGTGAGGCTGAGCAGAGGAGAGAGGAGGCTGAGGCTGCGAAAGGCGAGGCGGAGAAAGAGAGGGAGGAAGCGGAGAAGGCAAGGAGTGAGGCTGAGCAGAAGAGAGAGGAGGCTGAGGCAGCGAAATGCGAAGCGGAGAAAGAGAGGGAGGAAGCGGAGAAGGCAAGGAGTGAGGCTGAGCAGAAGAGAGAGGAGGCTGAGGCAGCGAAATGCGAAGCGGAGAAAGAGAGGGAGGAAGCGGAGAAGGCAAGGAGTGAGGCTGAGCAGAAGAGGGAGGAAGCAGAGAAGGCGAGGAGTGAGGCTGAGCAGAAGAGAGAGGAGGCTGAGGCTGCGAAAGGCGAGGCGGAGAAAGAGAGGGAGGAAGCGGAGAAGGCAAGGAGTGAGGCTGAGCAGAAGAGAGAGGAGGCTGAGGCAGCGAAATGCGAAGCGGAGAAAGAGAGGGAGGAAGCGGAGAAGGCAAGGAGTGAGGCTGAGCAGAAGAGAGAGGAGGCTGAGGCAGCGAAATGCGAAGCGGAGAAAGAGAGGGAGGAAGCGGAGAAGGCAAGGAGTGAGGCTGAGCAGAAGAGAGGGGAGGCTGAAGCAGCAAAATGCGAAGCGGAGAAAGAGAGGGAGGAAGGGCAGAAGGCAAGGAGTGAGGCTGAGCAGAAGAGGGAGGAAGCAGAGAAGGCGAGGAGTGAGGCTGAGCAGAAGAGAGAGGAGGCTGAGGCAGCGAAATGCGAAGCGGAGAAAGAGAGGGAGGAAGCGGAGAAGGCAAGGAGTGAGGCGGAGCAGAAGAGAGAGGAGGCTGAAGCAGCAAAATGCGAGGCGGAGAAAGAGAGGGAGGAAGCGGAGAAGGCAAGGAGTGAGGCTGAGCAGAAGAGAGAGGAGGCTGAAGCAGCAAAATGCGAAGCGGAGAATGAGAGGGAGGAAGCAGAGAAGGCGAGGAGTGAGGCTGAGCAGAAGAGGGAGGAAGCAGAGAAGGCGAGGAGTGAGGCTGAGCAGAAGAGAGAGGAGGCTGAAGCAACGAAATGCGAAGCGGAGAAAGAGAGGGAGGAAGCAGAGAAGGCGAGGAGTGAGGCTGAGCAGAAGAGAGAGGAGGCTGAGGCTGCGAAAGGCGAGGCGGAGAAAGAGAGGGAGGAAGCGGAGAAGGCAAGGAGTGAGGCTGAGCAGAAGAGGGAGGAAGCAGAGAAGGCGAGGAGTGAGGCTGAGCAGAAGAGAGGGGAGGCTGAAGCAACGAAATGCGAAGCGGAGAAAGAGAGGGAGGAAGCGGAGAAGGCAAGGAGTGAGGCTGAGCAGAAGAGGGAGGAAGCAGAGAAGGCGAGGAGTGAGGCTGAGCAGAAGAGAGAGGAGGCTGAGGCAGCGAAATGCGAAGCGGGGAGAGAGAGGAGGAAGCGGAGAAGGCAAGGAGTGAGGCTGAGCAGAAGAGAGAGGAGGCTGAGGCAGCGAAATGCGAGGCGGAGAAAGAGAGGGAGGAAGCGGAGAAGGCAAGGAGTGAGGCTGAGCAAAAGAGAGAGGAGGCTGAGGCAGTGAAATTCGAGGCGGAGAAAGAGAGGGAGGAAGCGGAGAAGGCAAGGGGTGAGGCCGAGCAAAAGAGGGAGGAAGCGGAGAAGGCAAGGAGTGAGGCTGAGCAGAAGAGGGAGGAAGCAGAGAAGGCGAGGAGTGAGGCTGAGCAGAAGAGAGAGGAGGCTGAGGCAGCGAAATGCGAAGCGGAGAAAGAGAGGGAGGAAGCGGAGAAGGCAAGGAGTGAGGCTGAGCAGAAGAGAGAGGAGGCTGAGGCAGCGAAATGCGAAGCGGAGAAAGAGAGGGAGGAAGCGGAGAAGGCAAGGAGTGAGGCTGAGCAGAAGAGAGAGGAGGCTGAAGCAGCAAAATGCGAAGCGGAGAATGAGAGGGAGGAAGCAGAGAAGGCGAGGAGTGAGGCTGAGCAGAAGAGGGAGGAAGCAGAGAAGGCGAGGAGTGAGGCTGAGCAGAAGAGAGAGGAGGCTGAGGCTGCGAAAGGCGAGGCGGAGAAAGAGAGGGAGGAAGCGGAGAAGGCAAGGAGTGAGGCTGAGCAGAAGAGAGAGGAGGCTGAGGCAGCGAAATGCGAAGCGGAGAAAGAGAGGGAGGAAGCGGAGAAGGCAAGGAGTGAGGCTGAGCAGAAGAGAGAGGAGGCTGAGGCAGCGAAATGCGAAGCGGAGAAAGAGAGGGAGGAAGCGGAGAAGGCAAGGAGTGAGGCTGAGCAGAAGAGAGGGGAGGCTGAAGCAGCAAAATGCGAAGCGGAGAAAGAGAGGGAGGAAGCGGAGAAGGCAAGGAGTGAGGCTGAGCAGAAGAGGGAGGAAGCAGAGAAGGCGAGGAGTGAGGCTGAGCAGAGAAGAGAGGAGGCTGAGGCAGCGAAATGCGAAGCGGAGAAAGAGAGGGAGGAAGCGGAGAAGGCAAGGAGTGAGGCTGAGCAGAAGAGGGAGGAAGCAGAGAAGGCGAGGAGTGAGGCTGAGCAGAAGAGAGAGGAGGCTGAGGCAGCGAAATGCGAGGCGGAGAAAGAGAGGGAGGAAGTGGAGAGGCAAGGAGTGAGGCTGAGCAGAAGAGGGAGGAAGCAGAGAAGGCGAGGAGTGAGGCTGAGCAGAAGAGAGAGGAGGCTGAGGCTGCGAAATGCGAAGCGGAGAAAGAGAGGGAGGAAGCGGAGAAGGCAAGGAGTGAGGCTGAGCAGAAGAGAGAGGAGGCTGAGGCAGCGAAATGCGAAGCGGAGAAAGAGAGGGAGGAAGCGGAGAAGGCAAGGAGTGAGGCTGAGCAGAAGAGGGAGGAAGCAGAGAAGGCGAGGAGTGAGGCTGAGCAGAGGAGAGAGGAGGCTGAGGCTGCGAAAGGCGAGGCGGAGAAAGAGAGGGAGGAAGCGGAGAAGGCAAGGAGTGAGGCTGAGCAGAAGAGAGAGGAGGCTGAGGCAGCGAAATGCGAAGCGGAGAAAGAGAGGGAGGAAGCGGAGAAGGCAAGGAGTGAGGCTGAGCAGAAGAGAGAGGAGGCTGAGGCAGCGAAATGCGAGGCGGAGAAAGAGAGGGAGGAAGCGGAGAAGGCAAGGAGTGAGGCTGAGCAGAAGAGAGAGGAGTCTGAGGCAGCAAAATGCGAAGCGGAGAAAGAGAGGGAGGAAGCGGAGAAGGCAAGGAGTGAGGCTGAGCAGAAGAGGGAGGAAGCAGAGAAGGCGAGGAGTGAGGCTGAGCAGAAGAGAGAGGAGGCTGAAGCAGCGAAATGCGAAGCGGAGAAAGAGAGGGAGGAAGCGGAGAAGGCAAGGAGTGAGGCTGAGCAGAAGAGGGAGGAAGCAGAGAAGGCGAGGAGTGAGGCTGAGCAGAAGAGAGAGGAGGCTGAGGCAGCGAAATGCGAAGCGGAGAAAGAGAGGGAGGAAGCGGAGAAGGCAAGGAGTGAGGCTGAGCAGAAGAGGGAGGAAGCAGAGAAGGCGAGGAGTGAGGCTGAGCAGAAGAGAGAGGAGGCTGAGGCAGCGAAATGCGAAGCGGAGAAAGAGAGGGATGAAGCAGAGAAGGCAAGGAGTGAGGCTGAGCAGAAGAGGGAGGAGGCTGAAGTAGCAAAATGCGAAGCGGAGAAAGAGAGGGAGGAAGCGGAGAAGGCAAGGAGTGAGGCTGAGCAGAAGAGGGAGGAAGCAGAGAAGGCGAGGAGTGAGGCTGAGCAGAAGAGAGAGGAGGCTGAGGCAGCGAAATGCGAGGCGGAGAAAGAGAGGGAGGAAGCGGAGAAGGCAAGGAGTGAGGCTGAGCAGAAGAGAGAGGAGGCTGAGGTAGCAAAATGCGAGGCAGAGAAAGAGAGGGACGAAGCAGAGAAGGCAAGGAGTGAGGCTGAGCAGAAGAGAGAGGAGGCTGAGGCAGCGAAATGCGAAGCGGAGAAAGAGAGGGAGGAAGCGGAGAAGGCAAGGAGTGAGGCTGAGCTGAAGAGAGGGAGGAAGCGGAGAAGGCAAGGAGTGAGGCTGAGCAGAGGAGGGATGAAGCGGAGAAGGCAAGGAGTGAGGCTGAGCAGAAGAGAGAGGAGGCTGAGGCAGCGAAATGCGAAGCGGAGAAAGAGAGGGAGGAAGCGGAGAAGGCAAGGAGTGAGGCGGAGCAGAAGAGAGAGGAGGCTGAAGCAGCAAAATGCGAAGCGGAGAATGAGAGGGAGGAAGCAGAGAAGGCGAGGAGTGAGGCTGAGCAGAAGAGAGAGGAGGCTGAGGCTGCGAAAGGCGAGGCGGAGAAAGAGAGGGAGGAAGCGGAGAAGGCAAGGAGTGAGGCTGAGCAGAAGAGAGAGGAGGCTGAGGCAGCGAAATGCGAAGCGGAGAAAGAGAGGGAGGAAGCGGAGAAGGCAAGGAGTGAGGCTGAGCTGAAGAGAGGGAGGAAGCGGAGAAGGCAAGGAGTGAGGCTGAGCAGAAGAGGGAGGAAGCGGAGAAGGCAAGGAGTGAGGCTGAGCAGAAGAGAGAGGAGGCTGAAGCAGCGAAATGCGAAGCGGAGAAAGAGAGGGAGGAAGCGGAGAAGGCAAGGAGTGAGGCTGAGCAGAAGAGGGAGGAAGCAGAGAAGGCGAGGAGTGAGGCTGAGCAGAAGAGAGAGGAGGCTGAGGCAGCGAAATGCGAGGCGGAGAAAGAGAGGGAGGAAGCGGAGAAGGCAAGGAGTGAGGCTGAGCAGAAGAGGGAGGAAGCGGAGAAGGCAAGGAGTGAGGCTGAGCAGAAGAGAGAGGAGGCTGAAGCAGCAAAATGCGAAGCGGAGAAAGAGAGGGAGGAAGCGGAGAAGGCAAGGAGTGAGGCTGAGCAGAAGAGAGGGGAGGCTGAAGCAGCAAAATGCGAAGCGGAGAAAGAGAGGGAGGAAGCGGAGAAGGCAAGGAGTGAGGCTGAGCAGAAGAGGGAGGAAGCAGAGAAGGCGAGGAGTGAGGCTGAGCAGAAGAGAGAGGAGGCTGAGGCTGCGAAAGGCGAGGCGGAGAAAGAGAGGGAGGAAGCGGAGAAGGCAAGGAGTGAGGCTGAGCAGAAGAGAGAGGAGGCTGAGGCAGCGAAATGCGAAGCGGAGAAAGAGAGGGAGGAAGCGGAGAAGGCAAGGAGTGAGGCTGAGCAGAAGAGAGAGGAGGCCGAGGCAGCGAAATGCGAAGCGGAGAAAGAGAGGGAGGAAGCGGAGAAGGCAAGGAGTGAGGCTGAGCAGAAGAGAGGGGAGGCTGAAGCAGCAAAATGCGAAGCGGAGAAAGAGAGGGAGGAAGCGGAGAAGGCAAGGAGTGAGGCTGAGCAGAAGAGGGAGGAAGCAGAGAAGGCGAGGAGTGAGGCTGAGCAGAAGAGAGAGGAGGCTGAGGCTGCGAAAGGCGAGGCGGAGAAAGAGAGGGAGGAAGCGGAGAAGGCAAGGAGTGAGGCTGAGCAGAAGAGAGAGGAGGCTGAGGCAGCGAAATGCGAAGCGGAGAAAGAGAGGGAGGAAGCGGAGAAGGCAAGGAGTGAGGCTGAGCAGAAGAGAGAGGAGGCTGAGGCAGCGAAATGCGAAGCGGAGAAAGAGAGGGAGGAAGCGGAGAAGGCAAGGAGTGAGGCTGAGCAGAAGAGAGGGGAGGCTGAAGCAGCAAAATGCGAAGCGGAGAAAGAGAGGGAGGAATGGGAGAAGGCAAGGAGTGAGGCTGAGCAGAAGAGGGAGGAAGCAGAGAAGGCGAGGAGTGAGGCTGAGCAGAAGAGAGAGGAGGCTGAGGCAGCGAAATGCGAAGCGGAGAAAGAGAGGGAGGAAGCGGAGAAGGCAAGGAGTGAGGCGGAGCAGAAGAGAGAGGAGGCTGAAGCAGCAAAATGCGAAGCGGAGAAAGAGAGGGAGGAAGCGGAGAAGGCAAGGAGTGAGGCTGAGCAGAAGAGGGAGGAGGCTGAAGCAGCAAAATGCGAGGCGGAGAAAGAGAGGGAGGAAGCGGAGAAGGCAAGGAGTGAGGCTGAGCAGAAGAGGGAGGAAGCAGAGAAGGCGAGGAGTGAGGCTGAGCAGAAGAGAGAGGAGGCTGAAGCAGCGAAATGCGAAGCGGAGAAAGAGAGGGAGGAAGCGGAGAAGGCAAGGAGTGAGGCTGAGCAGAGGAGGGATGAAGCGGAGAAGGCAAGGAGTGAGGCTGAGCAGAAGAGAGAGGAGGCTGAGGCAGCGAAATGCGAAGCGGAGAAAGAGAGGGAGGAAGCGGAGAAGGCAAGGAGTGAGGCGGAGCAGAAGAGAGAGGAGGCTGAAGCAGCAAAATGCGAAGCGGAGAATGAGAGGGAGGAAGCAGAGAAGGCGAGGAGTGAGGCTGAGCAGAAGAGGGAGGAAGCAGAGAAGGCGAGGAGTGAGGCTGAGCAGAAGAGAGAGGAGGCTGAAGCAACGAAATGCGAAGCGGAGAAAGAGAGGGAGGAAGCAGAGAAGGCGAGGAGTGAGGCTGAGCAGAAGAGAGAGGAGGCTGAGGCTGCGAAAGGCGAGGCGGAGAAAGAGAGGGAGGAAGCGGAGAAGGCAAGGAGTGAGGCTGAGCAGAAGAGGGAGGAAGCAGAGAAGGCGAGGAGTGAGGCTGAGCAGAAGAGAGAGGAGGCTGAGGCAGCGAAATGCGAAGCGGAGAAAGAGAGGGAGGAAGCGGAGAAGGCAAGGAGTGAGGCTGAGCAGAAGAGGGAGGAAGCAGAGAAGGCGAGGAGTGAGGCTGAGCAGAAGAGAGGGGAGGCTGAAGCAACGAAATGCGAAGCGGAGAAAGAGAGGGAGGAAGCGGAGAAGGCAACGAATGAGGCTGAGCAGAAGAGGGAGGAAGCAGAGAAGGCGAGGAATGAGTCTGAGCTGAAGAGAGAGGAGGCTGAAGCTGCAAAATGCGAAGCGGAGAAAGAGAGGGAGGAAGCGGAGAAGGCAAGGAGTGAGGCTGAGCAGAAGAGGGAGGAAGCAGAGAAGGCGAGGAGTGAGGCTGAGCAGAAGAGAGAGGAGGCTGAGGCAGCGAAATGCGAAGCGGGGAGAGAGAGGGAGGAAGCGGAGAAGGCAAGGAGTGAGGCTGAGCAGAAGAGGGAGGAAGCAGAGAAGGCGAGGAGTGAGGCTGAGCAGAAGAGAGAGGAGGCTGAGGCAGCGAAATGCGATGTGGAGAAAGAGAGGGAGGAAGCGGAGAAGGCAAGGAGTGAGGCTGAGCAGAAGAGAGAGGAGGCTGAGGCAGCGAAATGCGAAGCGGAGAAAGAGAGGGAGGAAGCGGAGAAGGCAAGGAGTGAGGCTGAGCAGAAGAGAGAGGAGGCTGAAGCAGCAAAATGCGAAGCGGAGAAAGAGAGGGAGGAAGCGGAGAAGGCAAGGAGTGAGGCTGAGCAGAAGAGGGAGGAAGCAGAGAAGGCGAGGAGTGAGGCTGAGCAGAGAAGAGAGGAGGCTGAGGCAGCGAAATGCGAAGCGGAGAAAGAGAGGGAGGAAGCGGAGAAGGCAAGGAGTGAGGCGGAGCAGAAGAGAGAGGAGGCTGAAGCAGCAAAATGCGAGGCGGAGAAAGAGAGGGAGGAAGCGGAGAAGGCAAGGAGTGAGGCGGAGCAGAAGAGTGAAGAAGCAGAGAAGGCGAGGAGTGAGGCTGAGCAGAAGAGAGAGGAGGCTGAAGCAGCAAAATGCGAAGCGGAGAAAGAGAGGGAGGAAGCGGAGAAGGCAAGGAGTGAGGCTGAGCAGAAGAGGGAGGAAGCAGAGAAGGCGAGGAGTGAGGCTGAGCAGAAGAGAGAGGAGGCTGAGGCAGCGAAATGCGAGGCGGAGAAAGAGAGGGAGGAAGCGGAGAAGGCAAGGAGTGAGGCTGAGCAGAAGAGAGAGGAGGCTGAAGCAGCAAAATGCGAAGCGGAGAAAGAGAGGGAGGAAGCGGAGAAGGCAAGGAGTGAGGCTGAGCAGAAGAGGGAGGAGGCTGAAGCAGCAAAATGCGAAGCGGAGAAAGAGAGGGAGGAAGCGGAGAAGGCAAGGAGTGAGGCTGAGCAGAAGAGGGAGGAAGCAGAGAAGGCGAGGAGTGAGGCTGAGCAGAAGAGAGAGGAGGCTGAGGCAGCGAAATGCGAAGCGGAGAAAGAGAGGGACGAAGCAGTGAAGGCAAGGAGTGAGGCTGAGCAGAAGAGAGAGGAGGCTGAGGCAGCGAAATGCGAAGCGGAGAAAGAGAGGGAGGAAGCGGAGAAGACAAGGAGTGAGGCTGAGCTGAAGAGAGGGAGGAAGCGGAGAAGGCAAGGAGTGAGGCTGAGCAGAGGAGGGATGAAGCGGAGAAGGCAAGGAGTGAGGCTGAGCAGAAGAGAGAGGAGGCTGAGGCAGCGAAATGCGAAGCGGAGAAAGAGAGGGAGGAAGCGGAGAAGGCAAGGAGTGAGGCGGAGCAGAAGAGAGAGGAGGCTGAAGCAGCAAAATGCGAAGCGGAGAATGAGAGGGAGGAAGCAGAGAAGGCGAGGAGTGAGGCTGAGCAGAAGAGAGAGGAGGCTGAGGCTGCGAAAGGCGAGGCGGAGAAAGAGAGGGAGGAAGCGGAGAAGGCAAGGAGTGAGGCTGAGCAGAAGAGAGAGGAGGCTGAGGCAGCGAAATGCGAAGCGGAGAAAGAGAGGGAGGAAGCGGAGAAGGCAAGGAGTGAGGCTGAGCAGAAGAGAGAGGAGGCTGAAGCAGCAAAATGTGAAGCGGAGAAAGAGAGGGAGGAAGCAGAGAAGGCGAGGAGTGAGGCTGAGCAGAAGAGAGAGGAGGCTGATGCTGCGAATGGCGAGGCGGAGAAAGAGAGGGAGGAAGCGGAGAAGGCAAGGAGTGAGGCTGAGCAGAAGAGGGAGGAAGCAGAGAAGGCGAGGAGTGAGGCTGAGCAGAGTAGAGAGGAGGCTGAGGCTGCGAAAGGCGAGGCGGAGAAAGAGAGGGAGGAAGCGGAGAAGGCAAGGAGTGAGGCTGAGCAGAAGAGAGAGGAGGCTGAGGCAGCGAAATGCGAAGCGGAGAAAGAGAGGGAGGAAGCGGAGAAGGCAAGGAGTGAGGCTGAGCAGAAGAGAGAGGAGGCTGAGGCAGCGAAATGCGAAGCGGAGAAAGAGAGGGAGGAAGCGGAGAAGGCAAGGAGTGAGGCTGAGCTGAAGAGAGGGAGGAAGCGGAGAAGGCAAGGAGTGAGGCTGAGCAGAGGAGGGATGAAGCGGAGAAGGCAAGGAGTGAGGCTGAGCAGAAGAGAGAGGAGGCTGAGGCAGCGAAATGCGAAGCGGAGAAAGAGAGGGAGGAAGCGGAGAAGGCAAGGAGTGAGGCTGAGCAGAAGAGAGAGGAGGCTGAAGCAGCAAAATGTGAAGCGGAGAAAGAGAGGGAGGAAGCAGAGAAGGCGAGGAGTGAGGCTGAGCAGAAGAGAGAGGAGGCTGATGCTGCGAATGGCGAGGCGGAGAAAGAGAGGGAGGAAGCGGAGAAGGCAAGGAGTGAGGCTGAGCAGAAGAGGGAGGAAGCAGAGAAGGCGAGGAGTGAGGCTGAGCAGAGTAGAGAGGAGGCTGAGGCTGCGAAAGGCGAGGCGGAGAAAGAGAGGGAGGAAGCGGAGAAGGCAAGGAGTGAGGCTGAGCAGAAGAGAGAGGAGGCTGAGGCAGCGAAATGCGAAGCGGAGAAAGAGAGGGAGGAAGCGGAGAAGGCAAGGAGTGAGGCTGAGCAGAAGAGAGAGGAGGCTGAGGCAGCGAAATGCGAAGCGGAGAAAGAGAGGGAGGAAGCGGAGAAGGCAAGGAGTGAGGCTGAGCAGAAGAGAGGGGAGGCTGAAGCAGCAAAATGCGAGGCGGAGAAAGAGAGGGAGGAAGCGGAGAAGGCAAGGAGTGAGGCTGAGCAGAAGAGGGAGGAAGCAGAGAAGGCGAGGAGTGAGGCTGAGCAGAAGAGAGAGGAGGCTGAGGCAGCAAAATGCGAAGCGGGGAGAGAGAGGGAGGAAGCGGAGAAGGCAAGGAGTGAGGCTGAGCAGAAGAGAGAGGAGGCTGAGGCAGCGAAATGCGAGGCGGAGAAAGAGAGGGAGGAAGCGGAGAAGGCAAGGAGTGAGGCTGAGCAAAAGAGGGAGGAAGCGGAGAAGGCAAGGAGTGAGGCTGAGCAGAAGAGAGAGGAGGCTGAGGCTGCGAAAGGCGAGGCGGAGAAAGAGAGGGAGGAAGCGGAGAAGGCAAGGAGTGAGGCTGAGCAGAAGAGGGAGGAAGCAGAGAAGGCGAGGAGTGAGGCTGAGCAGAAGAGAGAGGAGGCTGAGGCAGCGAAATGCGAAGCGGAGAAAGAGAGGGAGGAAGCGGAGAAGGCAAGGAGTGAGGCTGAGCAGAAGAGAGAGGAGGCTGAAGCAGCGAAATGCGAAGCGGATAAAGAGAGGGAGGAAGCAGAGAAGGCGAGGAGTGAGGCTGAGCAGAAGAGAGAGGAGGCTGAGGCAGCGAAATGCGAGGCGGAGAAAGAGAGGGAGGAAGCGGAGAAGGCAAGGAGTGAGGCTGAGCAGAAGAGGGAGGAAGCAGAGAAGGCGAGGAGTGAGGCTGAGCAGAAGAGAGAGGAGGCTGAGGCAGCGAAATGCGAGGCGGAGAAAGAGAGGGAGGAAGCGGAGAAGGCAAGGAGTGAGGCTGAGCAGAAGAGAGAGGAGGCTGAAGTAGCAAAATGCGAAGCGGAGAAAGAGAGGGAGGAAGCGGAGAAGGCAAGGAGTGAGGCTGAGCAGAAGAGGGAGGAAGCAGAGAAGGCGAGGAGTGAGGCTGAGCAGAAGAGAGAGGAGGCTGAGGCAGCGAAATGCGAGGCGGAGAAAGAGAGGGAGGAAGCGGAGAAGGCAAGGAGTGAGGCTGATCAGATGAGCAGAAGAGGGAGGAAGCAGAGAAGGCGAGGAGTGAGGCTGAGCAGAGAAGAGAGGAGGCTGAGGCAGCGAAATGCGAAGCGGAGAAAGAGAGGGAGGAAGCGGAGAAGGCAAGGAGTGAGGCGGAGCAGAAGAGAGAGGAGGCTGAAGCAGCAAAATGCGAAGCGGACAAGGAGAGGGAGGAAGCGGAGAAGGCAAGGAGTGAGGCTGAGCAGAAGAGGGAGGAGGCTGAAGCAGCAAAATGCGAAGCGGAGAAAGAGAGGGAGGAAGCGGAGAAGGCAAGGAGTGAGGCTGAGCAGAAGAGGGAGGAAGCAGAGAAGGCGAGGAGTGAGGCTGAGCAGAAGAGGGAGGAGGCTGAGGCTGCAAAATGCGAGGCGGAGAAAGAGAGGGAGGAAGCGGAGAAGGCAAGGAGTGAGGCTGAGCAGAAGAGGGAGGAAGCAGAGAAGGCGAGGAGTGAGGCTGAGCAGAAGAGAGAGGAGGCTGAAGCAGCGAAATGCGAAGCGGAGAAAGAGAGGGAGGAAGCGGAGAAGGCAAGGAGTGAGGCTGAGCAGAAGAGGGAGGAAGCAGAGAAGGCGAGGAGTGAGGCTGAGCAGAAGAGGGAGGAGGCTGAGGCTGCAAAATGCGAGGCGGAGAAAGAGAGGGAGGAAGCGGAGAAGGCAAGGAGTGAGGCTGAGCAGAAGAGGGAGGAAGCAGAGAAGGCGAGGAGTGAGGCTGAGCAGAAGAGAGAGGAGGCTGAAGCAGCGAAATGCGAAGCGGAGAAAGAGAGGGAGGAAGCGGAGAAGGCAAGGAGTGAGGCTGAGCAGAAGAGGGAGGAAGCAGAGAAGGCGAGGAGTGAGGCTGAGCAGAAGAGAGAGGAGGCTGAGGCAGCGAAATGCGAGGCGGAGAAAGAGAGGGAGGAGACTGAGAGGAGGGGAATGCTGGCTGAAGCGAATTTAGCTGATACCCTAATGAGGTTGAGTGAGGCTTCACATGCTGTTGACAGGGCCAAGAGGGATGCTGACGAGGCAAGACGTGATGCTGATGTGGCAAGACATGATGCTGATGTGGCACGACTTGACGCTGATGCGGCAAGACACGCTGCTGATGAATTTAAACTTGCTGCTGAGCTGGCAAAACAAGCTGCTGACTTGGCAAGGCGAGATGCTGAAGTGGCGAGGCGTGCAGCCGAGGAGGCAGAGGAGGAAAGGAAGATGGCTGTGAGAAGGAGGGAGGAGGCTGGGAGGAATGGGGATGGAGAGGGATGGGTGAAGGAATTAGAACGGCTGAGGCTTGAATTGGAGATGGCTAGAAGGGACAGGGAGATTGCAAGGAAAGAGCTTGAAAAAGTGAGAAGGGATGGGGAGAGTGTGAGGGAGGTGCTTCAGAAGGTGGGAAGGGATGGAGATAGTGTGAAGGAGGAGCTAGAGAGAGTGAGAGGGGAGTTGGGGAGAGTGAGAAGGGAGCTGGAACGGGTGACGGAGGCTAAGAGGGAGAGTGTGCGGAATCTGAGCGAGTCATTGGTCGCTTCTGAGGAGCAGAGGAAGAAGCTGGTGGAGCTGCTTCGAATGGCCGAGAGCTTCGAAGGTCAGTGCTCCTTGTTTTGTGTATTGAGGAAATCCTTAGGGTTTATGTACCACATTTGATTTTCATGTTCATTCTCTTCTTGCAAGTATACTCTAGTTCTAGTTTCTTGCTCCAGTTTCCATCTGCTTATGGGAATTCTGCCTGTATGTGATTGTGCCATGCAGGGTTTTCAACATCGCTCTGGTAAAGGTGCCAGTGAACTGGAAGACAAATTTCCTAATCGAGATTCCTCACATGATCTAACACACTTCTAACCGTCCCACTTGTACATATTTATCGTGCGACCACCTATTTATTGCTCAGGATCTAGTGCCGTTCGCTTTTCCTGCATTGATTTCATTTAGTAAGGAGCTTAGTTCTTTTTTTTTTGCGATAAGTAATTGCCCTCTCTTGAGCAATTTCCCTATTCTGTATTCGAATTATCGCAACAACTTGTGAAGGATTAGCGGTTGTGTTTCTGCCTCTCTTGGCTTCCGGGAAGGCGCATGATTTCTTGACGAGCGGAAGCGCGGTTGACCACTGTCGTGCGTTGCGTGTCATCTCATTCCATGCTTCCGTGCTTGCTCTTGTTCCGCCTCTTGTCAACGTTGCAACAAGATGATGCTTAATATAGCCTCGTCAGGAACCGCATAGGGGATAGATGAAACGCACCCCCCCATGTTGGAACCGCCTGTGGGGCCAACATCATAGACATGCAAATCAGTCTGGTAACCCTATTCGATGGTATGCAAAACCGTCGATACCCCAGTTCTGCTGCGCAAAATTGTCTGGTAGCGCCACTCAAAACACTGTAACAGCTGACGCAGCACAGAAAAGGAAGAAAATATGTGATACAATCAGTTCTTCCCGCGTCTTGTTCGGCGCCTAACAAATATTCCTGCCGGCTACTATTTTCCGCTAAATGTGACGAAAAATCCACTGGAATGAAAGTCTACGGGGTCCATTTCGATAACATTAATTTGGACCAATATATTGCTCCCTGGAATTGTAGGGGCAGGGCAGAAAAACAATAAAACCCCTAGCGACCTGGACGCATTTCTGGGAGGGATCAACCCTAAACACGGGAAAGGACATTGTTTTTAGGGTTGATGCCTCCCTGACGCATCCCTTTCCGATCGGGTTTTATTTTTTTCTTGGCCCGAAGAAATCACGTCTTAGCGCGAAGGCAAGCGCGGTAAAGATCAAATCTGAATTAAAAACGAACGCGCTATCAGGGCAGCATGTCAACAACTTGAAAACAGAGGTAAGACGGTTTTGCATACCATTGGATAGGGTTACCACACTAATTTGCATGTCTATAATGTTGGCCCCCGTCTGTGCGCACAGCGCCGCAAGGTGGTTCGTACAACGGCTAGTTGCGTTCAGTTTCGGTTTTCCAGACCGTACGCTTTCAGAAAAAACAACAGCTGCAGCACCACCCAGCCACACCTCCACTCCAGCCAGCACCAAACCTGCCTCGTTCCCTTCAAACATTCCTCCAGAAAATGAACAAGCGTTTGAGTACGGTTTTGCGCAATCGGGGGCGGTTATTCTCGTTTCACCACTTTGAACATGCACAAATGAACTAGCTTCCAACAAAGCAGCCTCCAGCACCGACAGCTCCAGACCAGACCAGAACCACAAGGCAGTTATGATTAGAGCTAATTGACGGTAGGTCTGATCTATCTAGCTGAGAGCTAATCTAGCGAATCAGGGAGGGGTCTTCATCCCTGCAAGTGTAGCGGATGTTGCACTGGATTTAAATACAAGTCCCTGGAATTTGTGGTGATTGTGGTGAAATTAAGGTGACAAATAGCACCTTTTTGATCGCTTCGGCTTACTGGATCAGCGTTCACTCTTCTAATATTAAACAGCAAGGCAGTAATAAGAAAATCAGCATCTTAGTGATTGCGGAATCAGCATCTGATCATGGCTAGTCGGAGTCATCATTCGGATACCAGCGCATCGCACCTTGTGGATAAGGCGTGCAGCGAGTACCTGGCGGAACCTGATTGGACCACCAATCTCCAGCTCTGCGACCTTCTCAATGTATCGCCAGGGTAAGCCGACCTGTGAATCGTCGCAGCGACTCTCGTTTTTGCGTTACTTCGCGTGAATGACTCAAGTTTTCTAAGCTAGGTGAAGCGTTTGATTCAGGTACCAGCAACGCGCTAGATTGCGTGCCGATCAGCTACGTGGCTTCAATATCTTCAAGCAGGCCAATTACTAGTTTTTGTAGGACAGGCCTTGCCTTCGCATGCTGATCTCTGGTTATACAATTCATCTTCAAAGTCCCACTATTGCAAAACATTTTATCATCATAGCATCATGCTTCTGTCGTTTGTTCTTTCTTTCTGCTCCTGCAACTTCCTTTTCTTTACCTAGTTAGACATCAGATGCCACTTGAGCCAGGCACAAGAAGGCCACGCCTCGTTTTTTTCGCTTGCGGGGAAGTTTTTAAACTTCCTTCTTTTCTCCTCCCGCACCCGCCAGCAAGGTGGGAGATGCCATGGGAGTCGTTCACAAGGAGGTATTTATGAGTTCCTTCAACTTCCTTCTCTCCCCCTCATTAACGCTCTTGCATCCTTTGATTTGTTGTTTCCCGCCCTTCAGCAAGGTGGGAGATGCCATGCGAGCCGTTCACAAGAAGGTCACCTCACGCCATCCACAAGTGCAGCTCTCCGCTCTCACTGTACGCACAATTCCAGCTCCCTGCTCTTAACATACGTTATGATATGATGTCTACACCACAATATTCCTGTTATTTTACAGCCTGTCCAGTGTGCAACGCTCATCACCATGACACGTGGCACAGCGCGCTGTGCACTGTGATTCACAACCGTGTGGTTCTGCTGCCTTTCCCAAACCACCTGAGTCTGCTTCTGTCCATTTCCCCCTCCGCTGCTGGAAACCGTGATGAAGAACTGTGGGGGGACGGTGCACGCACGTAAAAATGCGATCTTACTGTCATTTCTTGACGACTTAAACCTCTTTTATACGTCTCCCTCCCCCCTCCTTACCATTATACAGCTGCTGGAAACCGTGATGAAGAATTGTGGAGGGGCGGTGCACGCTCAGGTGGTGGAGAAAGGAGTGCTTGCTGACGTGGCAAAGATCGCCAAGAAAGGAGGGGTGCGTGTTTGTTTGTTTGTTCTCACCGTGTACCCTTGGATTTTTGTTTTTAGAGAGGGCAAAGCTCTATTTGAATCTCTCGTTTATTTGCCTCCTCCTGTACTGCGTGTTTGCATGTCCCATCTCCACCATGCTGAATGAATTCGTACCATCCGCCATCCCTGTAAAATGTTCCAACAGGCGAGCCCAGCAGCAACAGCGAGGGCACGAGGGCTCATCCAGGAGTGGGCGGACGTGTTCCCCCCTGGCCCCACCTGCCGCCACACAGAGTACTTTCTCACGTTCGACGAGCTCAAGGTGTAATACTTATCCCTCATGCTGCTACTGCCGTTTCGGGAGCAGGCATGGGAATGTAGGATCAACCCTTTTCTTTCTCGCTCATGCCTTTTCCGGAGAAGATCCTTGTTTTGCTGCTCCTCTAATGTACAACAAAGACCCGCGTATTTATTCCTTAATATCGACGTACTATGCGCCTCGTCCTCTCCCCTCTTCCCCTAACCGTCCCGTCCCCCTGTCCCGCTGCTCCTCCCCTGTCCCCCTTGTTCCCCTGTCCCGCTCGCCTGCCCACCCTGCAGAGGAGTGGTGTCCCCTTTCCCCCCCAACGTCACAGCGCTAGCCCCGCCCACCACTCCCCCTCGATCCCCATGCCAGCTCCCGAGCGTGCAGCAGCCAGTCACGGCGTGCCACCTGGCGGCCTGCCCCCGCACCTGCATCCCCATGCCAGCCAGTCCACCCCTCCTCAGCTCTACAACTCCCCCACTTACGGCAGCCCTGTTGGGGGGTACAGTCCGGGGAACCCTCCTGCTGCTTACAACGGAGCAGCTTATAACGGAGCTGCTTATGATGGTGCACGGTCTCCTCTTGGTGGTCCCAGGGCGTTGCCGCCCCAGCCGTATCCCCCTCCGTTGCACTACCAGCAGCAGCAGCAGCAGCAGCAGCAGCAGCAGCAGCAGCAGCAGCAGCCACAGGCTCAGCAGCAGCAGAGCGGGAGTGGGACACAGGACGGGGCGAATGCGAAACCTATGAGGTGAGAGAGCAAAGAGGAGGGAGACGATTTTTGAGTCGAGTAAAAAATCGTCTCATCACACAGGACGGGGCGAATGCGAAACCTATGAGGTGAGAGAGTCGATTTTTGAGTCGACTAAAAAATGTGAAACCTATGAGGTGAGAGAGCAATGAGGAGGGAGACGATTTTTGAGTCGACTCAAAAATCAACTCATCACACAGGACGGGGCGAATGTGAAACCTATGAGGTGAGAGAGCAATGAGGAGGAAGAGGAGGTGGACCTAAAGCGGCAGTATACATTTGTCGGCCAGGTTTAGGGTTTACAGGGGGGGCCTCACAATTCTGGGGCAACTTTTCAAGTTCCTAAGGAACTTGAACCCCTTCTTTCAAATGCACATGAGGAATGTAGTGGACCTAAGGGGGGAGAGGAGGTGGAGAGGGAGGGAGTGAGGGAGGGGGGGAAAGGAGGAGGTGGGAAATTCGTGAAATCCAGCCCAAGGGGGGGGGGGGGTGAAGAGGGGTAGGGGTGTGAGAGCGGATGGGTGGAAAAAAAGATTCAGCCTTGCTTTCCTGCTTTTCTCTGTGCCTTGTTCCCTCTCACTTCTATTCCTCCATTGTCTCCTCGCTCATCTCCCTCCTGCATGTGCTGCTCCCTCCAGTGAGCGGACATCACAACCGGTCTCAACTCGGTGGAGGTGCTATCTGACCTGCTCTCAGCCGGCCCCAAAGACAACCCTGCGTCTGTGCCTCTCTTTTACCCACGCCGATTTCCCTCCTACTCCCTCCAGTCTAGCGGACATCACATCGGGGTTGAACTCGGTGGAGGTGCTATCTGACCTGCTCTCAGCCGGCCCCAAAGACAACCCTGCGTCTGTGCCTCTCTTTTATCCACATGCTCATCCTTCTTTCCCCCGTTTCCAGTCTAGCGGACATCACAACCGGGCTCAACACGGTGGAGGTGTTATCTGACCTTCTCTCAGCCACACCCCTCCCCCCCTTCCTGCACGCCCCTATCAAACACCAGTCTAGCGGACATCACAACGGGGTTGAATTCGGTGGAGGTGTTATCTGACCTGCTCTCAGCCGCGCCCAAGGACAACCCTGCGTCTGTGTTGGGGGACGAGTTGGTGCAGCAGCTGGTGGGGGAGTGCCGGGGGTTGGAAGGACGCCTAACAGCCACAATCAATTTTACCAGGTAAGAGAGGATAGGAGGTGCGTTTTCTCAAGTACATGAAGAGGTGCAGGCAGTCAAGAAGCGCCACAGCTAGCTAGCGAGTGATTTTTGAGAATTCTCAAAATTCACTCGCAAGCGCCACAGCCAGCTACTGAGTACCTCTGCGTCTTCAACTACCACTCTTCTCTGTGTGCCTACCCCCCAACTCCTCCAGTGATGAGCACCTATTGCGCTCCGCCCTGGCGCTCAACGATGAGGTGCAGGCAGTTATGAAGCGCCACAGCCAGCTACAGAAAACCTCCGCTTCTGCTGCTCCTGGTGGTGGTGGTGCGTCTGCTGCTGGGTCGACAGCAGCAGCAGCAGCAGCAGGAGGGGTGCAGTGGGCGCAGTACGATGGGGAGGGCAACACCGACAGCGAGCCGACTATCCAGCTCGACAGGCGCGGGTGAGTGCTGCTTTGAGCCGTTGTGAGTGCTGGACTTAGGCATGGGGTTGGTGAGTGATGGGAGGGTGGGGAAAGGGGGAAGAGAAGGGGTGGGTTTGAAGGGGAAGTGGGCGCAGTACGATGGGGAGGGCGTAGTGTGCTGATGAAGGCCGTTGTTGGCCGAAACGCGTTCACACGCGACATCCAGGCCTAATGTGTCTGGCTTTCTGATTAGTAGACCTTTTTCTTACAACTTCCCTCGCCTTTCAGATTAGTAGTCTAGTGCTATAGATCGCTACTCTTAGAAGGCTTGCTGCGTTTCGAACCCAACGAATTTCAACCAGTACGATGGGGAGGGCGACACTGACAGCGAGCCCAGCATTCAGCTCGACAGGCGCGGGTGGCTCTTCTTTTTCGTTCTCCTTTTCCTCCCTTTGTATTTGGGCCGTTGTTTTTTTCAAGCCTCTAGTCAACCCAACCCAAAGACACGCATTCAGCTCAAAAAAAGACAGGCGAGGGTGACTCTTGTTTTTTTGTCCTTCGCCTCTTTCGCCTCTTCCTCCTCTTCCTCCCCAGCCTCTTTTCCCACCCCCCCCTCACTACTCGTTTCTTGTTTCTCTCTCCCCTTCCTTTCTTCCGTGCCCCCTCCCCCGCCCCTCCTTCCCCCCATCTACACTGCACCTTCTCCTCCCCATTCGTCCTTCTCCATCCGCCCCCGTTTCCCCCACCCCCTAATACTCGTTGCTCCTTCCCTCTCCTCTCCTCATTCACAATTTCTGCTCCCCTTCCTCCCCGCCTTTCCTCCCCCCTCTTCTCCCCCAACTTTCCCCGTCTCTCCTCCCTTCTTCCCCCCCCACCGACAGTGCGCCGTCGTCCTTCTCCATCCGCCCCTCAGCTTCCCCCACGTTCTCCCCCAGCGCCCCCCCCGCCTCCCCCCTGCTCCCCCTTCCCCCTGACTGGAAACGCTCCTCCATTCCGCATGCCCCCGCTGCCGCTGCTTCTGCTGGTGTTGCTGCTGGTGTTTCTTCCGGTGCTTCTGGTGCTGACACTGGGGCAGCAGGAGAATCTGCAGCACCGGGAGCAGCAACAGCAGGAGAAGGAGGAGGAGCAGCAGGGGCAGCAGCAGGGGCAGCAGCAACAGGACCAGCAGCAGCACCAGCAGGAGCAGGAGCCGCAACCCCCTATTCGCACCCACCATACGGCTCTGCCCCTGATCTACCAGCTATGACTGCCCATATGTCCCACTTAGCCCTCACCCAACCCTCACCCAACGCACACCCCCACCCACATTCCGAACCTGCTTCCCGGGACGTGTCTCCCTTCCCTGCCCAAGCCTGGGAAGCAGGTTTGGGTGTCGCTGCTACTTCTTCGGCTGCTGCTCCTGTTTATCGCTCTGCCACTGATATGCTTCTTGCTGAGCTGTCGCCATCCAATCCGTTTGCGCCAGGTGTGCAAGCAGCCACAGGAGGAGGAGAAGGACAAGGGGGAGGAGGATCCGTTTCTGCAGGAGCAGAGTCAGCAGCACCGCCACCAACAGCGGCTCGTGCATTAGACTTTGGCTCTAGTCCTGCTGCTGCTGCTGCTGCTGCTGCTGGTGCTGCCAGCGCTGCGAGCGCTGCTTCGGATGCTGCTGCTCCCACTGCACCTTCAGGCACCGCACCAAACCCCTTTGGACCGGTCCCTCCCTCGTTCACCACCGAGCCTTCCCCATTCGACTCCGAGCCTTCCTTTCAAGCCCTACCTAACCCAGACCAAACCTCTACCGCCCCTTCCCCCACCCCATCCCCCTACGGCCCCCAACCCACACACCTCCCTTCTCCCCACACCTACCCGTCTCCTTACACTCACACCACGTTACAGTCACAGCCCCCTTCCACCTCCTCCACTCCTGCTGCTGCGCTAGGCGGTGGGTTTGGTCCTGCTCCTGGGTCTGCCCCGCCCCGCCTCCCCAATTCCCTTCCTTCTCACTCACCCACAGACCCCTTTGGTGGTTCCGGCTCTGCTGCTGCTGGTTTAGGTGCTGGTGGGGGAGGTTTGACTGGGACAGGTGCGTCTGGGTTCCCTGCTTCTGCATCTCACCCTCCCTCTACTGCCCCGAGCTACCAGTCGTCCCATCCTGGCCAGATGTACCCACCCCAGTATGATCCGAATCAGCAATCCTGGCAGCAGCAACTCGCACAACAGCAGCAGCAGCCGCAACAGCAGCACCACCATCAGCAATATCCGCCTCCTGCTTATCCCCAAATGCCAGGCCAGCAACAGCAGCAGGGTTACCAGCAATACCAGCAACAACCGCACTGGCAGCAGCAGCAGAATCAGATGTATCAACAAAGTCAACAGTACCAGTACCAGCAGCAGCAACAGCAGCAGCAGTATATGATGGGGGGAATGGGCGGGGTGAGTGGTGATACTCCCCCTCCTCCTTACCCCAACGCCACTCCATCGTACCCTCCCCTTGGCCCCAATCAGAACTTCTCCCCTCTTGCCCTCCCATCGCCTGCTGTTTCCAACCAGCCAGTGCCTTACGTTGGGGCAATGGGGGCGGGTACGGGAATGGGCATGGGAGCAGGCATGGGCATGGGAGCAGGCATGGGGATGGGTGTGGGAAATCCGTACCCGTCTCCCTCTCCTACCAAGCCTCCTGCCGCTGGTTCGGTGACTAGCCTCGGCGGGGGCATCCAGCATGGCTTTCAGCAGCAGCAGCCACAGTCACAGCCACAGCAGCAGCAGCAGGCACTGGGACCGGCAGGATTGACAAGGCAGCAGTTGGCTCGAAATGAGGACCCCATGCTCACAACATCCATGTTTGCAGATCTGAAGGACATCAACGCGTCTCTAGCTCGCGATATCAGCTCTGGGAAAGGGGGAGCAGTGAAGGGTGCGGGTGCTGCAGCAAGGTAGCTACTAACCTTGGTGGTGGCACAGAGCTAGGACCCCATGCTCACCACATCCATGTTTGCAGATCTGAAAGACATCAATGCGTGTCTAGCTCGCGTTATCAGCTCCACGAAACCAGGAGCAGTAAAGGGTGCAGGTGCGGCTAGGTGACCTTTGAGTCAACTCACAAGGTGGGTGCAGCTGGTACAGGAGGAGCAAGGCCAGCAGGCAGGGGCTTTGTGAATCGGAACGGACTCGGCTGTCGATCCATGGGTGAATTGAATTGATTGACCCCCAATCATGTAGGAGCCTCTGCAGTTTTTCGTGGCTAGTGGCTTCTGTGTGCCTCCCATAATGCCTGGGTCGTTCCTTGGGTGGACTGGAGCACAATGCAAGTGGCCTCGTGTCTGTTTGCATGATGTACTATTGTGCTTCGTAGGGGAGTGATTCCTGCTTGGGTGGTTATAATGTAATTCAAAATGCGCACTTCCATGTAGAGGCACTGTCATCCTCGTATTAGCTGTGCTGTCTGGCTGTAAGTATACTGGTCGTCCATGATGTTGTTGCTTATTAGTCAATCCGCTTCGAAGAGAACTCTCAGTTAATATTTAGTATGTAGCTCGTCTGCAACCTTCAAACACATAATTGCGGCATTAGGGAGTAGCTATTTATCGGACTACAGCCCTTACATGACCTCTGGTTGAAACGAGTTTCGAGTACAGTGCCCTTAGATGACTTCACGCGGCACCGTCGTTTTTTCGCGTCGTGGTTTTGCACCAATAAGGTGTTGGCATGTTTGCTCGTAGCCAAACAGAGCACTGGCTGACCCTTCAAGTGCCGAAACTCGCTGGAAACAAAAGATTCTTCCGACAGATCCTGCAGCAGCTGCACGATTCGATGTGAAGCAGCAGCAATTGCTGTCAACTGTTTTTCAGCCAATCCGGTTGAACCTCTTTCGTCTTGGTTATCATTCATTGTCGTTTCTTTCGTCTCGTCCCCGCCCACAAGCTTTGAAAGTGCTGGAAAGAGCCAAGTCAATGTGCCAGCGCATGCATTTCGTGCAGCCGTTATGACACAAGCAGCTTCCCTGATTTAATTTCTGAGCTGTGCTGTATCTCTGTCTCTGAAAAGAAGAGAAAATTTATTTGCTAATTTATCCAGCGCAGCACCAGCAGAACTGGTGTACACACACAAGGACGGGCAGATGTTGGAAACTAAAGAGCCCGACCGCAATTGACTTCCGCGTAATGCACAGTTGTGGCAGCAATGCACCTGAGCTGGCATCAGAGAACAGCCACAACGACCATTTCGTTTGACTCACCATTTGACGGTGAGGAAGCTGCAAGTCCAGCCAATGTGTGCAAATCTCCCAACCACACTCACCACAAAACGGTGTCCTTCTGGGGTTTCCGGTTGGATGGTTTGCCGTCATTGCCATCGTGGCGCTTCAGGGGTGGCCGGCTGCTTGCATGAACTTGCCACAGGCTGCAAGGGAAGAACCCAACCTAGCAATTCGGGCAAAGCTTCGTGCAGACGTGGGTGGTGGAAGTTGAAAGCTGAAAACGTGTTGAACTTGAGCCAATTCTTTGAGCAACATCTTGTGAGATTCTCTACCACAACTTCCCTACGCCGATTTCCGGATAGTCCTTCCCTCCGCAATTACAGGAGCTTTCTCTGGGCTTGAAACCCGTCCTCCGTCTAGGGTTTCTGCTGTGGCTCAAGCAACGTATGGTCGATTCGTGCTCTAAGATCCAAATCCGTTTCCTTCGAGCATATCTGTTTCGAAGTTGAGTAGAAATGGAAGCTGATCTGATAGCTGCTCGTTTTGAACTCGACGAACTTCACTCGAAAATTACTTCCGCCCTGCCGCCTTCCGACGCGGAAAACTCTAAAGCCAGTCGTCGCATGGCTATGCGGCTGCTGGTCGGGGACATGGACTCGAACAACGGTACCTCTGGGCCTTTCCCCATGGCAGGAATGGGAGAGATGAAGCGGGGAAAGCCTCCCGTGAACAACGGCCGCGTTTCACCTAGAACCGCAGGGCAGGCACCACCTCAGAAAAAGCCGGTCGGCGCTCCAAAGAAAAAGGTGGTGAAGAAAGCGCTGCCTAAAGCCCCTGCTGGAGACCCGATGGAGGAGTTTTTCGCGATCATGGAGCAGTTTGTTGACGAGCCCGAGGAGATGGAATGCGTGAGACTGGCAGAGGTGTCCCGCGCGAATAAAAACGCCAGCCGTATGCAGAAACCTCAGATGGGCGCTAGCTTTGACGGATTTCAGACTGATTTCGGCTTGGCCAAGAACGGAGTGATGGAGAAGCAGACGCACAGCGGCCCCATGGCTTTAGCCCCTGTCAGCCCGAAAGTCATGCAGAAGACGCAATTACCGAGGGCGGCGAGCCGCGATTCTGAGAAGAGCCGTGTTCAATCGGCGCACGCAAGGACGCACTCTGCGGGCGGTTTGAATCTGAACTCGCTTTGGAACACCCCCGCGTCGCCAGCTGTCAAGGGTGGTGCTATTCAGCGCACCAGCTCTGTCAAAGAGAGCAATGAGATGCAATCATTGGTCGACGCGCTTAAGGCGGAAATCCGCGCAAAGGACAAGCTTCTCGAAGCTTCGGAGAAGGAGCAGCAGATGCTGCAGGAAGAGCTGAAGCACGCGTGGCTTAACAGCGACGAGCTTCAGCGACAATTGAACGACGCGGAGGCGCTCGTCTCGAAGTTACAGCACGAAAACGAAGTTCTGCGATCAGCTAAGCGAGTGCTGACGACGTCGCCCACTGACCTGTCCCGGAGGCTAGCTGCTACGGAGTCGCGCAACGTCGAGTTGGCGGAGAAATTGGCAGCACGCGAGAAGGAACTCGAAATGACCAAGATCGCACTTCAGCAGGCGGCGCAAGAGAGGGATTCTCTCGCGGAGGAAATGGAGGCGGCACTTGCAAGCTGGGCGGTTGACAGCCCCGCAACTCCTGACAGCGGCATTTCGTCTGGAACCTTCTCGCATTCGTCCTCCACGTCATCAAACTCCAGCCCCACTTCAGCCGCCCAGGATGAGGTGCAGCAACTCGCGATGGCTCTCGACGGCGTGCAGCGGGAGCTTCGCGTGGTGCGAGGGGAGAGAGACGCACTGATGGCAGCAGTGCGTCCCAGCGGGCGGGCGATTGTGAACAACCCAGCTGGTCGCTCCCTACGGAAATCCTCGTCAGCTTTGTCGGTGCCCCTCAGCCAGCACCAACAATCGCCGACTGGGGCGGCACAGTTCAACTACAAGGCCATTCGCCAGACTGTCGATTCCAACCCACGTGTCCACTTCGCCGAGCCAATCGCTTCTCGTCTCCCTCTCGCCTCCTCCGCGCCTTGCTAATCGTCTCATCCGTCATTCAATCTCGCCGGTTTCTCGGTACTGTACATCTTTTTTCAGGAGCCTCACTCTTGGAGTTTGTCGTCGGTGCGCGATGTTTCGCGGCGCTGCTTGCCCTTATTGCCTACCATGATACTACCATGCATACTTCGTGTTGTGCTTACAGCTAGACTGCTATTGCCGGCTGTGCTCCGCTTTTGCCGGCCGTCGTAGGTTCTTTGGTTACCTCCAGGTCATAAGCCTCATGGCAGTGGCTGCTGCTTGTGCGTGACACTCCCTGTGAATTCCATTGATATGTTGCAGTGTATGCACTTAATGACATTTCTAATGATTCTTTATTGTACATCATGCATGAAAAGCCACGTATTTAGGGATCTGTCGATAATGAACTCCCAGTTCATCGGAAGGAAATGACTAGTCCCCATGCCAAGGTGATTGGAGTGTCTGTGTAGATACCAGTCTAACAACAGGGTCGATGCCTGCCAAGTTGGTCCTGCGTTATAACATTCAGCCAAGATATGTATGTATTGTAGTACGGTAGGTGTGTCAACATAGTAAGAATATCGCATATAAAACATTTCAAACATCTGGGATGGTGGTGCAAGTCTTTCATATGCAAGACAAGCCACACAATAAGCCAAGGATAGTTGGCTCCAGCTAGGCAGGCTCCTCACGAGCTCATGCGTGGTCTCAAGCGTTATATCAGCCAAGTTGAGCAGTTTCCCGTAAAGACTAGCTCAACCCTACAGAACTGTCGCCCACACCCTGAAAAAGTAGAGTGGTGCCCAGCACAAAAGGAGTACAAAGTGGGGCGAGGAAAAAAACTAGTAGTGCTCCTAGTAATCTAGTTGGCGGAGACTTTCACGTCGGCAGTGCGGGGTGAGAAGTGCACATGGCGACCCTTCTGCTGTCCCGCTGAAGGCGGGGATGCCTCCATGCCGAAGTTTCGCTGGAGCTCCATGGGGCCGCTGCGACTAGATGCGGAAAAAGAAGTCGCACGCGAGTGGGACGGGGGAGGGGTGAGCGAGCGATTGCGACTCCCGCCACTGTGCTGGTTGCTCGTTGAGGGTCGCGGCTCTTGTCGCCTGGGCTGCCCAACAGCCAAGAGAAGCGAATTTCGCTCTGCCTGAACTGCTTGAAGCTCTCGCTGGGCCGCCTGGAGAGCGTTCGCGAGTTTCGCAGCTTCCTGCTTTTGGATCTCGTCAGCTGCAGCAGCATCCGCACTGGAAGGGGAGATTCGGGGGCTGTCTGCCGCCCAACTTGCAAGCGCAGCTTCCATTTCGTCGGCTAGCGAATCCCTTTCCATCTCAGCCTGTTGCAGTGCAGATTTCGTCCGTCCAAGCTCGTCTTCCCGCACAGCGACTTTCCCCGACAGTTCCGCGTTTTGCGCCTCCGACCGCTGAAGCGCACTCTCCGTCGCCGCGAGCTTGCGCGTAAGCTCCCCCAAAGCGCGCTCCATTTCCAAAATATGATTCCCCACCGCAATGTCCCCCTCGCTTCCGCCACGCCGCTGAGCGGGGGGGCGTTTGTTCGCCTGCGCGCGGAGGGAATCGATTTCCCGCTCCATCGCTGCGCCTGCCGCCTGCATGCCCTCCAGCTGGCACTCCAAATCCGCAACGTGATCCCACGCGCTGCGAAGCTCCTCTTCCAACAATTTCCGCTCGCCCTCCGACGCTCCCAGAAGCTGGTCCTTGGCGCAAATCTCCGCCTTAAGCGCATCGACGAGCGACTCGAGCTCGCGCTGCTGCGACGCCTCGAAAACTTCGGTTTCCCTCTGTTGCTCGCGCTGCTCCTGCTGTTCCCGCGGGTCCCGCGAAGTAGAGGAAACGGCGCGGGCCGCTTTGACAAATGAGTCTGACCGCGCAAAGGAAACCGCTGCGGAGCGGCCAACGCTGGCACTACCCGACGCCGGAATACTAGAAGCAGCGCCATTCGCTCCCGCCAACCGCGCTTCGTCGGCCGGCTCTACTTGGGTGACCCGATCGCAGAACGAACGGGAGCGTTCGCGAGACACTGAAGGGTGCGACAACCGGCGGCTACCACTGGGTGTTGCCGCTACCGAGGTTTCGCGCATTGAGACAGAGGGGGAGGATCCAAGCATGTCTCCAACGCGGCTCGGCCGGCGCGCGTGGTGCTGATTCTGCGATATTGACGCCGAGCGTTGATGTGATTGTAACGCAGGGTTCAACTCGAACGAGCCGGAGTGACTCGAACCAGTACCACGGCCCGTGGCGCTTGAGTTCTGGTCGTTGGAAGTATCCGGGAAAACACCGGCGAAGCTCTTTTGGCGCTGATGATGGTGACGTTGCGCAACAGGGGCTTGCGCGGGTGACGCGGAGACGGGCGATTCCTGAAAGGATGGCTGGCGAGCAAACTCTTTATTTTGAGACTTTTGGCGAGTGATCTGCGGCTTGCCGCCCTTTGCGCCGGTTGCGGCGTTTGCGTCGCTCGGGCCCTTCCGGTTCCGCCTGGCGGCCTCCGCGGCGCGGAGATACTCCATTTCGACCGGCTCCTCCACGAATTGCTCCATTATCGCGAAAAATTCGTCCATCGGGTCGTCCTGCGACGGCTTTTCGCACGCGGTGCTGCTGTTGCTGTCGATGCTGCTGGCGGATTCGAGGGACATGGCAATGGCTGCTTGTCGCTCGCACACGACGCTGGAGGCGCGGAAAATGCTGCTGGCGGAAGGCCTGGCAGCGCGCGGTTTCCGCGCGACAACAGCGTGTTGCGCGGGCCTGCTGCTCCGCGAGCCTTGCGCTGCTTCCGCCGCGGATGCAGGCTTGCTGGGACCTGCGGAGGATTCCCCGAGTGAATGATCCGCCGGTGCGGGCGCGCTCGTGACCGAAGATAGGCGGGAGCTACCAACAGGAGGTCTAGTAATGCGCTTGACATTAGCGGGGATGTCTATATCGGGAACCAGTGCCTTGCCTTTAGCGGCGGCGTTGAAGGCGGCATTCGCGGCGGCTGCGGCGGCGAGGGTTTTGGGATTCGATTCGACGTCGCCGCCGACAAGAAGACGGACGGCAAGGCGTCTCCCGAGATTAGGCTTGCCAGCTTCGGGAACACGGGGATCGCGGGGGGCGTTGCTTGAGGAGCCCGGAGGAGCCATGGATGATGTTATCTTGGAGTAAAGCTCGTCCATTTCAAACTTGGCTGCCACGAGGTCCGCTTCCATGGCGGAATCAGGAGCGCCTCTGGTGGAACGATGGCCGAGCTAAATTCTCCTCGACAAAAAAAAAGAAGAAATGAAGCTCAAATCCTTGTTTGTTCCTCGTCCCTTTGAGTTATCTATGGGCCACCGTGGAAGCGGGGGACAGGATGTGTGGACGGAAATGATCGGACTAGGGGTTGAAGGGGCACGGGGGAGCAGAGGTGGAGTGGGCAGGGGACCAAGGGGATTTACCAGTACAAGATCAGTAACTCAAGTGGAACGGAAACAATGTCTTGTAGACCGATATTTCGTTGGATTGTAAGAACAGTGTTGAGGAACGAGAGGAAGGGGTGAGGTGAGGTGGGGTTGGGGCGATGAGTTGCAACTGAATTGACTCGCTGGCACGCAGACACGCGTGAAGAAAACACGCTGGCAGACAAGAAGCAGCAAGCCGATTGGATTCTCGTCCCGTTGGGTTTGTTGCTTCCGTGCTGGCATTCTGTTTCGCATCCCCGATGTGTGTGTTTGTTTTTGGGTGGGCCCAATGTGTAGTGAGTGTACTGTACTTTTTTTTGGAATTGGGTTGGGAGGGAATGAGAGAGCGAAAAGGGAAGGGTGAGGCGAGGAGGCGGTGGGAGGGGGTTTTGGGTTTGGGTGGGAGGGGGTTGCGGTTGTGGCGGACTTGCGGGATGGGAAGGGTCCTTTTTTATGGCATGCCATGCCCAGCTGGACTCGCTGGATTTGGCCAGATCTCCAGATCACGCCGCTGCCCTTTTCTGGCAGAAACCGCGTGGCATCGGCTCAGCGAGGACCTTGAAATCGTTTGGGACCTTGTCCTTTCCTGCCAAAGGGCGCTGTGAGTACAGTAGAGTCTCTTGTCTTGCTTAGTCGTGTCTGCAGTGCTTTTCAAACATTTTACCGTGAACGGTCAGAAATGGAGCTGAAGTCAGGAGGACCCATAAGTACCATTTCATTTCGGGTTTCCCAGTTATGAAACACCATCCCGCGGAGGCGCGCTGCAGAAACGGGCACCATCTGGCGGTGCATCATTTCAAGATTCTCCCACTGTAGCGTAACTGGTGATTTCCTGACAGACTTAGAGCATGACGAAAAAATGCCGGGAAATTATATTGGAGGTCACAGTTATGCCCGTTTTATCACGTTTGGTCACAGGGGTATCACGAACAGTCACAGTGTAGCAGATTTCTATCGCGGGTGATCACAGTGCTATCACGGATGGTCACGTTTGGTCACTCGATGAAACGATCATAATTAATCTGAAACCACGAACATAACGGTAGAAATTTTGGGGAATCCCAACCTTGGTTGCTTGTTACCTCGCGCATTATTTTAGCCCAGACATTTAGGGAATTGAAGAAAAAAATCTAAACCCCTATCGAATGGCACGTCCTTCGAGAGGCATCAACCCTAAACACATGCGACAAGGTGTTTAGGGTTGATACTCTCGAATTAAATCCCATCCGAACGGGTTTTAGTTTTTGTATTGGGAACAAAAAAAAAAAGAGTTTCACCCGTCTAAAAGTGGCATTAAGCATCGATCGAACAATGGACAATCGAATAGTAAGAAGAAATTGCGATGTTTTAAACGAGTTATCGAGAGTTTTCGCGAAACTTTTTCATAATTCTACGGACAAAACGGTGTGCGCGATAAAATTTGAGTTTTTATACGGGCCGTCACAAAACATTTCGGATTTATGACGAGCAGTCACATGTTCCGCCAAATCTATCACGGACAGTCACATGTTCCGCCAAATCTATCACGAACCATCACACGGGTATCACCCGCCGTCACTCAAAGGCACTAATTTCTATCACGGATAGTCACACTCTAAACTTTGCAATCACAGATGAACCCTCTCATCATTTCATTGACCCGCCCTGAAACACCATACAGATTTAGGGACTTTATTTCGGGCTGCTGGTTTTTTTTTCCTGTATACGCGACCATTTTAGGTGCAAAGATACCTGGTTACATTCGAATCGACGTAACACAATTTAGTAATTTTTATGGATGAATTTGAACGCATATAGATATTGCTAGAGTTAGCAGTTCATTTAATCAGCCTAAACGTTTATCAATATGCTAAACAAATGATTCGATTAGTATATAATTGAAGGCTAGTGTTGCTGTATTACGGTGAGATTATTCTCATTCTGTATATTCTATCCATTGTATAACGAAATAAAAATTGGGCGTTCCAAGTTGTGGATTGTTTAGCATCTTGATAAACATTTAGGTGGATTCAATGATTTTTGAACTCTACCAATATATATATATATATATATATATACACATGCGTTCAAATTCATCCATAAATTTTTTATAACTGAAGTGTGTTACATCGATTCGAACGTAACCAGGTATCTTTGCACGCAAAATGGTCGCGTATTCAGGACAAAAACCAGCAACCCGAAATATAGTCCCTAAATCTGTACAGTGTTTCAGGGCGGGTCAACGAAATGATGAGAGGGTTCATCTGTGATAGCAAAGTTTCGAGTGTGACTACCCGTGATTGAAATTAGTGCCTTTGAGTGACGACGTGTGATACCCGTGTGATGGTTCGTGATAGATTTGTCGGAACATGTGACTGTCCGTGATAGATTTGGCGGAACATGTGACTGCTCGTGATAACTCCAAAATGTTTGTGACGGCCCGTATAAAAACCCATAAAATTTCACCTGAATCTTTACAGTGACTCGAGTAGTTACATTTTTCAATTGAGCGTTTCATCTGTGACCAAACGTGATAGACACTAATTTCGGGGCAAGGTGTGACCATCCGTGATAGCACTGTGATCACCCGCGATAGAAATCTACTGTACTGTGACTGTTCGTGATACCCCCGTGACCAAACGTGATTAACCGGGCCTAGTTGTGACTACCCAAATAATTTCTCAAAAATGCCTGGTGATTTTCTGACAAACTTCGAGTATGAGGCAAAAATGCATTTGTTTTTCCAGTGTGCACTCCTTCACTGTGCAACTGTAATCGCAACAGCAAGGGACGACGCTGGCTGTTGCGGTGGATGCTTTTGTCATTTTCTGAACAGAAGTGCTGGGAGGGTGCATGATGTCTGTTGATGAAGTCCTCCTCGATCCCCGTTGGTGAAGATTTGCATGATCGGAAAGTCCCATTTTCCATGCACGTGCCCGCATTGTGAAGCTATGTTCGTTGCACTGTTATGCCAGTCTCCTTTCCCCTCCCCACCCAGCCCAAAATGATCCTTCGCCAAGTCACAAAAACCCCAGGTCCCCCATGACCAGCAACCCCAAATTTTCTGCCCCGCCCCCCAGTCACTCCACTAAAACCAACCTTCGGATAAGCTGAACTGGCAACGAAGATTCACATCCGTGCGACAGACTACACTTTTAGCACAAAATTGTCAACGTCGGACTTCTCATATTGAGTCCAGTTTCTATGTGCAAATTTCAAGGAACCCAATGTGCCATATCATCAATGCAAGCAACAATACAGCACACACTCCCACAGCCAGTACCAGCTAATGGCGGGTCACGAGAATACACCCGAATGCAGCTTGAAGGTTCTTGGTACGTCTAGGACGGTCTACATAACATCTCCAGTACATAATGTTGGACATGCCCTAAATTTACGTAGTGATAACCATCTCTGTAACACAAATACACCATCGCAAATTCACCTCATTACACCATGCACGTTAACTAAATTACCTCGTAAATCACCCCCAGATAATCTCTCCACTAAAGGAAGCACATTCGCACCCCACTCATCCGCCCATTTACCAGCAGCCCCTGTTGCCAGGGCACCAGACCCTAGCTTTTGAAGCAGCGTAACGGAGGAGGGAGTGGATGAGGGAGAGGAGGGTGATGTGGGAGATGAAGGTAAGGGGGAGGTTGATGGACCTGCGGGAGTGAAGGCTGATGAATAGGTGGAGGCAGTGGTGGGGGAGTGGGGTTTGAGAGCAGCAGAACCTTCTGGGAAGCCGCAGAAGATGTCGATGAGTTGCGAGGCGAGCTCTGAAGAGTCTGAGAAGAGGAGCCCGTTGGTGCCGTCCTTTACCAGCTCGTGGATGCTGATTGGACGGAGCAGGAAGGGAGAGAGGAGAGGAGAGAGAGTATGATTGATGGATGGCGCATACGGGAAGGCCGCAACCAAACATGTTCAACACTTTCATTACTTGCCTGTACAGATACATCCATGCAATGCAATTAGCCCACTTCACTACGCCAGGCACACTTTGTTGACCTTACCAGGAATAGGAGATGGCGCAGACAGGAACGCCGCATCCAAACATGTCTACAACTTTCATTGGCAGATCCAGGCCTGAGGACGAGGTATGGAGGGACACGCCCAGGTCCGCCGAGCCTAGCAGCCTTGGGTAGTCCTCCGGAGCGAGCCATGCGGTTCGGAAGGACACGTGGCGCAATCTGAGCCGTCGCATCTTGGCTTCGTAGTGCGATCGGAGGGCTCCCTTGCCTAGGGATGGGAAGAGAGAGCGGAGAAAAGTGGGAGGGACGACAGGCAAAGGAACATTGCTTGATAATAGCCTATAACTCCTGGGTAATGTTTGAATTGATGTGTACCAAGGAGCATTGCTTGCTATTACTCCTTTCCTTGGTAACAATGTGTACCTCACCCCTCTTCTTCATTGTCAAGTGACTTGGCACATACTTTTTGCTCTACGCACACGTAAGGGATTGACTCGATGCGAGAAACTTTAAAACTGAAATAAAAACCAGTTGAAGCAAGTGGATGTCGACTGACCAGTAACATGCGTGCTCACCAGTAACAATAAACGCCAAGTTGGGAAATTTTTCTCCGGCCTTCAACCTCCCTGCGTTTGTTCCCAGTCCTGCGGCTGCTCCTGCCGTCACTCCCCCTCCCAGCTCGCCCTCTCCTGCTGCACCGTTTCTTGAGCCCCCCGCACTAGAGGAATCTTTGGCTGTCTCTGCTGCCCCTGCTGCCCCTGTTGCTGCTGCTTCTGCTCCTCTTGCTGCTGCTGCTCCTGCTGCTGCTGCAGGTGATCTCTTGTCCGTTCCTCTGGAGTCAAGCAGAGGGGCTTCAGAAGAACCCTCTCCCTCGCCTCCTCCATCTCCTCCGAACTCCCCCTCGCCTGCCATCGCTGCCACGCGCCTGTCGTACATGAGAGCAGCCTCTAGCAATACATCAAAGTCCTCGTCTGCAGTCCTGGGGAGGGGAAGGACGTGGGGGGGAGATGGGGAAGGAAGGGATGGGGTGGAAAGGTCGTGAGGCTGCCACACGCCTGTCATACATGAGAGCAGCCTCTAGCAACACATCAAAGTCCTCGTCTGCAGTCCTGCAGTGGGTGTGTAGTGCGGTGGGAAGGAGTTGAAAGGAGCGGGAGACTTCTTTTCTAGCCATCGCTGCCACGCGCCTGTCATACATGAGAGCAGCCTCTAGCAACACGTCAAAGTCCTCATCCGTGGTCCTGGTGCGGAAGGAGGTGGGGAGGGGTTGAAAGGAGTGGGAAGGTTGTGAGAACGCCTTCCCTCCTGCCCTCCCCTGCCATCGCTGCCACGCGCCTGTCATACATGAGAGCAGCCTCTAGCAACACATCAAAGTCCTCGTCTGCAGTCCTGTGATTGTGAGGGACGTGGTGGGGAGTGGTTGGAAGGGGTGAGAAGGTTCTCTCGCCTGCCATCGCTGCCACGCGCATGTCATACATGAGAGCAGCCTCTAGCAACACGTCAAAGTCTTCGTCTGCAGTCCTGGTGTGGTAGGAGATGGGAAGGGGTTGAAAGGTATAAAAAGAGTTCGATGTGAGAAAGGCCTTCCAGAGAGCTGCCTTTAGCAACAAGTAAAATTCCTCGTCCTTCTTGATAATTTTAAGGGAAGTCCTGGTGTGTGTTGGGTGGGGGGGAGGAGGGGAGGAGGGGAGGTGTAAGTGGGGAGGGGAGGGGAGGTGTAAGTGGGAAGTCCTGGTGTGTGTTGGGTGGGGTGGAGGCATGGCGGCACAGGCACATGCAAAGGGCAAAAGGAAAGACACAGGCAGAAGCAAACATGCACACAGGCAAACAAGGGCAGGTGCAGGTTCAGGCTTAGATTGAAACAAGAAGGTTCAGGTAAACAGGCAAAGGGAAAGGCACAAGAAGAAGGAAACATGCAACGCAAAAGCTGGAGCTGCTGACGGCAAGGGCAGGTGCAGGTTAACATAAGAAAAGAACAGCCCCAACAACCACATACATGCAAACAAACAATGGCAGACGCAAACAGGCAGACAAACAGGCAGACGCACCAGCTAGAGCTGCTGACAACTAGGGCAGGGCGATCGGGTCTAAGAGTCCACTGCGCGGTTCCTGGTGCGGTGATAAGCAATACGGAGTGGTGAGACGTGGTGGGATGTGGTCAGAGCAGCGCGATGGGGTGTGATGCGATGGCAGGAAGAGGATGCGTTTTGAGTCGGGGGAAAGAATAGCGAAGGGGGAAGGGAGCGGGGCATGTGTCATGCAAGGGGTGAATTCTTTAGGGGGGAAAGGGGACATTTGAGCAAAAAGAGGATAAAAAGGGCTCAAGGTAAGGGACTGAAGTGAAAGCGACTAAAATGAGAATGACTGAAAAGAAAGCGATTGAAAAGAAAGTGACAGGTGTGCACCTGGTGCGGGTGGGGAGAAACAGCTGTCGAGCAGTGATTGGTCGATGCGGCCCAGAACCTGTTGGGGCAAGGGGAGTGGGGGAAGCAGAGTGCAGGGGGGGAGGGGGCAAGGGGAGTGGGGGAAGAGTAGTGAGGGAAGCAAAGTAGGGCAAGGAATGTGGGACAAGGAGGGCGGGAAAAGGGGAGTGGGGCAACGGGAGTGGGGCAGGGTGAGTGGGGGAAGGGGAGCAGGGGAAGGGGAGCAGAGGAAACAGAGTGGACAGGGGGGAGAGGGTCGAGATGACAATTTCGAATGAGGCGTGTAAAGGAGCTGACTGTAGGGAGAGGGAAGTAAAGCATACTCCATGCGAACCCCTCCTCACCCAACCCATGTGCACCTCTCCCAACCCATGTACACCTCTCCCAACACATACACACCTCTCTCAGCCCATGCGCACCTCTCTCAGCCCATGCGCACCTCTCTCATCTCCTCCAAGGTGCTGGGTCGGAAGAAGGAAGGCGGGCGGTCGTACAGCACAGTGGCTCTGAGGGGCATTTGAAGGTGCAAGGAAGAGCGCAGAGATAGAGGTATGAACAGTGGAGGTGTCTACAGTAGACGCGTCTACAGTGGAGGTGTCTACAGTAGACGCGTCTACAGTGGAGGTGGTCTACACTCGTAAGGCAGGAAGGCAGAGGTACGCATATGCGCTATTGCATAGCAAAATTCCTGCATTCCCCCTCACCCCTCTACACCCCTCTAGATCCCTCTCAGCCCCTCTAAAACACATCTACACGCCTCATCACCGCTCCCCATCTCACCGTATATCCCAGTTGTTCGCCAGCTCCTGCTGCATGGCTCGAGTCACACATATGTGCGCCGCTGCCTGGCGTGCTATGGTCGTCTCGTACCTGTGAGGGGGGGGAGAGGGGATAGGGGGGGCAGGGGGCGGGAGGCAGGGGGCAGGGGGCAGACACACCAGATATGTACATATCATGCAGGACAACCACGCACAGAACACCATGCAGACACAGAGTGTGTGTTCTGTGCGTGGTCGTCCTGCTGCATGGCTCGAGTCACACATATGTGCGCTGCTGCCTGCCAAGCTATGGTGGTCTCGTACCTGTGAGGGGGGGAAGGGGAAAGGGGACAGATGCAAAGGGGCAGCCAGATGCAAGGGGACAGATGCAGATATGTGCGTGCTGCATGGCTTGAGTACCTATAGTTCCCTCCCTCCCTCCCTCCCTCCCTCCCTCCCTCCCTCCCTCCCTCCCTCACTCACTCACTCCCACCCTCCCCCACATGCGTGCACACTCACGCACCACTTGTGGATCTTCACGAGCGGGTGTGCGGGGCCGAAACGGAGACCGAAAAGGGTGAATCCGAAGTTGTGCCAGTCAATGACGAAGGATGCTCGCCTTACTAGGCCGGCAAAGCGCACCACTGTGAAGGTTGGGATGGTGGGGGGGTTCTGAGGGGGTGACGGGGGGAGAGGAGGGGGGGAGGAGGGGAGGAGGAAGGGGCAGGGGAGGGGGAGAAGTGGGGAGAGAGGGGGAACGAGGGGCTGAAGCGGAGGCCGAAAAGAGAGTGAAGCCGAAGTTGTGCCAGTCAATGACGAAGGATGCTCGCCGCACTAGCCCAGCAAAGCGCACCACTGTGAATGTCGGAATGGTGGGAGTGTTCTGGGGGGAGTGGGTGGGTGGAGTGCGGTTGGGGGACAGGAGGGGAGGAGGAGGGAAAAGGGGCAAAGAGGGGGGTGTTGATGAACCAAAGAGAGTTAAGCCGAAGTTGTGCCAGTCGATCACGAAGGAGGCACGGCGCACTAGCCCAGCGAAGCGCACCACTGTGAAGGTTGGGATGGTGGGAGTGTTCTGGGGGGGAGAAGGAGGGAGGGGAGAGGGGGAAAGAAAAGCCAGCGGATGCAGAGCACCCAGAGGAAGCAGAGCACCCAGCGGAAGCAGAGCACTTGGGCGATGAGCTTGATGGGCAGCACAGAGCGAAGCGAACAGAGAGCTAGAAGCAAGCACTAATCGAAGCACAGGGGGTGCAGGGGAAAGTCGGCAGGGAGACCAAGACCCGCTTTTGCCCTTACCTGTAGAAGGTAGAAGTCAGGTGGGGGGGTCGCGACGCAGAGCACCCAGAGGAAGCAGAGCACTTGGGCTACGAGCTTGATGGGCAGCAACAGCAGGTAGAGAGGGCGGGAGAGGCCACTGGGGAAGGGCATGCCCTGGGGAAACAAGGGGGCGATGGAAGATGAGGGGCGAGAGCACTTGAGCTATGAGCTTGATGGGCAGCAGTAGCAGGTAGAGTGGGCGGGAGAGGCCACTGGGGAAGGGCATGCCCTGGGAGGCAGGGGAGAAGTGGGTGGAAGACAAGGGGGGTGAGGAAGGAAGCGGAGCACTCTTGCAACGAGCTTGATGGGCAGGTAGAACGGGCGTGAGAGGCCGCTGGGGAAGGGCATGCCCTGGGGAGACAAGAGAAGAAGGGAGAAGGCAGGAGCGAAGAGGGAGAAGGCGAGGGGAGAAGGCAGGAGCGAGGAGGGAGGAGGGGATTGGGGGGAGCAGCAGAAGCAGAGCACTTGGGCTATGAGCTTGTTGGGCAGCAGCAGCAGGTAGAGTGGGCGCGAGAAGCTGCTGGGGAAGGGCATGCCCTGTGTAGACAAGGGGATATGGAGATGGGGAAAAGGGGAAGAGAAGATGGGAAGTAAGGGAAAAGAGGCATTATCCACTCACCAGCTCCCCCCAACCCTCCCCCCCTCCCTCCCCCCCCTTTCCCCCATCCCCCCCCCCCCTACTCACCAGCAGGCGCAGGTGAATGCGCGGATGCTCCGCCACTGAGGGGTGCACCTGCGACCCTGCGGAACGGGGTTTAGGGTTTTGACATTGAGTGGGGCGGGAAGGATGGGGGAGTAAGGGGGACGGGGGGGAAAGGTTGGGGGGGGTGGCGGTTGGGAAGAAAGTTGGGTAAGGAGCAAGGAATAATATAGAAGGGGGAAGAGAGGACGGGTATGAGCAATATTGCAAAATCTTGTTCAAACGCAGAGTCATTGAAAAGGGGATAAGGCAGCGGCGAGGAATGGAGGGAGTGGGGGAGGGGGGGGGTGGGCAGGGGGCGGGGGGAAAGGAGGGGAAAGCGCGGGGAGGGAGATGGAACCAGGAAGGGGGCAAGGGATGGGACGAAAACAAACGACAGCATGTGGAAGAGAGGGAGGAAGCGCAGCAGCGGGGGGGAACATTAAGCAGGAAAATGTTGAGAAGACGAAGCCGATAGGGCGAGAGAATCTACCAAGAGCAATCACGGAGACAATGAGTGGAAAAAAAATACATTTGTGTTTAGAATTGTACTTGATACTGCAGCATCAGGTTTTGCCGGTATGCACGCTTCATTCAGTCCGATCAAAAAATTCCCTTCTGATCAGGAAACATACTACTTCCATTCCGTATTCTCGATAAGACTAACCTGCATAGCCGATAAGGTCGACTTCTAGTCCCGCCTGCACGTTCCGAAGCAACACGTAAAAGAGGGAGCGTGTCATTTGAAAAGCAAATCCGTAATACTCATTATAAGATACTCCGGGACATGTAAGCAACGCATTTCGTGAACTTGGTAGCAATGGCGCCACGATAGGAGCCCAACTAACGGCATTTTCAACTCACGGTTCTTACATTCCCAGCACATTTATCGACATTAAGAGTGAATCACTATTCATATGAAGGTTATTGTCACCTTATACGAAATCCGGAGAATGTATACCGCGGTCTGTGAGCTGTTCGCGATGTAACTGAACGCGTTGACGAAACGACTATTGGCTAGCAATACGTATAGATCACGGCTGGCGATAACTGTCGCGAGAAGTTGGATTCACCTGATTGGCTAGCGACAGCGCGTGGTACTGCATGCGAGGGCTGCGACCCACATCGCCGACCACCACCACCGCCGCGCGACCGCGCCGTCGCCTCGTCATTCGGCGATGCCTAGGCTTCGGCGATGCCTAGGCTTCGGCTATCCCTAAGCTTCGGAAACTTGTAAGATCGGATCTAGGCGTGAAACCTTGGATTGGAAACCATTAGGCCAAGTGGTTCTTAGTGGATGCAACAAAACTATTCAGCCGAATCGCGAAAGGTGCAACAATTTATTACTATTTTGATCAAACATGCACACCTGATTATAAGAAGCATGAGATCGCGGTCCTGGGGTGTCCAGGACACCCGAAATCTGGACACCTCGCACGTTGGTACCACGTGCTGGCAACATGCCCACCCACACACACGTCGCAGGGCTGCCACTGTACACTCCTGCGACATTTTTTACGACCCTACTTCCGAAGTGTAGTCGGGACAACGTGGACCCGTTCTATCGCGCGCGAATATCATTGGTACACGAGTACAGTTTTACTGAACACGGGGCATCCCCCAGCGACGAGGGGCACGCGTTGCCTACCTCAAAAAGGTAACTTTCCAGGTCAGCATGTCCCAGGACACCCCAGGACCGCGACCTGAGACTCCTCAGAAAAACAATGCCCCTAGGCATTTCAGATGTGAGGGCGAAGCCGGGTCGTACATTTACAGTTCTTGTATCGTGGTCGAGAGCGTTTCCACACGGTAATAAGCAGTTTTCATGGTTTACAATTTGCACCGTGACAAAACGAAGTTGACCGCGTTGTACAGAAGCCGTGTGACGTGACCCTGGCGTGGGCCCATCTTGTGCATGTACAGATGCATTTTTATCGAAGTTCCGTTCATAACCTATAATATATGGTCAGACATATATGAAGTGAAGACGCACTTCTCCAAAAACAAATATGTGAAGATTTGGTCCTCTCCGTTGCCCCATGTCGTTCAACTGCAACTGTGCTGCTGTTCACCTTCTCACCAATAAATTAAATTCCCCTATTTCACGCCCCAGGGTACACTTGGGCAATCACCCACTCATTATCTTGACCGAGGTTTGTGTGGGACTCTCTTGCTCTTGCAGTGGGTAGTTCCGGACTCCACGGACGAGTTGGGTGGCGCAAAACACAGGCCCTAACGAGCGGTCGTATCAGACTGGCATGGTGAGTTTTTCTAAATCGCACATGAGGGTTCCTTCATAGTCCCTATCTTCTGGGTGTCTAATTGATAGAGCCAGAAATGGCGTGGGGCGTCTTTGAAAAGCGTTTGGGAACGTGAAATTGTCGGTGTTCAGATGTTGGTCCTAAAAACGCAATCCCTACAGAGCTTGCTCGAAACGTTTTCTTGGTTCGGTCCCGTGAGGTGTGCTGCACTCTAGAGTGGTCTGGTGCAATTGCGAATTGGCTTTACCCAAACTTTTAGCTTTGACGGTCCCTCACCATCCCTTGCTCTCTCTCTCTCTCTGGCATGACTTCCAGCTGGCTTGACGGCCTCTCGACATAATTTAGTTCGTGTCCGTAGGGTTGACATGTCAAGTGAAGGCGTGTCAACTCGAAGCGCAATCAAATTAGAGTGTCAAACACTGTAGCTGAAGTGTCAAGTCGAAGCGCATGTACGAACATCAGCGAAGCAATTTCATTGGTTTGAGAATTTGTCATGGGTGGATCTGCCAGGTAGCGAACGATTCAGAAGACAGATTGTGTGCTGATTGGGCAGCATCTGGTCGTGCGATAGGCACCTGCGACAATCTTCTCTCGTTTGTAGGTTTGACTGTGCCAATTTAGAAAGTGTCCGACGATTTGTATTGGATGGCAACCTGCAATTTCTTGACACCCTGCCAACAATGTTGGCTGAGTGTCAAAATGCCAAATTGACACTGCCCACTTTGACATGTCATCCCTATGGACACGACCTTATCCTCCGTTTCTCGTGCCCGTTTCACTCAACCATGATAGGAGCAGAGCAGCTCATCACTTTCTTGAGAAGACTGACCAGCTGCGGCACCCTCGCCGCAGCAGCTGAATCGGGTCGGGGCCGGGGGAGCCTGCGCCAGCTGGCCACGCCCCACATTTGCACATCACCTGAGCTGTAGTTGCTGCTTCATTTTCTTGCGAATTCGTTTACGTGATCAGATCATCCTCTCGCTTGCACTCTCTTGCTCTCTGGCTGATCATTTTCTTGCACATTCGTTTGCTTTGATTTCTGAGTTATAACTACCTTGTGCTAAACTCACCTGACCCGCATTCGTCAAACGCCGAGAGTCAGCGCTCATATGACAGCGAGTCGTTTCCGTCGAGAACCACGGAACGGCTGACTTCGGACCGCCTGATTTTGACCCTGTTCACAAGTTAAAGAATCAATCTGAGCCTGATTTTGAGACAACAAAAAATGGATAGGTCCTTTTGGGCGGTGATGGAGTGCACTCTTAAAGAGTAAAATTAAGTTAATGCCCTTCAGGAAAAGATTTTCAGACCTTCAGGCGGAGCAGAAGCAGAAACAGAAAATCTCCACCGCATGGAGTACGCTGCGGTTGAGATCGGTCCACCTGGGTCGCTCTTATACAGAAAATTCCTCTTGGACGCGGCGCGACTCGCCGACGCGCCGCCATTCGCCGCGCCGCAGACTCCCAAAGCGAAGACGAAGCGCGGAAAGTTCGCTTCTCCGCTTTCGCCGTGGCCTTCGCCGCCGCCGGCGCCGGCAGCAGCAGCGGCGCAAGACCTCGTCGTCGTCCCCCTTTCCCCATGGCACGAGGTCCCGCTGCGCCTCTCCGCCTCCGCCGCTCCCGCCGCTCCCGCCGCTCCCGCCGCCGCCGCCTCCGCCGCTCCCGCCGCTCCCGCCGCCGCCGCCGCCGCCGCCGCAGCCGCCGATGCCTCCACTGCCGCGGCGCCCACGATAACGGAAACATGTTTCGATGACAGACGTCAAAACGGTACAGCGCCCATCTTAGACAATAATATATTGAATTCGGCAGGAGTTACACTCTTCCCCGCGCTTCCCGCGGCTCCGCCTGCAGGCCCCGCGCCGCTTACCAGAGGTTGCTCCTCCACTGTTTCATCCGCCGACTCGGCGGGACCACCCGCGGGCGGCGAATTCTTCCGCATGGTTTGCGCCGTTCCGCGCGGCACGTGGGCGCAGGTGGAGCTGGCGGTGGCGGAGCCTCCGCACCATCCGCTGCGGGTGCGCGGAGTGAACGACCTTCCCTCTCATTATAATCACAACCTCCCCTGGAACGTCGGCTTCCTCCCGCAAACTTGCTGCTGCTTCAATATAGACCAACTCGACGGTACTACAAGTAACGCTACTAGTAGCAGCACGATAAGTGTTGATAGCGACGGTGACGGCGGCGGCTTCTTCACGCCGCGCTCACTAAGCTCGACGGGAGCGGCGGAAAAGCGGCGCTCGTTTGGCGGAAGCGTTACGGGCGGAGGCGCACACGGCCCCCTGGAGGTGGTGGATATCGGGGGAGCGCGGGCGGAAGTGGGGCAGGTGTATTTGGTGAAGGCCCTATTTGCGTTTCTGGTGGTTAGTCCGAACCTTGAGACGCAGTGGACTGTGATTGTAACGAGCGACGTTGATTTGGAAGGTGGTTGTGGAACGAGCGAAGGAGATAGAAACGAGCGGGACGCAAACCCCAAAGCGGGGGGGAGGAAATGCGAGGATAACGATGATGGCGACAATCGCATGGCGACGCGTCTGGAGGAGATTCGCGAGTGGCTCAAGTTTCGAGGATGCCTGTCGCCGCGTGAGTTGACCAGATTAGTGTAGCAGTTATATTCTACAGTGGTTAGTTTAATGGGTATGCTGATACTTTTGAGTGTGCATTTGGTAAACAACCCAATCAAATCTCCCGGCCCCCCCTACTTTGCCTTCCCCCATCACCAGGCCGTTCCAACTCCCTCCTCCCTCCTCCCTCCCCCTCCCCCTCCCTCCTCCCCCTCCCTTTTCTAACCAGTGGACCTTCCGTGCTCCATTTCCTTTCGGGAGAAGCCCGTGCCTCTCAGCCGTACGATCTCCGTAATTAACGGCGCACATGCCGCCTGGAAAGACACCCATGGGTCTGCTTTCATGCCACCTCAGCAGCAGCAGTCAGCAGACCAAAACCAGAAAGATGAAATGCTTCTAAGCCAACTGCGGGAATCGGTGGACTGCACACGTGGCGGCTCTCTGGAGTGCCACGTGGCAGGCAGCAGTGTGGTCTGCGTCCCACTTACCGAGCCACGTGGGGCACAAGAGATTGTCAGAATGGCGTCTGGGACTTTGCTGCCTGGCGCTGCTGCTGCTGCATTGGCTTCTGCTGGTGTGAATGTGGAGGGAGGAGTTGTAGGAAGAGGAGGAGAAGGAGGAGGAGGAGGAGGAGGGAAAAGGGGAGGAGGAGGGAAGAAGGGAGGAGAAAGGAAGAAGGGAGGAGAAGGGAAGAAGGGAAAGGTTAAGGAAAGCAAACCATCTCGTGTTTATCATACTCGCTCCGTATCCTCGCCTGTATTGCTAGAGATGGCTTTTGATGGCTCAGCGTCACCACAAAACGGTACTGAATCTGCTTATAACGGATCGGATCCTGCCGAAAGGTACGGGTCGCCACAACCGAGTAATTCCAGGCTTAAAAAGGGCAGTTTAGGGCGCGGGTTGGGGCTGGTAAGTAAAACACTTGAAGGAAAGGAAGAGGAGGGAGAGGATGATGTGGGAGGAGGAGAGAAGAGGAAGGGGAAGAACAAGGAGGAGGTTGTTCCGGATGGTTCTGGGGTGAAGAAGGGTAAGTTCCCTTTCAAAATTCGTGGCAGCGGTAGTGAGGAGAAGAAGGAGGTGAAGGGGGAAAAGAAGGAGGGGAAGGGGGAAAAGAAGAAGGAGGGGAAGGGGGAAAAGAAGAAGGAGGGGAAGGGGGAAAAGAAGAAGGAGGGGAAGGGGGAAAAGAAGAAGGAGGGGAAGGCAGGGAGTACGAGAAAGGAGAGGAGGATGGATGAAGTTGGGGAGGAGAAGGGGAGGAGGGGCAAGGCGAGGGGACAGAGGGAGACGTCAAGGTGAGGAGACGAAAAAAGATTGTCAAGAGTAAATCGAATGTTGAGGGGAAGGTAAAGAAAGGGATGTTAAAGAAGCTGTTAACAAAGGGGACAAAGCGGGCTGGCAAATCCGTTGGTGATGGTGATGGTGGTGATGGTCATGGTGGTAGTGATGGTGATGGTGTTGATGGTGGTGGTGCTGATGGTGGTGGTGTTGATGGTGGTGGTGATGATGGTGGTGATCTTGGTGACGGTGATAAGGTTGACAATGGCGAGTATGAGGAGGATTGCTCATATAGAGAGGAGGAATTTGTGGGGGAGAGAGTGAGAGAGGAGGGAGTGAGAGAGGAGAACGATGAGGGGAATGATGAGGGGAATACGAACCAGCTAGTCAGAAGCAGCAGCAGCAGCACCGATCCTAGTCGCAGCAGCAGCGACAGCAGCAGCAAGGGCCACGTTTTGCAGCGATCGCCTCTCATTTCCAAACACTCACTTTCGAGGAAAACCACCACCTTCCCTACCTCTTCCTCAGTCTCCTGCTTCCCTCCCCTCTCCTCTTTCTCCTCCCCCTTCTCATCCCCCTTCTCCTCCCCTTTCGCCTCCCCTTTCGCCTCCCCTCGCGCCTCTCCTCGCGCCTCCCCTCCCGGCTCCCCTCGACGGTACACTCTCCACCGTTCCCCTCGCTTCCGAAAAAAACATCCCTTCCATCCATCCCATCCCACTGCCGAGGCCAAAAGCAGCAGCAGTTCCGTTATTAGCACACTTGATAGCGGCACTGTAAGCAGCGGCATGGCTGCTCGGAGCATGACTGTTGATGGGACGTCCTATCTGGAACAGGAGCGTGCTGAAACGCGTACAGGAGGAAGGGGAGAGAGTGGGGCGGGAGGAGGAGAGGAGAGCGGCCAGGATTGCTTGCAGAGCGACTGGCAACGGGCATCTGACCGTCCATCTGAAGCTGCAAAGTCAGCGTTGCATCCCAGCCGCTCGTTGCCTGCTCGTGCTCCTTTCACTTATTCCATTAACTCCCCCCCCACTCCTGCCGCTCTTCCTCCTCCTCCTGCTGCTGCTGCTGCAGCTGCTGCTGCGGCTGCTGCTGCGGCTGCTGTTGCTGCTGCTGCTGCTACTACTGCTGCTGCTGCTGCTGCTGCTGCTGATGATGATGATGATGATGATGCCATAACACCAGAGCCAAACAGACGACACACCATCGGCGGTCAGCCAAACAACCCTCCCTTAATCACCATAACCGTACGCAGCAGCACTGGCGGCACCTCCAGCAGCACCAGCGGCATCAGCAATTCTAGCAGCAGCAGGAAGCCTAGCAGCAGCAATACCGCCACCAGCAATTTTGGCAGCAGCAGCAGCAGTTATATTAGCAGCAAGAAGGGCAGCAGCAGCAATCATGAGGCCCTGTTTCAAAAGACAAGGAAGGGCAGACAAAGGCTGAGTTTCGATGGGAGTGGGGTGAGCTCTGAAGTAGGGTTGGATGGGAGTGCAACGGCTGTTAAGATGGCTCGTGCAACAAGCATGGGTGGGCAAGGGTTGGGGGTGAGTGGGCGTGGGACTGGGATGACTTTTGAGGCACCTCAAAACGCGATGGCTGTTAAGATGGCTCGTGCAACAAGCATGGGTGGGCAAGAGTTGGGTGTGAGGGGAGCTGGGAGGATTTTTGAGGCGCCTCAAAAGACGATGGCTGTTAAGATGTCTCGTACGGCAAGCATGGGTGGGCAAGAGCTGGGTGTGAGTGGGCGTGGGGCTGGGAGGGGCGTAGGAGTTGGGATGAATTTGGGTTTGGAGATTCCCGCAAGTTACTCTGATGTACGTGTTTTGAAGGGATTGAAGGGAGGTAGTTGTGGTGATAGTGAGGAGTTTTCTAGCGAGGATGAAGGGGGTGAGGGGGAAGGGAGTGATTTCGAGTTGGTTAGTCCGGATTCGAACTGGTTCAGTGCGGTGAGAGAGAAAGGAAGAGAGGAGGGAAGAGAGGAGGATGAAGAGGAGAAGGAGGAGAAGGAGGAGGGAGAGGAGGAGGAGGAGGAGGAGGAGGAGGAGGATGAGGAGGATGAGGGTGAGGAGGATGTTGATGGGGATGAGTTGACTCCTATCGCCTCGCCTGTAGCAACCACTGTGGTCCGTTCCCTCCCCCGCTCTCCTGTGCTTAGTCGGAGGAAGAACAAAGAGGAGGAGGAAGGAGAAGAGGAGGAGGAGGAAGGAGAGGAGGAGGAGGAGGAGGAGGAGGAGGAGGAGGAATCTATTCCAGCCACTAGTCCTGTGGTGCTCTCCCCCTCCTCACTATCATCCCCCTCCGGCTACCCTGTCTCCCTGTCCCCACCACCTCGCAAGCCTAAAGGGTCCAGGTTCAATGTACCTAGACAGTCAGTTTCTGCAGCGCAGCCTAAAGGGTCCAGGTTAAAAGAGACCAGCTTAAATGTACCTGGACAGAAAAAGAGGGGCAAAAAGGTAGGCGGAGCAGAGGGGCCAGAGAAGGGAGAACGGTTCGCCATCCGAAGGGGAAAAACTGGGGTATCAAAGGCTTCTGCTGCTGGTGGTGTCTCAGGTGGTGTTTCAGGTGGTTTTTCACGTGGTGGGGTTAGAGCAGGTGAACCGTCAGGTGGTGGGACCAGTGGGAAGCCCAAGCACAGGCAGTGCAAGTCGTTTTCCGGCTTTGACTTTGGCTTGATAGCACAGGGACAGACGCTTCTTGAGGCTCAGCCGAAAGAGTCCAGGTTCAGTGCACCTGGACAGAAGGATTTCGAGTCCAGGTTCAATGTACCTGGGCATGAAGCGGGAGGAAGGACTGGTGGCGGGGAGAATTCGGGGCAAAACAGGGCAGTGCAGAAAAAGGGGGCAAGGAAAGAGGGGGTGGGACGAGAAGAGGGAGTGTGGGCCGGCAAAGCACGGCATGCCATCCCAAAGGCTAACACTGCGGGCTCGCTGCTGCTGCTGCTGCTGCTGCCGCCGCTGCCGCCGCTGCTGCTCGGGCGTCAGGTGATGGGAGTTCAGCGTGGGCTCAGCGTGCCATACCAAAGCGCTGCGGCTGCTGCTGCTGCTGCTGCCGCTGCCGCCGCTGCTGCTCGGGCGTCAGGTGATGGGAGTTCAGCGTGGGCTCAGCGTGCCATACCAAAGGCTAACACTGGGGGTTCTGTGGCTGCTGCTGCCGCCGCTGCTGCTGCTGCTACCTCTGGGAGCCCCAGGCACAGGAAGTGCCAGTCGTTTTCCAACTTCGACTTTGCACCTGGACAGACGAGTTTTGAGGCACAGCCACAAGAGTCCAGGTTCAATGCACCTGGACAGGAAGAGAGGAGGAGGACAGGTGGGGGGGCGAAAGATTGGCAAGAGGGGGCAGTGCAGCAAAAGGGCGCGGGACGAGAAGTGGGAGTGGGGGGGGCGGGACGAGACGTGGGAGAGTGGGTCCAACAAGCACGGCGTGCCATCCCAAAGGAAAACACTGGGGGCTCGCTGGCTGCTGCTGCTGCTGCTGCTGCCGCCGTCACCACTGCTGGGGCTTCAGGTGATGGAATTTCAGCAGGTGAAAATTCACGGCTTGCCGTCCCAAAGGCAAACACTGGGGGTTCGCTGGCTGCTGCTGCTGCTCCTGCTGCAGCCGCCGCCGCCGCAGCTGCTGCCGCCGCTGCTGCTCGGGCTTCAGGTGGTGGGAATGTAGCAGGTATAAAAGCAGGTCGGGGGGGCGCTGCTAGTCCCCGGCACAGGAAGTGTCAGTCGTTTTCCAACTTTGATTTTGGCTTGTTTTCACCTGGACAGACGGGTCTTGAGGCACAGCCACAACAAGTGTCCAGGTTCAGTGTACCTGGACAGACGACGCCTGAGGCGCGACAAATTGAGGCTAGGTTCAGTGCACCTGGACAGGAAGGGAGGAGGAGGATGGGTAGGATGGCAAAGGATGGGCATGAGCGGGCTTTATGGAAAGAGGGCACGGGACGAGAAGAGGGTGTGTGGGGCGTGGGACGAGAAGAGGGTGTGTGGACCAGCCAATCACGGCTTGCCATCCCAAAGGGAAACACCGCGCTTTTAGTGGCCGCTCATGATGCTGCTGCTGCTGCTCATGCTGCTGCTGCTGCTGCTGCTGCTGCTGCTGCTGGTGCTGCTGCTGGTGTTGGTGTTGGTGGTGGTCGTGGTGGTGGTAGGGTTTCAGGTGGTGGAAATTCAGCAGGTGAAAGTTCAGGTGGGAGGGGCACTGTGAGGCCTGGTAGTCCTAGACACAGGCAATGCCTGTCGTTTTCTGGGTTTGAGTTTGACTCGGGTCAATGGGATTTGGGAGGCAGGGAGGGAGGGAGAGGAGTGGCGATAGCGAGAACAGTGGAGAGTTTGATTGAGTGGGATATGGGGGACGGGAGGGAGGGAGGGAGAGGAGGGGGGATGGCGAGCAGTGGGTGTAGAGAAGAGGACTTGAGTGTGTGGGAAATAGAGGATGGGAAGGAGGGAGGGAGAGGAGGGAGTGGAACGGGTATAGTGGGTAGAGTGGTTAGCTTGTGTGAGTGGGATGAAGGGGAGGGGAGGGAGGGAGGGGGAGGAGGGGGGATAGGGAGCACGGGGCATAGAGAGGATGGCTTGAGTGTGTGGGAGAGGAGGCAGGGAAGTGGAGGAGGAGAGGAGGGAGGGGGTTTTTCACCTAGAGGGGGGTTTTCACCTAGAGGGGGTTTTTCACCTAGAGGGAGTTTGTCACCTAAAGGAGGGAAGGCACTGACAGAAGAGGTGAGTCGAGTGGCAGCAATTGGCGGAGGCAGCAGCAGCAGAGGCACAGGCACCGGCACCGGGAGGAGAAGAGGTGTGAGCATGGATATGGGCGCTTTTGAGTCGACTCAGAAGTCACCTATGGGTGCTGGTGGGAGTAGTATGGATGGGATTACGTCAGTCATCGGTGGCAACAGCAGCTGCAACAGCAGAGGCACAGGCACAGGTGCTGGGAGGAGGAGAGGAGTGAGCATGGATATGGGCGCTGTTGGGAGTATGGGCACAGATGGGAGTATGGATATGGTTTGGGGAGGAGAAAGCTTGAGCAAGGATATGAACGAGAGTGGGAGCAAGAGTGGGAGCAACCGTATGAGCAAGAGTAAGAGTGTGAGCAAAAGCGGGAGCAAGAGTGTGAGCAAGAGTATGGGTAGGAGTACCAGCATCGGACCTGCTTTTGAGTCGACTCAAAAGAGTATGGGTAGGAGTACCAGCATCGGACCTGGAAGCTTTACGATACCTACCAGCCTTAGTGGCCGATCTAATTCCCTCAATATCCAATCCCCCACCGATTTCCATTCCCCCACAGGTTTCCAATCCCCCTCATGTTTCCAATCCCCCTCAGGTTTCCAATCCCCCTCAGGTTTCCAATCCCCCTCAGGTTTCCAATCCCCCTCAGGTTTCCAATCCCCCTCAGGTACCCGTTCCCCCGCCAGTATTCATTCCCCCACTGATACCCAATCCCCCACTTATACGAAACCCCCTACCGGTAAGAAATTACCAACCACAAAAAAATCCCCCACCGGTAAAAAATCCCCCACCAGTATCAAATCACCCACCGGTATCCAATCTCCCACCACTAAATCCCCAACCGGTAAGAAATCCCCAACAGGTAACAAATCTTCCACGGGTAAGAAATCGCTCACTGGTAAAAAAACCCCCACCACTAAATCCCCCACTGGTAAGAAATCGCGCACTGGCGTCAAAGGGAAAAGTGTGGGAGAGGAAATGGCAGGAGGGGAAATGGCAGGAGGGGAAATGGCAGGAGGGGAAATGGCAGGAGGGGAAATGGCAGGAGGGGGAAAAGCAGGAGGGGAAATGGCAGGAGGGGGAAAAACAGGAGGGGAAATGGCAGGAGGGGGAAAAACAGGAGGGGAAATGGCAGGAGGGGGAAAAGCAGGAGGGGAAATGGCTGGAGGGAGGGCAGCAGCAAAAGGAGAGACAGGGGTTCCCAAGTCCCCGAGAAGCGTGGGCAGGAAAGGCATCATGCCTTTTACTCCCCTCAGTGAAGACATTCTGAGCAGCCTCTTTAAATCTGCAAGCATCTCAGCCCCTAACCCTCGAGGAGTAGGAGAGGGGACAGGTGAAGCAGCAAGAGGAGGGGGGGGAGCAGCAGGGGAAGCAGCAAGAGGAGGAGAGGCAGCAGGAGGAGAGACAGGGGTTCCCAAGTCCCCAAGAGGCGTGGGCAGGAAAGGCATCATGCCTTTTACTCCCCCCAGTGAAGACATTCTGAGCAGCCACTTTAAATCTGCAAGCATCTCAGCCCCTAACCCTCGAGGAGGAGGAGGAGGGGCAGCAGGAGGAGACACAGGGGTGCCCACTTCCCCACGAGGCGTGGGCAGGAAAAGCATCATGTCTTTCACTCCCCCCAGTGAAGACATTCTGAGCAGCCTCTTTCAATCTGCAAGCATCTCAGCCCCTAGCCATAGCGGAGAAGAAGGGGCAGCAGGGGAAGCAGCAAGAGGAGGAGGGGCAGCAGGCGGAGAGACAGGGGTTCCCAAGTCTCCTCGAGAGGTGGGCAGGAGGGACAACGCAGCTTGGACCGCCCTCGTTCAAGGAGGGGGGGCAGCAGGAGGGGACACAGATGTGCCCAAGTCTCCTCGAGGGGTAAGCAGCAGGTCTAGTTTTGAGGCGCCTCAAAACAAGTCTCCTCAAGGGGTAAGCAGCAGGGACAACGCAGCATGGACCGCCCTCGCTCACGGCCTTCGCAGCAAAAGCTTCAACTACGGAAAAACAGGCATTGTAATTTCAGCGGGACGGGAAGGAGGAGGGGAAGAAAGAGGGGGAGGAGGAGTGGGGGAAACAGGGCCCCCCAAGTCACCACGAGGGGGGGAAAGGAGGGATGTCGTAACCTTAACCTCCCCCACTCACGGCCTTCGCAGCAAAAGCTTCAACTACGGAAAAACAGGCATTGTAATTTCAGCAGGACGGGAAGGAGGAGGGGGAGGAGGAGAGGGGGAAACAGCCCTCCCCCCCAAGTCGCCAAGAGGGGGGGAGAGGAGGGACGTGGTAACCTTAACTCCCCCCGCTCAAGGCGTCCTCAGCAAAAGCTTCAGCGCGGCAAGTCCAGTTATCAGAGCCAGTTTTGAGACGTATCAAAGCTTCAACGCCGCAAGTCCAAGCATCAAAGCCATGACGGTAGTGGGAGGAAGGGAAATCATTAATATAGCAGCAGCAGAGGGAGCAGCAGGGGGAGCAACAGAGGAAGCAGGAGCAGGAGCAGCAGAGGAACCAGCAGGGAAACCACCAAGAGGAGGGGGGGCAGCAGGAGGGGACACAGGGGTTCCCAAGTCTCCTCGGGGGGTGCCTAGTTTGCTCAGCAAAAGCTTCAGTGCTGCAAGTCCGATGATCAAAGCCAGTTATGAGACGTACCAAAGCTTCAACTCTGCAAGTCCAAGTATCAAAGTCATGACGGTAATGGGAGGAGGGGAAACCATTAGAAGAGCAGCAGCAGAGGGAGCAGCAGGGGGAGCAGCAGGGGAAGCAACAAGGGGAGGGGGAGCAGCAGGAGGGGACACAGGTGTTCCCAAGTCTCCTCGAGGGGTGCCTGTGAGGGGAGGAGGGGAGAAAGAGGCTGCAGCAAAAGCAATGGCGAGGCACAACGCGGGGATGCGAGCAGCAGGAGGGGACGCAGAGGTCCCCAAGTCTCCTCGAGGGGTGCCTGTGAGGGGAGGGGGGCAGAAAGACGCTGCAGCAGAGGCGATGGCGCGGCACAACGCGGCCATGCGCTGGAAACGCGCGGCTCAAGCTCATGCTGCATCTGCTGCAGGTGCTGTAGCTGTGGCATCTGCTTCTGATGCTGCTGGTAATGCTGCTGGTAGTTCTGTTGCCTCTGCTGCTGATGCCAGTTCAAGCGGTGATGCTGCTGCTGCTGCTGCTGCTGCTGCCGCTGCTGCCGCAACGGCCGCAGCAACAGCAGAAGCAACAGCAGCAGCAGTTACTGCTTCGTCAGCTGAGGCAGGGCCGGCATACCTTCCCGGGACCTTCTCAGCAGTGTCTCACCTGCTGAGTTCCTCTGGGCTCGGCGCGTGGCTCTCTCCCGGACCTAGCCCGGTAGGTTCGGGTGCTCACACCCCTGCAGGTTCGGCCACTCACACCCCGGCTCGTTCGGCTGCTCACACCCCTGCTGCTTCTGATGATGAAAGCAGCCCTCAAAATCAGAGGCCTGCGAGTCTTGGCGGAATGGGGGATCAGCAGCAGCAGGAGCAGCAGCAGCAGCAGCCGCCGCCGCAGCAGCAGGGGCTACAGGGGGAGCAGGCACAGGGGAGAACAAGCGGAGCAAATCAAAAGGGGCTGGGTCCTGAGAGGCAGGGATCGGGAGTGAGGGTGCGGGCGAGAATGGCTCGGCCGAACCTGGAGAGCGTGCAGGCGTCGTGGGTGCATGAGGATCCCGAGGATGACCCTGAGTATGCTGGCTGGGGTGCCACACCGAAAGGCGGGAAACCAGCAGCAACAGGCTTCTGAGGACTGCTCCTCGTGCCTCACATGTCGTTGTGGGTGCATGAGGATCCCGAGGATGATCCTGAGCATGCGGGTGGGGTGCCACTCCCAAGGGAGGGAAGGCAGCAGGAGCAGGAGGCTTCTGAGGCAGCAGCAGTGGTGGCAGCAGCAGGGGCAGCAGCAGCAGGGGCAGCAGCAGCAGGGGTAGCAGCAGCTGCTTTTGAGATGACTTGACTGCTCGGAGTCGCTACGGAGCACTCGCAGGGCGTTCCACTGGGGTACTGACCGATCATGGATGCATAAAGACATTTGAGTCAGCTCGGAAGTCATCTCGTTACAATGTCGCAAGCTTACTGTGAAATTTGTTAAGAGTCCACATACATATTATTTGTATTGTGCTTACTAGGCTAGGCTGAGTTGCTCTATGTAGGATATGGGTTGTTAATTTTATCCCCCTTTTTGTGTTGTGTTGTGGGAAATAGTACGTTTCCCATTGTGTAGAAAAGGGTAAGAGTAAGTGTACACAGAAGCTATCAAAATTTTCGCGCTTGCTTTTCCAGTCTGATGCTTCCTTGCTTGCCAAGCTTGTCTGTTGCTGGCTGGCACAGAGGTCCTATGGAACAACGTGCAGCTGTGCTGTGCGGCTGTGCTGTGCCTGCCCCCCTGCCTGCCTAGAAATCGCACCAGATTTTGATTTCACGGGTTGCCGTTAGGAGCAAATCGGGAGCATGCGAAGAGTGACGGATTCTCTAGCGGGTGACTCACACCAGTTCTGATTGCGTCGGAATCCAGATCAGAAGTACAAACTGTATTCGCGATACGGAAAATCGTTCATCACCACTATGTCCTTCAGCTGTATAACTAGCTTGGTTCAGTACGATGTAATTGTTTCTAGAACGGTCAAGAGGCCGCTCGACCGGTTTTAGCGGTAATGGTGCAATGGCGATGTTTGGCTTTATCAAAATGTGGTCCCTCATTACCCACACGCACACGCCCTAAAAGCGTGTTCAAAGTATTGCCCCAACTCGACGTCGAAGTACGTCGGCGAATCCTGACGGTTGGAACCGTAGATCCGAGGGTTGACATTCACCGACGTTGAGGGATGCAGAACTTTGAACACGCTATAATTTTCCCCTCTTTCACTCCTGTACGAGCAGCATCACGGGCGCCTAATTTTCATTCGGTTTTGCTCAACACCCATCCCGACCACTCTAAACGTTGATTCGAAAGTTGTACAACGTGAAGCATCTCATTGAGCCGCATTCAAACGAGCGACTTTCATGCTGGTGCATTCACTCTTGTGATTTTGCTTACGTGCACAGCCTTCCACTCCGCTGAGACTTTGTTTTTAGCTAGTAATTTCAGCGGCTGCTACGTTTACTGAGAGCATTGAGGCACCTAGGTATGATAACTAAGCTAATTTGAGCTATCCTGAGCCGCATTTGTCGAACGCCCAGAGCAGCTCAATTGCAGCGGGCCGCTTTCGTCAATTGACAACGGCTAACACGTTTTTCGGCTAGTTGTGTGCATTCGAATTCCGAGACAACCGAGATCAGCTAACGCCGAGGGACCGGGTCGCATGGGGCCATGGAGTACATTCTTGACGCGCGTCGCACATTGGGCCATGAAATTCTTGAGACGCGCGTCGTACATTGGGTCATGAAATGGACGATTATAACTTGTGATTAAGCAGCGACGTCCTTCCCTTTGTGACAGAGTCGTCACGCAGTACGCTGTATAGGGGCCTCGCTAAGAAACAGACGACCAGAAACTTCTAATCGTTTTCTAGACGCGCCTCAAAACAGGACCACTGACTGGGCCGACTGGCAGTCACTAAGCGGGCCCACTGAGCCATGGAGTACGCTGCAGTCGAGATTGGCCCTCCCGGGTCGCTCTTATACAGGAAATTCCTCCTGAAAGCGGCGCGACTCGGCGTCCCGCTGCCTAACCCGTCGCCGGATATTACTATCAGTGGTGCAAGTAACAGCGCTTCGAAAGCACCGCCATTCGCGGCGCCGCAAACTCCCAAGGGTAGTTCGAAGTCGAAGTTCGGGAGGTTCGCGTCTCCGCTTTCGCCGCGGCCATCGCCGCCACCGCCGCCATTGGCGGCAGCAGCAGCGGCGCAAGACCTCGTTGTCGTCCCCCTTTCCCCATGGCACCAGGTCCCGCTGCGCCTCTCCGCCTCCGTCTCCGCCACCCCCTCCGATGCCTCTAATGCCTCCGCGCCGACGCCAGCGGAAACAGGTTTCGATAAAAGTCAACACGGTAACGCGTCCAGCTTAGACAAGAGTATCTTGAATTCCGCAAGAGTTACTCTCTTTCCTGCGCTTCGCGCGGCAGCGGCGGTAGGCGGCTCGAAACCACTCGCGGATGACGGCGCTGGCGGCGGATTATTCCGCATGGTTTGCGCCGTTCCGCGCGGCACGTGGGCGCAGGTGGAGCTGGCGGTGGCGGAGCCTCCGCACCATCCGCTGCGGGTGCGCGGAGTGAACGGTATCCCCTCTCATTATAATCACAACCTTTCATGGAACGTCGGCTTCCTCCCGCAAACTTGCTGCTGCTTCGATATTGACGAACTCGACTGTAATTCTAGTACCGCCAGTAGCATCAGCTTTGATAGCGACAGCGACGGCTGCGGCGGTGGCGGCGGGGGTAACGGATTCTTTACGCCGCGCTCGATAAGTGCGGGGGGAGCGGCGGAAAGGCGCTCGTTTGGCGGAAGCGTTACGGGCGGTGGCGCACACGGTCCCTTGGAGGTGGTGGATATCGGGGGAGCGCGGGCGGAAGTGGGGCAGGTGTATTTGGTGAAGGCTCTATTGGCGTTTCTGGTTGTTAGTCCGAACCTTCACACGCGGTGGACTGTGATTGTAACGAGCGACCTAAATTCGGAAGGTGGTCTTCGAACGCGTGAAGGTGACACAAACGAGCGGGTCGCAGACTCCAAGGTGGGGAAGAGGGAGTGCGACGATGGCGATAATGGCGAAGATTGCATGGCGACGCGTCTGGAGGAGATTCGCGAGTGGCTCAAGTTCCGAGGGTGCTTGTCGCCGCGTGAGTTGACGAAACTGACAAATGAATAATTAGAAACAGTATACAGTGGTGATTAATAGGGTTATGCTGTGTTCATTTTTTTTGCAGTATATGTTCCTTCACAGCACTAGACAACCCTACACCTTTTCCTTTTCTCATTCACCTCCCCTTCCCTCTCCCTCCCCACCTTCCCCAATTTTTCCCCACCGGATCCCCCACCCTCTCTCCCCCCCCCAACCCACCCCCCACCTTTCCCCCCCAGTGGACCTTCCGTGCTCCATTTCCTTTCGGGAGAAACCCGTGCCTCTCAGCCGTACGATCTCCATAATCAACGGCGCACATGCCGCCTGGAAAGACACCCATGGGTCTGCTTTCATGCCACCTCAGCATCACCAGCAGCCAGCTCAGCAGAATCATCAAGATGGGATGCTACTAAGCCAACTGCGGGGATTGGTGGAGCGCACACGTGGCAGCTCCGCGGAGTGCCACGTGGCAGGCAGCAGTGTGGTCTGCGTCCCACTTTCCGAGCCACACGGTGCACAGGAGATGGTTAGAAAGGCAGCAGGAATTCTTCTGCCTGGCGCTGCTGCTGCTGCATTGGCCGCTGCTGGTTTGGGAGAGGAGGGAGGAGGGGGAGGAGGAGAGGGAGGAGGAGGAGGAGGAGGAGGAGGAGGAGGAGGAGGAGGAGGAGGAGGAGGAGGAGGAGGAGGAGGAGGAGGAGGAGGAGGAGGAGGAGGAGGAGGAGGAGGAGGAGGAGGACAGAGAGGGGGAGAAGGGAAAGACTGACGGAAGCATACAATCTCGTGTTTATCACACTCGCTCCTCGTCATCTCCTGTATGGCTTCTAGAGAAGAGTTTTGACGGGTCAGTGTCACCACAAAGCGATACTGAGTCTGCTTATAACGGAGCAGATCCTTCCGGAAGGTATGGGTCGCCGCAAATGAGTAAGTCCAGGTTTAAAAAGAGTGGTTTGGGGCGGGGGTTGGGGCTGGTAAGTAAAACACTTAGAGGAAAGGAAGTGGAGGGAGAGGAGGATGTGGGAGAAGGAGAGGTGGGGAAGGGGAGAATGCTAGTTTTAGATAGTGTTGGTGTGAAAAAAGGTGGGTTTTCTTTGAAGTTGCGGGGCAGTGGGAAGGAAGGGAAGGAAGAGCGGAAGGGGCAAAAAGAGGAGGAGAGGGCGGGGAGTGCGGGGAGGGAGAGGATGAAGGATGAAGTAGGGGAGGAGAGGGCGGAGAAGGGGCAAGGTGGGAGGAGTGGAAGGAGAGAGGGAGACGAAACTGTGATGAGAATACTCAAGAGTAACTCCAGTGGAGAGGAGAAGGCGAAGAAAGGGATGTTAAGGAAGCTGTTTAAGAAGGGTACAAAGCGGGCTGAAAATTCCGACGGTGATGCTGATGGTGATAATGATGGTGATGGTGTTGGTGATGATGCTGATGCTGATGCTTATAAGGTTGACAATGGAGAGTATGAGGGAGTGAGAGAGGAGGGAGTGAATGGGGAGGGAGTGAGAGGGGAGAATGATGAGAAAAACCAGCTAGATAAGAACTGCAGTAGCAGTGGCACTAGCAGCAGTAGTAGCACCACCGCTGCCACCACCACCAGCGATATTACCAGCAACAGCAGAAGCAAAAGCAAGGACTGGCGACGGTCGCTTCTTATTCCCAAGCCTTCCTTTCCCAGGCTACCCAGTCCCCTCCCTGCCTCTTCCTCTCTTGATGCTATTGAGAATTCTCCCAAGCGGTCGCTTCTCATTCCCAAGCCTTCGTTTCCCAAGTTACCTGGTCCTCTCCCTGCCTCTTCCTCTCTTGACACTTCCCCCTTCCCTCACCGCTCCTCCTCCTCGTCTTCCCCTCTCTCTTCCCCTCTCTCCTCTCCTCTCTCCTCCCCGCTCCTTCGTTCCCCTCGACCCCTGCCAGCTCCCCCCTCTCCTCCCTCCCCTCCCACGGCCAATAGCAGCAGCCCCGTTATTGGCACACTCGATAAGAGCACTGTAATCAGCAACATGACTGCTGGGACCGTGGCTGTTAGTGGGGCATCCCCTAGGGATCAGGAGGGTACTAAAACGCGTACAGGAGGGGGGGGAGAGACTGAGAAGAGAGGCTGGGGAGAGAGTGGGAAGGGAGGAGGGAAGGCGAGCGGGAAAGGGGAAAGAAAAGAGGGTGCAGTGGAAGGGGTGGGAGAAACAATAAGACGGGTCAGTGATAGTGGCAGTGGCAGCAGCAGCAGCAGCAGCAGTGGCAGTGGCACGGGAAGAGGAAGGGTAAGGGGAAGGCAAATGCATAAGCGTGCTCTCTCTGCCACTGATGCCTGTCTGAATATTACCCTCTCCCCTTCCTCCTCCTCCTCCTCCTCCTCCTCCTCCTCCTCCTCCTCCTCCTCCTCCTCCTCCTCCTTCAGCAGCAGCAGCAGCAGCAGCAACTAGCATCGTCAGCAATTTCAGCAGCAGCAGTGGCACTAATTGTGTTGGCAGCAATAAAGGCAGCAGCAATCCTGCGATGCTGTTTCAAAAGGCATGGAAGGGCAGACGAAAGCTGAGTCTGGATGGGGGTGGTGGGGCTCCTTTTGAGACGTCTCATATTGCGAGTGTGGATGGAAAAGAGCTGGGGGTGAGTGGGAGTGGGGGGTGTGCAGGTGTTGAGATGGGTTCGGGCAGCGCAGTGATTAGTGATCAAAATGGGACTGGAGAGATACCTAAGAGTGATTCTGATGTTGGTGTTTTGGAGGGAGGTGGTTGTGGTGATAGTGGAGAGTTTTCTACTGAGGATGAGGGAGAGGAAGGGAGTGGAACGGAATTGGTGAGTCCAGATTCAAGCTGGTTCGGAGTGGGGAGAGAAGGGGGGAAAGAGGAGGGGAGAGAGGAGGGAAGAGAGGAGGAAGGAGGAAGATGGGGCAAGGAAGGAAAAGGAAGGGGAGGAGGCGAAGGAGGAAGAGGCATCAGGTGCAGCTTTGCCTTTGATGCTCTTCCCGTGGCCGCTAACGTTGTTGCTACAAGAGATGTTTTTGCAGCTGCTTCTGCTGATTCTGCTGCTGCTGCTGCTGCTGCTGCTGCTCCTGTTGCTCCTGAATCTACCACCGCTGCAAGCAATGAGTCACCTAGCCTCGCATGCAACCTGCCTCATAACAGCAGCTTCGAGTTCGGTACGTTACTCCCAGGTTCGGCAGACGGAGGCTCGGGAGACGTAGGCTCGGCAGATGGAGACGACAAAAGTGTGGAGCTCGGAGGCTCGGGCCGAACCTCAGGGCTCTGGCAAGGCACGGTTGGGTTTGGGAGTGAAGGTTCGGAAGCTCCGAGGGTGGTTCCTTGGGCCGGTAAAGTGGGGCGGCGCGTTTTGTCCTTTTCTGGAGTCTCTGAGTTGAAGGCGATTTGTGGAGGAGGAGGTGGAGGAAGAGGAGTAAGAGGAGGGAGCACTGGCGAATCTGGTGCGTTGGATGTGCAGCAAAGGGATAGTGTTTTTGCCCTGGAGTGGGAGGGATGTTCAAACAGTGCCCCTGAGAATTCTCAGAAGCTGTGGGGAAGGGAAGACGTGGAAGGAAAGGGCGAAAAGGAGGGCGAAGAGGAGGACGAGGGGGAGGAGGATGAGGATGAGGAGGATGACGAGCAAACTCCGATTGCCACGCCTGTAGCCCTTACCCCGTCGTGCTTGCCTGCGCTTTTTCAGAGGATGAGCGACGAGGAGAAAGGAGAAGAGGAGGAGGAAGACGAGGAAGATGAGGAGTTTACTCCCATCGCTACTCCTGTGGCTCTTTCTCCTTCCAGGTCCCCTTTTGAGACGACTCAAAAGTCTTCTCCTTCCAGCTCCCCTGTCTCCCTCTCCCCACCGCTGGGGCAGCCAAAACAGTCCAGATTCGACGCACCTGGAGAGGAGGAGAGGGGGAAAAAGGGTGGCGGGTCAAAGGAGGGGCAAGGGAAGGGTGTACGGCTTGCCATCCCAAGGGGGAGAGCTGGGGTTTCAGAGGCTGCTGCTGCTCCTGCTGTTGCTGTTGCTGGTGGTTCAGGTGGTATGGTATCAGCAGGTGAAATTTCAGGTGGTGTGGCAGGTGGTAGGCCCAGGCACAGGCAATGCCATTCGTTTTCCGGCTTTGACTTTGGCTTGATTGCACCTGGCGAGACGGATTTTGAGGATCAGCCAGAAGAGGTCAGGTTCAGTGCACCTGGACAGGTGGAATCTGAGGTGCAACCTAAAGGGGTCAGGTTCATTGCACCTGGACAGGAAGAGAGAGAAAAGGCGGGTGGTGGGGTAAAGGAAGGGCAAGAGGGGGGAGCACGGAAAGAAGGGGTGGGACGAGAAGGAGGTGTGAGGACCAGCAAAGCACGGTTTGCCATCCCACGGGGAAGGCCTGGGGCTTCAGTGGCTGCTGCTGCTGCTGCTGGTGGTGCTGCTGCTGCTCCTGTTGGTGCTGCTGCTGGTGGGGTTTCAGGCGGTGGCAATTCCGTTGGTGGGGTTTCAGCAGGTGAAATTCCAGGTGGTGGGGGTAGTGGTAATTCCAGGCACAGGCAGTGCCAATCGTTTTCTGTCTTTGAGTTTAACTTGGGTGGGTGGGATATGGGGAAAGGAGGGGAGCTTGAGGGGTTGCTGTCGCCACGAGTAGTGTCCTTTGCTTCGGGGGTGAGAGGAGGAGATGTAGGGAGAGCAGGGGATGGGGGAGGAAGAGGAAGAGGAGGAAGAGGAGGAGAGGAAGGGGGGTTGTTGTCCCCACGAGTAGTGTCCTTCGCTTCGGGGGTGAAAGGAGGAGAAGGAGAAGGAGAGAGAGAGACGGATGGAGGAGGGAGAGGAGGGAGAAAGAGGGACGGAGGCGGGAGAGGAGCTATCGAGGAGGATAAAGAAGGGAGAGGAGGGAGAGGAGGAGAGGTAGAGAGGGAGACGGACGGCAAAGGGAGAGGGCAAGAAGGGCGAGGAAGGAAAGGAGGAGAGGGCAGCGGAGCGAAGGCACAAATAGGAGAGGTGAGGCGAGTGGCAGTGATTGGTGGCAGCAGCAGCAGCAGTAGCAGCGGCAGCAGCAGCAGCAGCAGCAGCAGCAGCAGCAGAGGCACAGGCGTTGGCATGAGCAGAGGTGTGAGCAGAGATATGGGCAGTGGTGGTGGGAGTATGGATAGGATTAGGGAAGGAGTTGGGTTGAGCAAAGATATGAGCAAGGGTATAGGTAGGAGTACCAGCTATGGGTCTGGCAGCCTTGCCATTTCCACTACCAGCATGAGTGGCACAGGCGTTGGCAGGAGCATAGGTATGGGTGGTGGTGGTGGGAGTATGGATAGGATCAGGGAAGGAGTTAGGTTAAGCAAGGATATGGGCAAGAGTATGGGTAGGAGCACCAGCTATGGGTCTGGCAGCCTTGCTGTACCTACTACTACCAGCACGAGTGGAAGATCATGTGAGGCGCCTCAGAAGTTGAGCAAGGATATAGGTAGGAGCACGGATATGAGCAAGAATATGAGCAAGGATATTGGTAGGAGCACCAGCTATGGGTCTGGCAGCCTTGCCGTACCTACTTCCAGCATGAGTGGCAGTCCCTACCCCAACAATATCAGATCTCCCACCGGTATCAGATCTCCCACTGGTATCAGATCTCCCACCGATATCAGATCTCCCACCAGTATCAGATCTCCCACAGGTATCAGATCTCCCACCGGTATCAGATCTCCCTCCGGTATCAGATCTCCCACCGGTATCAGATCCCCCACCGGTATCAGATCCCCCACAGGAGGAGGGGGAATAGCAGGGAGAGGGGAAGGAACAACGGTACCCAAGTCCCCAAGAGGGGCGGGCAGGAGGGAAGTTGTAGCATGGACTCCCCCCACCCAAGGCCTTCTCAGCAGAAGCTTCGATTCTCCTAGACCAAGCATCGTGATTTCAACAGGAGGGGAAGGAGGAGGGGGGAGAACGGGGGAAACAGGGGTGCCCAAGTCTCCAAGAGGTGGGGGCAGGAGGGAAGTTGTAGCTTGGACTCCCCCCACTCAAGGCCTTCTCAGCAGAAGCTTCAACTCTGCAAACCCATGTAACACAGTCCCAAACTCAACAGGAGGAGGCGGAGCAGCAAGAGGAGGGGAAGCAGGAGGGGGAACAACGGTACCCAAGTCCCCAAAAGGGGTGGGCAGGAGGGAGATTGTAGCATGGGCTCCCCCCACCCAAGGCCTTCTCAACAAAAGCTCCAACTCCTCGAAACCAAGCATCGCAATCTCAAGCTTGACTGGAGAAGGAGGGGGAGGGGCAGCAGGGGCAGGAGGGGATGCAGCAAGAGGAGCAGGAGGGGACACAGGGATACCCAAGTCGCCTCGAGGGGGGTTGGTGAAGGGAGGGGGACCGAAAGAGACAGCAGCAGAGGCGGTAGCACGGCACAACGAGGCCGTGCGCCTGATCAAGAGTTTCAACTCCCGGACTCTAAGCAGCACAGACTCGACAGGAGGGGCGCCCAAGTCCCCAAGAGGGGGACAGAAGGAAGCAGCAGCAGCAGCAGAGGCGATGGCGAGGCACAATGAGGCCCTGCAAGCGGCAGGAGGGGACGCAGGGGCACCCAAGTCTCCTCGAGAGGTAGCTGTGAGGGTAGGGGGGAAGAAGGAGGCCGCAGCAGAGGCGATGGCGAGGCACAACGAGGCCCTGCGCCTGAAACGAGCGGCGCAGGCTCAAGCTCAGTCCACTGCTTCTGCCTCTGCTGCTGCTGCTCATTCAGCTGATTCTGGTGCAAGTGTAATGAACGGTGTTGCTGTTGCAACGACCACAGCTACAGCAGCAGCAATAGCAGCCAGAGCATCAGCAATTTCCACTGCCCCTGCTGCCTCACCAGCAGAGGCAGCCCCAGCATACCTACCCAACCCCCTGTTGCAGCTTCCCGGTACTTTCTCAGCAGTTTCTCACCTGCTGCACTCTTCTGGGCTCAGCGCATGGCTCTCTCCCGGAGCTAGCCCGTCTGGTTCGGCTGTTCACACCCCAGCTGGTTCGGTTGCAGGTTCGGCAACTCACACCCCTGCTGGTTCGGTTGCTCACACCCCTGCTGGTTCGGTAACTCACACCCCTGCCGCGTCAGACGATGATAGCAGTCCCCGCAAGCAGCGGCCTGCTAGGCTTGGCCGAATGGGAGAGCAGCAGCAGCAGCAGCAGCAGCAGCAGCAGCTTGGGGAGCAGGCACAAGGGATGATAGGAGGAGCAAACGGAAGGGCGCTGGGTCATGGAGGGCTGGGATCAGGAGGAGTGAGAGGTCAGGCAAAGGCGGCCCGGCCGAACCTGGAGAGCGTGCAGGCGTCGTGGGTGCATGAGGACCCTGAGGATGATGCTGAGCATGCGGGTTGGGGCGCCACTCCCAAAGGAGGGAAGCAGCAACAAGGATTTGATATGATTTGACAGCTCCGCATGATCAGAGTAGGTATCATCATTTGCACATACCGGAGTTCAAACTTGTTTTTTTTTTTTTTTTTTTTTCCTTTTAAATCTAAAAATTGTTCCATAAGGCGGTTTTGTAATCCAATTTCTGTGAAGTGTACTTCGCTAAATCCGTCCTGCGAAGGTTGCGAGAAATTGCACGCTTTTCCTGGCGAAGACGTCCCTTCAGCGCCAGCCTCTCTCAGGGTCCCACGTGTGCAGAAATTTCGCACAGTACCGCCCCTCTTTACGTCAGTGAACCAATCAAGTCGCTCTCGGCAATCTAGATTTGTGGAGCGCAGCGCAGCGCAGTTGCTGTGCTGCAAAAACTCTCGGTTCCCCGCGCCAGCCGTTCCCTCCGTTCCCCCTTCCCCTTCACGCTGCCCAGAAAGGCACTGAAGGGGGCAGCTACGCGCAAAGCGGAAAGCTCAGCGCCTCTCCGACCATCTCCATCCGACGGCTTTCAGAATCCAGCCGCTCGATCAAACGCATCCTAGCCTTCCGATTGTTGTCGGCCTTTCCCTGGGTCTCAACCATGCTTGCTCCCCAGCGGCATGCACAGCTAACGCCTATCTGCCGCTCTTCTCACCCCACCCCACCTCACCTTTACCCACCCCACTCAACCGCATTATATCCAGGATATCTGTTAGGAATTCCAACACGGATGTGCTGCACTGCTGCTTGCTTTCTCCGATTCTGGACGTTGCGTCGCCTCTAGTGGAGCATCCGTGAAGCGAGCGCCATTGAGTTGACTGTTGCGGTGAAAGAAAATACATTACTGTAGCTGCTGACAGTTTGAACTGTATGAGACGGAATTTGTTTCGCGCGGCAAAGCCCGCCGAGCCCTCGCCGTATGAATCCATGGCCACGTCATCATCCACGTCAGCAGAAGCAGCGGACGTCGTGTCAGCCCGGATACGGCCGCACGCCGACTCTTCCGACGCGTCCGTTCCGCTAATCACTCCGCTTATCGCGCCGTCTCCGCCAAATCCGCCGCGATTCGAGCCTTTCGAACTCGATCTCGATGCACCCACAGCGTCCTCTCCGAATCCCGCTCACAGTGCCACGTGTCATCGCGGCGCTACAAGCACACCCGTTACAAGCAATTCCGGCAGGGCAGCATCGGCGTCTCACTCCATTACCAGTCACTTTTCCACCTTCATACATCGTAGTTATTCCCATTCGCTACTAGACATTCGCCGTTATTCGCCACGTGGCCTTTGTCTATTGGTCCTCCTCCTCTTCCTCTGCCCCTCTCTCCTCTTCCTCTTCTTTCCCCAATCCGCCAATCTCCTTCGCGCGCTCTCCTCCCTCCTCCAATCCGAAGGCGCCACGTGTCCCGCGTCTGTCACGGGCCTGGCGCACGTGTACCAGCTGAATCCGCGCTTCGGCGCGCATTTTGAGGGCGAGGCGGAATTCGCGCAGTGGGAATCGCGGTGCGGGGGAGGCAGAGGCGGGGGAGGAGGAAGGAGAGGGGGAAGGGGAGGGGGAGACGGGGGGGGAAGTGGGGAAGACGAAAACGATGGTGCCTCTAACGAAGAGGTTCCTATGGGAGGGGGGGAGTATAGCCTGAGTGACTATAGCGCAGGTGCCTCAAGAGGAGGTGATGACGTGGCAGGCAGAAGGGAACGACGAACATGGGAAAGAATGTGGAAAGGGAGGGCGGGAAGCGGAAGCAAAAGGGGGGAGGTGGCTTTTGAGTCGACTCAAAAGTCAACGTGGAAAGGGAGGGCGGGAGGCGGAAGCAGAGGGGGGGAGGTGGGGGCGGCGGGGTTGGGGGAGGCGGGGTTGGGGGAGGGGAAGGGGAGGGAGGGGGATGGAGGGAAAGGGGGGAGTGGGGGGAGGGGAAGGAGTGGAGGGAGGAGGCCGGGTTGAGAAGGCTGAGGCGATTGCTGCAGAGAGATGAGGAGAGAGTTCAGGTGAGAGTTCAGGTGAAAATTCAGGTGAGAGTTCAGGTGAGAGTTCAGGAGAGAGTTCAGGTTAAAGTTCCGGTGAAAGTTTAGGTGAAGTTTCAGGTGATATTTCAGATGCTAGTTCAGGAGAGAGTCCGGTAAAAGTTCCTCCCACTGTGAGTTGCGGTTTCCTTTCACTCTCAAATGCCACCCTCTTCCTCTGCCCTCTTGTTTGAAGAAGTGTTTTGAGACGTCTCAAAGAACTCCGTGTTTGAAGAAGTGTTTTGAGACGTCTCAAAGAACTCCGTGTTTGAAGAAGTGTTTTGAGACGTCTCAAAGAACTCCGTGTTTGAAGAAGTGTTTTGAGACGTCTCAAAGAACTCCGTGTTTGAAGAAGTGTTTTGAGACGTCTCAAAGAACTCCGTGTTTGAAGAAGTGTTTTGAGACGTCTCAAAGAACTCCGTGTTTGAAGAAGTGTTTTGAGACGTCTCAAAGAACTCCGTGTTTGAAGAAGTGTTTTGAGACGTCTCAAAGAACTCCGTGTTTGAAGAAGTGTTTTGAGACGTCTCAAAGAACTCCGTGTTTGAAGAAGTGTTTTGAGACGTCTCAAAGAACTCCGTGTTTGAAGAAGTGTTTTGAGACGTCTCAAAGAACTCCGTGTTTGAAGAAGTGTTTTGAGACGTCTCAAAGAACTCCGTGTTTGAAGAAGTGTTTTGAGACGTCTCAAAGAACTCCGTGTTTGAAGAAGTGTTTTGAGACGTCTCAAAGAACTCCGTGTTTGAAGAAGTGTTTTGAGACGTCTCAAAGAACTCCGTGTTTGAAGAAGTGTTTTGAGACGTCTCAAAGAACTCCGTGTTTGAAGAAGTGTTTTGAGACGTCTCAAAGAACTCCGTGTTTGAAGAAGTGTTTTGAGACGTCTCAAAGAACTCCGTGTTTGAAGAAGTGTTTTGAGACGTCTCAAAGAACTCCGTGTTTGAAGAAGTGTTTTGAGACGTCTCAAAGAACTCCGTGTTTGAAGAAGTGTTTTGAGACGTCTCAAAGAACTCCGTGTTTGAAGAAGTGTTTTGAGACGTCTCAAAGAACTCCGTGTTTGAAGAAGTGTTTTGAGACGTCTCAAAGAACTCCGTGTTTGAAGAAGTGTTTTGAGACGTCTCAAAGAACTCCGTGTTTGAAGAAGTGTTTTGAGACGTCTCAAAGAACTCCGTGTTTGAAGAAGTGTTTTGAGACGTCTCAAAGAACTCCGTGTTTGAAGAAGTGTTTTGAGACGTCTCAAAGAACTCCGTGTTTGAAGAAGTGTTTTGAGACGTCTCAAAGAACTCCGTGTTTGAAGAAGTGTTTTGAGACGTCTCAAAGAACTCCGTGTTTGAAGAAGTGTTTTGAGACGTCTCAAAGAACTCCGTGTTTGAAGAAGTGTTTTGAGACGTCTCAAAGAACTCCGTGTTTGAAGAAGTGTTTTGAGACGTCTCAAAGAACTCCGTGTTTGAAGAAGTGTTTTGAGACGTCTCAAAGAACTCCGTGTTTGAAGAAGTGTTTTGAGACGTCTCAAAGAACTCCGTGTTTGAAGAAGTGTTTTGAGACGTCTCAAAGAACTCCGTGTTTGAAGAAGTGTTTTGAGACGTCTCAAAGAACTCCGTGTTTGAAGAAGTGTTTTGAGACGTCTCAAAGAACTCCGTGTTTGAAGAAGTGTTTTGAGACGTCTCAAAGAACTCCGTGTTTGAAGAAGTGTTTTGAGACGTCTCAAAGAACTCCGTGTTTGAAGAAGTGTTTTGAGACGTCTCAAAGAACTCCGTGTTTGAAGAAGTGTTTTGAGACGTCTCAAAGAACTCCGTGTTTGAAGAAGTGTTTTGAGACGTCTCAAAGAACTCCGTGTTTGAAGAAGTGTTTTGAGACGTCTCAAAGAACTCCGTGTTTGAAGAAGTGTTTTGAGACGTCTCAAAGAACTCCGTGTTTGAAGAAGTGTTTTGAGACGTCTCAAAGAACTCCGTGTTTGAAGAAGTGTTTTGAGACGTCTCAAAGAACTCCGTGTTTGAAGAAGTGTTTTGAGACGTCTCAAAGAACTCCGTGTTTGAAGAAGTGTTTTGAGACGTCTCAAAGAACTCCGTGTTTGAAGAAGTGTTTTGAGACGTCTCAAAGAACTCCGTGTTTGAAGAAGTGTTTTGAGACGTCTCAAAGAACTCCGTGTTTGAAGAAGTGTTTTGAGACGTCTCAAAGAACTCCGTGTTTGAAGAAGTGTTTTGAGACGTCTCAAAGAACTCCGTGTTTGAAGAAGTGTTTTGAGACGTCTCAAAGAACTCCGTGTTTGAAGAAGTGTTTTGAGACGTCTCAAAGAACTCCGTGTTTGAAGAAGTGTTTTGAGACGTCTCAAAGAACTCCGTGTTTGAAGAAGTGTTTTGAGACGTCTCAAAGAACTCCGTGTTTGAAGAAGTGTTTTGAGACGTCTCAAAGAACTCCGTGTTTGAAGAAGTGTTTTGAGACGTCTCAAAGAACTCCGTGTTTGAAGAAGTGTTTTGAGACGTCTCAAAGAACTCCGTGTTTGAAGAAGTGTTTTGAGACGTCTCAAAGAACTCCGTGTTTGAAGAAGTGTTTTGAGACGTCTCAAAGAACTCCGTGTTTGAAGAAGTGTTTTGAGACGTCTCAAAGAACTCCGTGTTTGAAGAAGTGTTTTGAGACGTCTCAAAGAACTCCGTGTTTGAAGAAGTGTTTTGAGACGTCTCAAAGAACTCCGTGTTTGAAGAAGTGTTTTGAGACGTCTCAAAGAACTCCGTGTTTGAAGAAGTGTTTTGAGACGTCTCAAAGAACTCCGTGTTTGAAGAAGTGTTTTGAGACGTCTCAAAGAACTCCGTGTTTGAAGAAGTGTTTTGAGACGTCTCAAAGAACTCCGTGTTTGAAGAAGTGTTTTGAGACGTCTCAAAGAACTCCGTGTTTGAAGAAGTGTTTTGAGACGTCTCAAAGAACTCCGTGTTTGAAGAAGTGTTTTGAGACGTCTCAAAGAACTCCGTGTTTGAAGAAGTGTTTTGAGACGTCTCAAAGAACTCCGTGTTTGAAGAAGTGTTTTGAGACGTCTCAAAGAACTCCGTGTTTGAAGAAGTGTTTTGAGACGTCTCAAAGAACTCCGTGTTTGAAGAAGTGTTTTGAGACGTCTCAAAGAACTCCGTGTTTGAAGAAGTGTTTTGAGACGTCTCAAAGAACTCCGTGTTTGAAGAAGTGTTTTGAGACGTCTCAAAGAACTCCGTGTTTGAAGAAGTGTTTTGAGACGTCTCAAAGAACTCCGTGTTTGAAGAAGTGTTTTGAGACGTCTCAAAGAACTCCGTGTTTGAAGAAGTGTTTTGAGACGTCTCAAAGAACTCCGTGTTTGAAGAAGTGTTTTGAGACGTCTCAAAGAACTCCGTGTTTGAAGAAGTGTTTTGAGACGTCTCAAAGAACTCCGTGTTTGAAGAAGTGTTTTGAGACGTCTCAAAGAACTCCGTGTTTGAAGAAGTGTTTTGAGACGTCTCAAAGAACTCCGTGTTTGAAGAAGTGTTTTGAGACGTCTCAAAGAACTCCGTGTTTGAAGAAGTGTTTTGAGACGTCTCAAAGAACTCCGTGTTTGAAGAAGTGTTTTGAGACGTCTCAAAGAACTCCGTGTTTGAAGAAGTGTTTTGAGACGTCTCAAAGAACTCCGTGTTTGAAGAAGTGTTTTGAGACGTCTCAAAGAACTCCGTGTTTGAAGAAGTGTTTTGAGACGTCTCAAAGAACTCCGTGTTTGAAGAAGTGTTTTGAGACGTCTCAAAGAACTCCGTGTTTGAAGAAGTGTTTTGAGACGTCTCAAAGAACTCCGTGTTTGAAGAAGTGTTTTGAGACGTCTCAAAGAACTCCGTGTTTGAAGAAGTGTTTTGAGACGTCTCAAAGAACTCCGTGTTTGAAGAAGTGTTTTGAGACGTCTCAAAGAACTCCGTGTTTGAAGAAGTGTTTTGAGACGTCTCAAAGAACTCCGTGTTTGAAGAAGTGTTTTGAGACGTCTCAAAGAACTCCGTGTTTGAAGAAGTGTTTTGAGACGTCTCAAAGAACTCCGTGTTTGAAGAAGTGTTTTGAGACGTCTCAAAGAACTCCGTGTTTGAAGAAGTGTTTTGAGACGTCTCAAAGAACTCCGTGTTTGAAGAAGTGTTTTGAGACGTCTCAAAGAACTCCGTGTTTGAAGAAGTGTTTTGAGACGTCTCAAAGAACTCCGTGTTTGAAGAAGTGTTTTGAGACGTCTCAAAGAACTCCGTGTTTGAAGAAGTGTTTTGAGACGTCTCAAAGAACTCCGTGTTTGAAGAAGTGTTTTGAGACGTCTCAAAGAACTCCGTGTTTGAAGAAGTGTTTTGAGACGTCTCAAAGAACTCCGTGTTTGAAGAAGTGTTTTGAGACGTCTCAAAGAACTCCGTGTTTGAAGAAGTGTTTTGAGACGTCTCAAAGAACTCCGTGTTTGAAGAAGTGTTTTGAGACGTCTCAAAGAACTCCGTGTTTGAAGAAGTGTTTTGAGACGTCTCAAAGAACTCCGTGTTTGAAGAAGTGTTTTGAGACGTCTCAAAGAACTCCGTGTTTGAAGAAGTGTTTTGAGACGTCTCAAAGAACTCCGTGTTTGAAGAAGTGTTTTGAGACGTCTCAAAGAACTCCGTGTTTGAAGAAGTGTTTTGAGACGTCTCAAAGAACTCCGTGTTTGAAGAAGTGTTTTGAGACGTCTCAAAGAACTCCGTGTTTGAAGAAGTGTTTTGAGACGTCTCAAAGAACTCCGTGTTTGAAGAAGTGTTTTGAGACGTCTCAAAGAACTCCGTGTTTGAAGAAGTGTTTTGAGACGTCTCAAAGAACTCCGTGTTTGAAGAAGTGTTTTGAGACGTCTCAAAGAACTCCGTGTTTGAAGAAGTGTTTTGAGACGTCTCAAAGAACTCCGTGTTTGAAGAAGTGTTTTGAGACGTCTCAAAGAACTCCGTGTTTGAAGAAGTGTTTTGAGACGTCTCAAAGAACTCCGTGTTTGAAGAAGTGTTTTGAGACGTCTCAAAGAACTCCGTGTTTGAAGAAGTGTTTTGAGACGTCTCAAAGAACTCCGTGTTTGAAGAAGTGTTTTGAGACGTCTCAAAGAACTCCGTGTTTGAAGAAGTGTTTTGAGACGTCTCAAAGAACTCCGTGTTTGAAGAAGTGTTTTGAGACGTCTCAAAGAACTCCGTGTTTGAAGAAGTGTTTTGAGACGTCTCAAAGAACTCCGTGTTTGAAGAAGTGTTTTGAGACGTCTCAAAGAACTCCGTGTTTGAAGAAGTGTTTTGAGACGTCTCAAAGAACTCCGTGTTTGAAGAAGTGTTTTGAGACGTCTCAAAGAACTCCGTGTTTGAAGAAGTGTTTTGAGACGTCTCAAAGAACTCCGTGTTTGAAGAAGTGTTTTGAGACGTCTCAAAGAACTCCGTGTTTGAAGAAGTGTTTTGAGACGTCTCAAAGAACTCCGTGTTTGAAGAAGTGTTTTGAGACGTCTCAAAGAACTCCGTGTTTGAAGAAGTGTTTTGAGACGTCTCAAAGAACTCCGTGTTTGAAGAAGTGTTTTGAGACGTCTCAAAGAACTCCGTGTTTGAAGAAGTGTTTTGAGACGTCTCAAAGAACTCCGTGTTTGAAGAAGTGTTTTGAGACGTCTCAAAGAACTCCGTGTTTGAAGAAGTGTTTTGAGACGTCTCAAAGAACTCCGTGTTTGAAGAAGTGTTTTGAGACGTCTCAAAGAACTCCGTGTTTGAAGAAGTGTTTTGAGACGTCTCAAAGAACTCCGTGTTTGAAGAAGTGTTTTGAGACGTCTCAAAGAACTCCGTGTTTGAAGAAGTGTTTTGAGACGTCTCAAAGAACTCCGTGTTTGAAGAAGTGTTTTGAGACGTCTCAAAGAACTCCGTGTTTGAAGAAGTGTTTTGAGACGTCTCAAAGAACTCCGTGTTTGAAGAAGTGTTTTGAGACGTCTCAAAGAACTCCGTGTTTGAAGAAGTGTTTTGAGACGTCTCAAAGAACTCCGTGTTTGAAGAAGTGTTTTGAGACGTCTCAAAGAACTCCGTGTTTGAAGAAGTGTTTTGAGACGTCTCAAAGAACTCCGTGTTTGAAGAAGTGTTTTGAGACGTCTCAAAGAACTCCGTGTTTGAAGAAGTGTTTTGAGACGTCTCAAAGAACTCCGTGTTTGAAGAAGTGTTTTGAGACGTCTCAAAGAACTCCGTGTTTGAAGAAGTGTTTTGAGACGTCTCAAAGAACTCCGTGTTTGAAGAAGTGTTTTGAGACGTCTCAAAGAACTCCGTGTTTGAAGAAGTGTTTTGAGACGTCTCAAAGAACTCCGTGTTTGAAGAAGTGTTTTGAGACGTCTCAAAGAACTCCGTGTTTGAAGAAGTGTTTTGAGACGTCTCAAAGAACTCCGTGTTTGAAGAAGTGTTTTGAGACGTCTCAAAGAACTCCGTGTTTGAAGAAGTGTTTTGAGACGTCTCAAAGAACTCCGTGTTTGAAGAAGTGTTTTGAGACGTCTCAAAGAACTCCGTGTTTGAAGAAGTGTTTTGAGACGTCTCAAAGAACTCCGTGTTTGAAGAAGTGTTTTGAGACGTCTCAAAGAACTCCGTGTTTGAAGAAGTGTTTTGAGACGTCTCAAAGAACTCCGTGTTTGAAGAAGTGTTTTGAGACGTCTCAAAGAACTCCGTGTTTGAAGAAGTGTTTTGAGACGTCTCAAAGAACTCCGTGTTTGAAGAAGTGTTTTGAGACGTCTCAAAGAACTCCGTGTTTGAAGAAGTGTTTTGAGACGTCTCAAAGAACTCCGTGTTTGAAGAAGTGTTTTGAGACGTCTCAAAGAACTCCGTGTTTGAAGAAGTGTTTTGAGACGTCTCAAAGAACTCCGTGTTTGAAGAAGTGTTTTGAGACGTCTCAAAGAACTCCGTGTTTGAAGAAGTGTTTTGAGACGTCTCAAAGAACTCCGTGTTTGAAGAAGTGTTTTGAGACGTCTCAAAGAACTCCGTGTTTGAAGAAGTGTTTTGAGACGTCTCAAAGAACTCCGTGTTTGAAGAAGTGTTTTGAGACGTCTCAAAGAACTCCGTGTTTGAAGAAGTGTTTTGAGACGTCTCAAAGAACTCCGTGTTTGAAGAAGTGTTTTGAGACGTCTCAAAGAACTCCGTGTTTGAAGAAGTGTTTTGAGACGTCTCAAAGAACTCCGTGTTTGAAGAAGTGTTTTGAGACGTCTCAAAGAACTCCGTGTTTGAAGAAGTGTTTTGAGACGTCTCAAAGAACTCCGTGTTTGAAGAAGTGTTTTGAGACGTCTCAAAGAACTCCGTGTTTGAAGAAGTGTTTTGAGACGTCTCAAAGAACTCCGTGTTTGAAGAAGTGTTTTGAGACGTCTCAAAGAACTCCGTGTTTGAAGAAGTGTTTTGAGACGTCTCAAAGAACTCCGTGTTTGAAGAAGTGTTTTGAGACGTCTCAAAGAACTCCGTGTTTGAAGAAGTGTTTTGAGACGTCTCAAAGAACTCCGTGTTTGAAGAAGTGTTTTGAGACGTCTCAAAGAACTCCGTGTTTGAAGAAGTGTTTTGAGACGTCTCAAAGAACTCCGTGTTTGAAGAAGTGTTTTGAGACGTCTCAAAGAACTCCGTGTTTGAAGAAGTGTTTTGAGACGTCTCAAAGAACTCCGTGTTTGAAGAAGTGTTTTGAGACGTCTCAAAGAACTCCGTGTTTGAAGAAGTGTTTTGAGACGTCTCAAAGAACTCCGTGTTTGAAGAAGTGTTTTGAGACGTCTCAAAGAACTCCGTGTTTGAAGAAGTGTTTTGAGACGTCTCAAAGAACTCCGTGTTTGAAGAAGTGTTTTGAGACGTCTCAAAGAACTCCGTGTTTGAAGAAGTGTTTTGAGACGTCTCAAAGAACTCCGTGTTTGAAGAAGTGTTTTGAGACGTCTCAAAGAACTCCGTGTTTGAAGAAGTGTTTTGAGACGTCTCAAAGAACTCCGTGTTTGAAGAAGTGTTTTGAGACGTCTCAAAGAACTCCGTGTTTGAAGAAGTGTTTTGAGACGTCTCAAAGAACTCCGTGTTTGAAGAAGTGTTTTGAGACGTCTCAAAGAACTCCGTGTTTGAAGAAGTGTTTTGAGACGTCTCAAAGAACTCCGTGTTTGAAGAAGTGTTTTGAGACGTCTCAAAGAACTCCGTGTTTGAAGAAGTGTTTTGAGACGTCTCAAAGAACTCCGTGTTTGAAGAAGTGTTTTGAGACGTCTCAAAGAACTCCGTGTTTGAAGAAGTGTTTTGAGACGTCTCAAAGAACTCCGTGTTTGAAGAAGTGTTTTGAGACGTCTCAAAGAACTCCGTGTTTGAAGAAGTGTTTTGAGACGTCTCAAAGAACTCCGTGTTTGAAGAAGTGTTTTGAGACGTCTCAAAGAACTCCGTGTTTGAAGAAGTGTTTTGAGACGTCTCAAAGAACTCCGTGTTTGAAGAAGTGTTTTGAGACGTCTCAAAGAACTCCGTGTTTGAAGAAGTGTTTTGAGACGTCTCAAAGAACTCCGTGTTTGAAGAAGTGTTTTGAGACGTCTCAAAGAACTCCGTGTTTGAAGAAGTGTTTTGAGACGTCTCAAAGAACTCCGTGTTTGAAGAAGTGTTTTGAGACGTCTCAAAGAACTCCGTGTTTGAAGAAGTGTTTTGAGACGTCTCAAAGAACTCCGTGTTTGAAGAAGTGTTTTGAGACGTCTCAAAGAACTCCGTGTTTGAAGAAGTGTTTTGAGACGTCTCAAAGAACTCCGTGTTTGAAGAAGTGTTTTGAGACGTCTCAAAGAACTCCGTGTTTGAAGAAGTGTTTTGAGACGTCTCAAAGAACTCCGTGTTTGAAGAAGTGTTTTGAGACGTCTCAAAGAACTCCGTGTTTGAAGAAGTGTTTTGAGACGTCTCAAAGAACTCCGTGTTTGAAGAAGTGTTTTGAGACGTCTCAAAGAACTCCGTGTTTGAAGAAGTGTTTTGAGACGTCTCAAAGAACTCCGTGTTTGAAGAAGTGTTTTGAGACGTCTCAAAGAACTCCGTGTTTGAAGAAGTGTTTTGAGACGTCTCAAAGAACTCCGTGTTTGAAGAAGTGTTTTGAGACGTCTCAAAGAACTCCGTGTTTGAAGAAGTGTTTTGAGACGTCTCAAAGAACTCCGTGTTTGAAGAAGTGTTTTGAGACGTCTCAAAGAACTCCGTGTTTGAAGAAGTGTTTTGAGACGTCTCAAAGAACTCCGTGTTTGAAGAAGTGTTTTGAGACGTCTCAAAGAACTCCGTGTTTGAAGAAGTGTTTTGAGACGTCTCAAAGAACTCCGTGTTTGAAGAAGTGTTTTGAGACGTCTCAAAGAACTCCGTGTTTGAAGAAGTGTTTTGAGACGTCTCAAAGAACTCCGTGTTTGAAGAAGTGTTTTGAGACGTCTCAAAGAACTCCGTGTTTGAAGAAGTGTTTTGAGACGTCTCAAAGAACTCCGTGTTTGAAGAAGTGTTTTGAGACGTCTCAAAGAACTCCGTGTTTGAAGAAGTGTTTTGAGACGTCTCAAAGAACTCCGTGTTTGAAGAAGTGTTTTGAGACGTCTCAAAGAACTCCGTGTTTGAAGAAGTGTTTTGAGACGTCTCAAAGAACTCCGTGTTTGAAGAAGTGTTTTGAGACGTCTCAAAGAACTCCGTGTTTGAAGAAGTGTTTTGAGACGTCTCAAAGAACTCCGTGTTTGAAGAAGTGTTTTGAGACGTCTCAAAGAACTCCGTGTTTGAAGAAGTGTTTTGAGACGTCTCAAAGAACTCCGTGTTTGAAGAAGTGTTTTGAGACGTCTCAAAGAACTCCGTGTTTGAAGAAGTGTTTTGAGACGTCTCAAAGAACTCCGTGTTTGAAGAAGTGTTTTGAGACGTCTCAAAGAACTCCGTGTTTGAAGAAGTGTTTTGAGACGTCTCAAAGAACTCCGTGTTTGAAGAAGTGTTTTGAGACGTCTCAAAGAACTCCGTGTTTGAAGAAGTGTTTTGAGACGTCTCAAAGAACTCCGTGTTTGAAGAAGTGTTTTGAGACGTCTCAAAGAACTCCGTGTTTGAAGAAGTGTTTTGAGACGTCTCAAAGAACTCCGTGTTTGAAGAAGTGTTTTGAGACGTCTCAAAGAACTCCGTGTTTGAAGAAGTGTTTTGAGACGTCTCAAAGAACTCCGTGTTTGAAGAAGTGTTTTGAGACGTCTCAAAGAACTCCGTGTTTGAAGAAGTGTTTTGAGACGTCTCAAAGAACTCCGTGTTTGAAGAAGTGTTTTGAGACGTCTCAAAGAACTCCGTGTTTGAAGAAGTGTTTTGAGACGTCTCAAAGAACTCCGTGTTTGAAGAAGGCTCCCCTTACTCCTCTCTCTCCCCCTTCCGCAACTCTCATCCCACCCCCCCTTATCAGGTGCGCAGCAGGCAGCACAATGCTGACAGCAGCAGCAGCAGCAGCAGCGGTGGCGGCAGCAGCAGGTGCCACAGTGCCAGGTGGCGGGCTGCGATTGGTCAAGGGGTCGTCAGCGGCAGTGACTCGCATTCATGGTCGCATCTTCCCTGAGGGGTGAGAGGGAGGGGTTTGATTTGAAAGGGGTTTGGAAGGGGGGGGGGAGGGAATGCGTGTGCTGGGTAGCTTGCAATGCCCCCATTCTGTCTTGCACCCCTTTTTGCAATCTCCCCGATCTTCCCTCTGTCCCAACCCCTGTCCCCTTTCCCAGGCTATACTACATAGCAGTGGGTCTCGGCACCCCTCGGCGCACCTATTTCCTTGACATAGACACGGGCAGCCACGTCTCTTGGGTCGCTTGCGATGCTCCCCTCACGCCCCTGTGTCCCTCCTCTCCCCCTCTCTCCCCACTTTCTCCTCACCCCCCCAGCCTTTACTACATAGCAGTGGGTCTCGGCACCCCTCCGCGCACCTATTTCCTCGATATAGACACGGGAAGCCACGTGTCCTGGGTGGCCTGCGACGCTCCCTGTGTCAATTGCGCTCAGGTGGGGCTCTGTTGCGCTCAAGTGATTCTTCGGTTGCTCTCAGGTGGGGCTCTGTTTCGCTCAGGTGGAATTCTGTTGCGCTCAGGTAACCTTCTATTATTCTCAGGTGACATTCTGTTGCGACCAGGTGGTATCACAGGGGAACCTTGGCCTGCTTTCTCCACTGGTCGGATCTCCACTGGTCGGATCTCCACTGGTCGGACCTCCACTGCTTATCCCCTTGATGCTCTTGCTTTGTTTCCTCCCCTTCCCTCCCCAGGGTCTAAACCCATGGTAGTACCATTCGTCCCATGCCTTTCCCGTGGCCTGTTCCCCCTCTCAGCTCAAAGCACCTCCCCCTGTTAATCTCGCTTTGCTTCCCCCCTCCAGGGCCCCAACCCATGGTACGACCCCTCCCATGCCTCTCTCGTGGACTGCCATTCCGACCTCTGCCAAGCCGCACAGACAGGCTTCATCCGAGGCTGCTCCTCAGGCTCGGAAGACGAGCCTTCAGACTCGGAAGGTGCCGAAGCTGCGGATGCGGGTCGGGTCGGGGAGGGGGTTCATACCAAGCCACGGCATCTGCAAGAGGCGTCCAGAGGGGTTATGAACGGTACCAGTGGTGCTGCTGCTGCTGGGGACAGTAACCAGAGTGACAGTATCGGAGGTGACAATAACGAGAGTGACAGTGACAGCAGCGGGCAGTGTGACTATGACATAGTGTACACGGACGGAAGCAGCTCACAGGGTGTGCTTGTAACGGATAGGTTACTGTTCCTGCACCCCTCGGGCACACTCAAGGCCACGCAGTTCACATTCGGGTGAGACTATAGTTATGGGCTTATCAATTGCTGTAATACATTGCAATTTGCTATGTCGTGTCACTCTTCTGGTTCCATTCGCCCCACCCTGCCCAACCTGCCCGCACCCCAATCCACGCAGATGTGCATACGACCAGGAGGGCGATCTCGCTGTCTCCCCTGCTCGATCCGATGGCGTGTTGGGCCTCGGCCCTTCCAACCTCTCACTCCCTGCCCAGGTTCTCTCTCCTGCCCTCCCACTTCCACTCGTCAATGCGGGTCAATGCGGGTCAATGTAGGTCAATGTTGGTCAATGCTCATCACCGCTTTATTGGTGTTTGGTTCTGTTTTCTCCTTTTCTCTTCCCCGTATTCTCCCCCTCCTTTACTCCTCCCTCCCTCCCCCCTCCCCTTGCCACGCCACACCCACCAGCTGTCCAGAGCAGGGGCGGGGCGCAACGTGTTGGGCCACTGTCTGTCTGTCTGTCTGTAGTTGAGGGGTTGGAGGCGTTACAATGCACATTTGAAGCTCTTCCCTCCTTACTTTCTTGCCCCTCCCTCCCTCCCCCCTCCCCTTGCCACGCCACACCACCGGCTGTCAAGAGCAGGGGCGGGGCACAACATGTTTGCCCACTGTCTGGACTCGGCAGCACCTGCATCCCTCCCATCCCACCCTTCTTCTCTCTCGTTTCCTCCCTTCCCCCTCCCCTGACTTCCCCCCGCCGTACGTCCCCTCCCCTCAACCCCACCAGCTTTCGAGAGCAGGGGCGGGGCGAAATGTGTTCGGCCACTGCCCTGATTCAGCAGCATCTGCATCCCCCCCCTCCCTTCCCCGTCCCCTTCCTGTCCCCAACCTCTCCTCTCCTCAACCCCACCAGCTGTCGAGAGCGGGCGCGGGGCGCAATGTGTTCGGCCACACTAGGAGGTGCGTCAAGGCATTCCCACGTGCATCTGCATCTCCCCCCTCCCGTCCCGTCCCCCTCCCGTCCCCCTCCCCTTCTTTCCCCCACCAGCTGTCGAGAGCAGGGGCGGGGCGCAACGTGTTCGGCCACTGTCTGTTTCCTTTCCCCTCATTCTTCCTTCCTTCCCCTTTCGCTTCTTCCATTGACCCTCCCCCCTCACTACTCACCACATCACCAGCTGTCGAGAGCAGGGGCGGGGCGCAACGTTTTTGGCCACTGTCTGGATTCGGCGGCGTCTGGGGGAGGTTACTTCTTCATTGGCGACGCGCTTTTACCCAGCACCCTCACCTGGACCCCTCGCGCCTCAAAAAGCGACACGTGAGTGAAGCACTCTCACCCAGGGCTCTAGCTCTGGTATAGCACCTCACCTCCCTTGAGAAACGGCAGCATCTGGGGGAGGTTACTTCTTCATTTGGGGATGCGCTCTTACCCAGAAGCATCCTCAGGTGAACCCCCCTCATCGCAACAAGCGACACGTGAGTGAAGCACTTTCACCCAGGGCTCAAGTCAGGTATCTGGGGGAGGTTACTTCTTCATTGGTGACAAGCTCCTACCCAGCACCCTCACCTGGACCCCCCGTGCTGCTTTGAGTGACTCGTGAGTGCGATACCCCACTGCCCATGGCTGGTAAGGTGCAATTTCACCTCCCTTCCCTTGGTGCTTCTACATTGGAGACGCACTCCTCCTACCCAGCACAGCACCCTCACCTGGACCCCCCGTGCTGCTTTGAGGGACTCGAGAGTGAGTGAGGAGAGATACAAGGTTGGTACTTTCGCCTTTGTACCATGTGATAGGCGGCATCTGGGGGAGGTTACTTCTTCATTGGGTATGCGCTCTTACCCAGTGCCCTCACCTGGACCCCCGATGCTGCATTGAGCGACTCTTGAGTGGGCGGGGCGCAAGTAATTATTAGCACTGGTGCTCATGTGCTATCTATCTCACCTCCCTTGTTCAATGAGTAAGCACTCTTATGCAGGGCCCTCACGTGGACCCCCGATGCTGCACTGAGTGGCTCTTGAGTGGGTGGGGGTGTGGTGAATAGCTCTTTCTCTGATGGGTATGCGCTCTTACCCAGTGCCCTCACCTGGACCCCCGGTGCTGCACTGAGTTACTCGTGAGTGGTGATGTGAGGGAGTGACTGAGGTAGTGACTGAGTAAGTGGGTGAATTTCTGAGTGAGTGAGTGAGTGAGTGTGAGTGCGTGAGTGAGTCATTCCCTCCTTCCCATACAATTTCTGTCTCTCCTATTTCCAATCCCCTCTCCCCCATCACAGCCGCTACTACCACACATCGCTCCTCCACATCTCCACTCATTCCCTCCTTCCCAACTCTCCTATTCCTAACTCATCCACTCATACCCATTCTCTCCTATTTCCGATCCCCTCTCACACATCCTCACCCATCACAGCCGCTACTACCTACGCGTCGCTCCTCTGCATCTCCACTCATCCCCTCGTTCCCAACTCATACCCATTCTCTCCTATTTCCCATCCCCTCTCACCCATCCTCACCCATCCTCACCCATCCCAGCCGCTACTACCACGCGTCGCTCCTCCACATCTCTTACGGTTCCAAGAAGCTTCCCATCGACGATCCCAAGGCGCTCCACAATAAGCACGCGGGCTCTCAATCTGCTTATAACGAGGATGGTGGAGTGGAGAGCGGAGGAGCGATATTCGACTCGGGGTCGTCGTTCGCCTACATGCCTGCTGCCCCATTTGAAGCTCTGCTAGAAATGGTGAGAGGAATTCTTATGCGGGTGAAGTGTGTCTGTTCGCCTGCCTGCTGCTTCCTTTGACTCACTGCTGCTGGTGGTGAGAGGGATTCTCACGCGGGTTAAGTGCCTCTGTTCACCTGCCTGCTGGGTGGAGTGGAAACTGGAGGGGCGATATTCGACTTGGGGTCGTCGTTTGCCTACATGCCTGCCTGCTGCTCCCTTTGGGGCGCTGCTACAGATGGTGAGGGAGGGGCCCTGAGATGTATGGATAGGAAGAGCAAGTATGGTGTGTCTGTTGGCTTACCTGCTACTGCTTTGCACTCTGGGTCGTCATTTCCAATTCTCATATCCAACTCTGTTCTGTGCGCTAATCGTATACCCATTGCTCCTCCCCTCCCAGGTATCAGCCAATGCAGCCGCAGCAGGCCTGCAGGCAGGCACCACCGCGACTGTGCTACCGCACTGCTGGCGAGCAGGGAAAGGGGCACTAGTCCCTGACTCCAATTCCTTTGCTGCTCTCTTGACCCTCTCACGCCCCTCCTCCCAGGTAGCAGCTGATGCAGCAGCAGCAGGCCTGCAGGCAGGCACCACCGCGACTGTGCTACCGCACTGCTGGCGGGCAGGGAAAGGGGCACTAGTCCCTGACTCCAATTCCTTTGCTGCTCTCTTGACCCTCTCACGCCCCTCCTCCCAGGTATCAGCTGATGCAGCAGCAGCGGGCCTGCAGGCAGGCACCACCGCGACTGTGCTACCGCACTGCTGGCGGGCAGGGAAAGGGGCACTAGTCCCTGACTCCAATTCCTTTGCTGCTCTCTTGACCCTCTCACGCCCCTCCTCCCAGGTAGCAGCTGATGCAGCAGCAGCAGGCCTGCAGGCAGGCACCACCGCGACTGTGCTACCGCACTGCTGGCGGGCAGGGAAAGGGGCACTAGTCCCTGACTCCAATTCCTTTGCTGCTCTCTTGACCCTCTCACGCCCCTCCTCCCAGGTATCAGCTGATGCAGCAGCAGCGGGCCTGCAGGCAGGCACCACCGCGACTGTGCTACCGCACTGCTGGCGGGCAGGGAAAGGGGCACTAGTCCCTGACTCCAATTCCTTTGCTGCTCTCTTGACCCTCTCACGCCCCTCCTCCCAGGTATCAGCTGATGCAGCAGCAGCGGGCCTGCAGGCAGACACGACCGTGACTGTGCTGCCGCACTGCTGGCGGCTGGGGAAAGGGGCGCCAGGGATCAGGTGCGTGGATTGAGAGAGTCAGCTTTGGCTTTTCAATCGACTTCAAGTTCGGCCCTTTTTTAATGCATTCGCATGCAACACCATCCAACCCCATGCCACCCCGTTGCAACCCTTCGCAACCCCATGCAACCCCATGCAACCCCCCCCCCAACCCCATGCATTCAAAATTTGAACCCTCTCCATGCCTTCTTCCTCTCAGGTCCGTTGCTGACGTGGCATCCCATTTCTCTGCCCTCACATTCTCGTTCCAGTCACATTCAATCTTCTCCTCCTCAGCTGATCTCTCCGTTGCTCCCGCCACCTACCTCCTCTCACCGGTTAGTTACTGTCACAGTGGTCGGGTAAGACGGTGGCCGGTGAGGTAAGGTGGGGCTTGGGTGAGCAACACTCGTGTGGCACCCCATTTAAGTCTCATCTAAGTCCCACACAATCTTCTCACGTGGCACCCCATTTCTCTGCCCTCAGTCCCACATAATCTTCTCACGTGGCGTCTCACTTCTCTGCCCTCACCTTCTCGTTTGAGTCACACACAATCTTCTCCTCCTCGGCTGATCTTTCCGTTGCTCCCGCCACCTACCTCCTCTCACGGGTTAGTTACTGCCACAGTGGTCGGGTAAGACGGTGGTCGGTGAGGTAAGGTGGGGCTTGGGTGAGCAACACTCGTGTGGCACCCCATTTCTCTGCCCTCAGTCCCACGTAAACTTCTCGCGTGGCGTCTCACTTCTCTGCCCTCACCTTCTCCTTTTACTCACTCAATCTTCTCCTCCTCGGCTGATCTCTCCGTTGCTCCCGCCGCCTTCCACCTCTAACCGGCGAAAAATGGAAAGACGGGGAGGGAGTGGTGGGGAAGGGAGCGAGGGGAAAGGGAGTGGGGGGGAAAGGGAGTGGGGGGGAAAGGGAGTGGGGGGGAAAGGGAGTGGGGGGGAAAGGGAGTGGGGGGGAAAGGGAGTGGGGGGGAAAGGGAGTGGGGGGGAAAGGGAGTGGGGGGGAAAGGGAGTGGGAGGGAAGTGAGGAGGAGATGGATGGTGGTGAATCCAGGTCTTCCTTTTTCTGTTTCTCCCACCTCTGTGTGGGAAGGAGGGGCAGGCATTGGGGACGAGTCAATCGCATTGGCAGGTGCTTCCCCAATGCAGAAGAGGAAGGTGAGGGCAGAGAAATGGGATGCCTTCTTCCCCTCTTCCTCTCTTCCCCTCCTGCCTGCCCCTTCTCCTCCCTCCCTTCACCCCCATTATACCACAGAGGCATGGCACGGTGTGTCTTGGCATTCGGAATGGGAACGAGTCAATCGCATTGGGGGGTCAATTGCATTGGGGGGTGCTTCCCTCTTCCTCTCTTCACCTCTTCCCCTCCTGCCTGCCCCTTCCCCTCACTCCCTTCACCCCCATTGTGCAACAGGGGCATGGCACGGTGTGTCTTGGCATTCTGAATGGAGAGGAGTCAATCGCGTTGGGAGGCGCTTCCCGAACCATCATCGGAGGTACGGTAACTCACCGGACCATGATCGGAGGTACGGTAATGTGCTCTACACTGGACCACTGCCAGAGGCACGGTTACTCATGGTTCACTGGACCATCGGTGGACCATCAGTGGACCATCAGTGGACCATCAGTGGAGGTATGGCATTCCCCATATAGCCCACATTGTGGACACTGCACAGGTGTGTTCCGCTGTATAATGCATCTTTATAGGCCATGCGTCAAAGATGCAGTGTCTTGCCAGGCTATTTTGCGGTGCCTCGAATCTGTGTGCCGGTCGGGTTTTAAGCACAGACATGTGATCCGCACATGATTTCTCTTGTAGCTGTGTTGACTTTTGAGTCGACTCAAAAGTGCCTCGAATCCCTGTGCCAGTCGGGTTTTAACCACAGCTATGTGATCCGCTATGTGGAACAGCGGAACACACCTGTGCAGTGTCCACGCATCGCTATGTGATCCGCACTCGGTCTCTCTCTTGTAGCTGTGGTTAAAAGCCATCCGGCTAAAACACACAGACCTCCTCGCATCCCTGCAGTGCAATTCAGGCTCCTCTTCTTGGGAATGTTCATCTGGCTTCATCTTCTTTCTCTTATTGGGAATGTTCATCTGGCTTCATCTTCTTTCTCTTATTGGGAATGTTCATCTGGCTTCATCTTCTTTCTCTTATTGGGAATGTTCATCTGGCTTCATCTTCTTTCTCTTATTGGGAATGTTCATCTGGCTTCATCTTCTTTCTCTTATTGGGAATGTTCATCTGGCTTCATCTTCTTTCTCTTATTGGGAATGTTCATCTGGCTTCATCTTCTTTCTCTTATTGGGAATGTTCATCTGGCTTCATCTTCTTTCTCTTATTGGGAATGTTCATCTGGCTTCATCTTCTTTCTCTTATTGGGAATGTTCATCTGGCTTCATCTTCTTTCTCTTATTGGGAATGTTCATCTGGCTTCATCTTCTTTCTCTTATTGGGAATGTTCATCTGGCTTCATCTTCTTTCTCTTCTTGGGAATGTTCATCTGGCTTCATCTTCTTTCTCTTACCTAGACATTCTTTTCATTTCACAACCTCTCGTCTGCCCTGGCCTTCTTGCCTGGTGAATAAATGGTACCATTAACTCTCCTTTCCAAATCCTCTGATCTGGTTACCCTGTGCTGCAGATATCGCGATGCGTGGTTACCTTATAGTGTATGATAATGAGAATGCAAGGATTGGTTGGACCTTGGCCAATTGTTCCTCCAAACCATGAACGTTACGGGGTATGTGAATTATGCCGTTTGTATATATAACATTATCCTCCGTTTGTGGCTATGGTATGGTTTCCTTGCAACGAAGAAGGGATTCTGAAATATGAAAATGACCCACTCGGATATAATCAACATTTGGTTCTCATTTCAGATCAAAGCGGTCAACCTGTATTCTTTTTAATTTCTTCAACCTGCTAGGCGTGTTACTCCTGGGTTAATACGGTACTGTACCTTAATCGATAGGAATACTAAGGAGGGAAAGGCCCGGTTATAATGGTCAATAAAAACTCCAGAACCCTTATTGATACAACTACACAAAAGGTATAACAAGCCTGGATAGAACAAAGGATGCAATTTGCAGTGCTACATTAAAACACCATACTGTAATAGATCCTACCACAGTGCAAGCATACGGTACCTACACTACAGTAAACAATCACACATAGAATAAGGCAAGCATAGCAGTCTACAGCTACTAATGCAAATAAAGCAGTACTGAGCCTGAAACTGTTGAGAACATAACGGAAATAGAGAACCAAGCAAGCAGGAAAGCATGAACCAAATCAAAACCGACACGGAGAGAATACCACGCGGCTGCGGCTGCTGCTGCTGCTGCTGCTGGCGTTGCCTTACGTCTAGATTCGCTGCATCAGGTGTTAGCAGCCGCTTGCATAGAAGCGTACAGTCAGCGCCTCACACCAAGTAGCAACCTCTCTTAGCCAAGCTGTCACCCAATGGCTGCTGCCCAGAGTATCAGAAGTCGAAGCTTAGTGCCACAGCAGTTGAAACCCACATCAGACAAGGTTGGTAAGGTCGGTAACAGGGGATCTCAGGAGGAGGACCAGAGACACCTTGTAAGCAGCAGGTGGAGGAGCAGCACGGCTTGCTCTCTATGTTAGGAGGTAGGTGTTAGGAAGACATTTGGGCCGTAAAAGCAGCTGGTGAAGACCCGTTTCGAGCCACTGGGAAGGTGACTATGGAGTCGAGTCGACTTAGTAGTCACCTGTGCAAGTGCAGTGACGATCGGTTGGACTTATCTGCGTAAGTGCAGTGACCCAGCACATTGGTGAGGTGTTCTGAGCCAGTGGTGAGGACTCAGGACTTTGGTAGGGGTAGGTGTTAGCTTGACCGCAGCTGTGGTTGGTTGGTGGGGCAGCTCTTGCGCTGTCCACGTGTCAGGCTGCGGTTGGTTGGTTGGCAATAGGTATCAACGAGTTGGACGGCTGCTGCGTGCTAAACAGCTGCCGCCGCCGCTGCTGCTGCTGCTGCTGCTGCTGCTGCTGTTGGTTGTTTGATGTAGCTGTGGCGATTCATGGGCGTTAGAAGTTAGCAGAGCAAGCTTCATGCCTCCTCGCTGACTGACTGACTAGAGGTGCTCCATTCCTCTCCTCTCCCGTCCCCTCCCTTTCTCTTTCCTCACATGCAGCAGTGAGCTATGGCACAGATGGGCTGTGGGGGAAAGGGGGGGTAGGGGTTCAAGGGGGGGGGGAGGGAGACGCTGATGAGGGGGGTGGGGTGGAATAACGTATAGATAAGCTAACTATCTAACAGCTACTAGCATGCACCGCCCACATGTAGTAGCAGAGGGCAATCGCACAAATGGGCAGGAGTGGGGTGAAGCGGCTAGAGAGAAGAAGGATCAGGTCAGACACACACATACCCGACCCGACCGCACGTGCCAGCACCACTGCTGGCATGTGCTGCAGCGCGCTAGAACCACATGCATTTACACCCCACACCATACACCACCGCACTGGACCGCTCTGCACTGCAACAAACTGCACCAGAACTCATATGAACACCCTTAGAAGCCCTGGCTGCGGCTCCAGCACATGAAGCCCCTCCTGGTCGACCAAATACTGCTCCACCCGTCCTGGCATGTGCTGCAGTGCACGGAATCCACAGGCAATCCCCCCCACATCCGCACCCACACCACATCCCACCACACCCCACCGCATTGCACCGCACAGCACTGCACAGAACTCACATGAATACCCTCAAAAGGCCTGGCTGCGGCTCCAACACGTGAAGCCCCTCCTGGTCGACCAAATACTGCTCCACCACTGCTGGCATGTGCTGTAGGGCGCGGTCGCTGGTGTAGAGGCCTGAACCCACACGCACATAGAGCTGGCACAAGGCGAGGCAGGGAGGGTGGCAACGGAGGGGAATGGAGTGTAAAGACTCAGGGGAGATGCATGGGGATACATGGATGTCCACAAGATATTGCTCCACCACGGCTGGCATGTGCTGCAGTGCACGGTCACTGGTGTAGAGGCCTGAACCCACACGCACGTAGAGCTGGAGAGGGGAAGAAAAGGCAGCACAAGGCAGGGAAGATGGAAAGCTATGGAGGTATTTCTTTCTTCACTGCTCTGCTCGTTGCGCTGCAAACCACAAGGCCGCCACCTCCTGCTGCAGCAGGCACACGGCATTCAACACGTGCATGCCCCTCAGCTCCAACACCCGCCTCTAAGAACCACCTGCTCCTGCATGTGTGGGCTTATACCTGCTGCTCTTGGGAAAGCAAACACGGGCTCGTTCGTACCTGCTGGCGAGACTTGGTGCGCTGAGCAGCGAACCGCAAAGCCGCCACCTCCTGCTGCAGCAGGCACACGGCATTGGACACGTGCATGCCCCTCAGCTCCAACACTCTGCTCTTGCAAACTGGCTGTGTCGGTTCATACCTGCTGGCGGGATTTGGTGCGCTGAGCAGCAAACCTCAGCTCCAACACCCGCCTCTAAAAACCACCTGCTGCTGCACGTGTTGGCTCATACCTTGGAAAAGGACACACTGACTCATACCTGCTGCTCTTGGGAAAGCACACACAGGCTCGTACCTGCTGGCGAGACTTGGTGCGCTGAGCAGCGAACCGCAAAGCCGCCACCTCCTGCTGCAGCAGGCACACGGCATTGGACACGTGCATGCCCCTCAGCTCCAACACTCTGCTCTTGCAAACTGGCTGTGTCGGTTCATACCTGCTGGCGGGATTTGGTGCGCTGAGCAGCAACCCTCAGCTCCAACACCCGCCTCTAAAAACCACCTGCTGCTGCACGTGTTGGCTCATACCTTGGAAAAGGACACACTGACTCATACCTGCTGCTCTTGGGAAAGCACACACAGGCTCGTACCTGCTGGCGAGACTTGGTGCGCTGAGCAGCAAACCGCAGAGCAGCCACCTCCTGCTGCAGCAGGCACACGGCATTGGACACGTGCATGCCCCTCAGCTCCAACACCCGCGTGAGCCTATACCGGGTCCTGCTGGCAACACGTGTGCACTCATACCTGCTGGCGGGACTTGGTGCGCTGAGCAGCGAACCGTAAAGCCGCCACCTCCTGTTGCAGCAGGCACACGGCGTTGGACACGTGCATGCCCCTCAGCTCCAACACACCCCCCTCTAGCAACCACCTGCTGCTGCATGTGCCCGCTCATACCTTGGGAAAGCACGCACAGGCTCGTACCTGTTGGCGGGACTTGGTGCGTTGAGCCACGAACCGCAGAGCAGCCACCTCCTGCTGCAGCAGGCACACGGCGTTGGACACGTGCATGCCCCTCAGCTCCAGCACCCGCGCCGGGTCGTTTTGCATGCCAGGAGGTGGGAGAGGGCCGGAAGGCGCAGGGGCAGACTGAGGAGGGGCAGGAGGTACTCGTACCTGCTGGCGGGACTTGGTGCGTTGGGCGGCGAATCGTAAAGCCGCCACCTCCTGCTGCAGCAGGCACACGGCGTTGGACACGTGCATGCCCCTCAGCTCCAGCACCCGTGCGGGGTCGTTTTGCATGCCGGGCGGAGGGGGAGGCCCAGACGGAGGAGCGGGGGAAGCAGGAGCAGGAGGAGGAGCGGCAGCAGGAGGGGCGGGGGCAGGAGGAGCAGGAGCGGGAGAGGCAGGAACACAGCCCCCTTGGGAAAGAGAGGCGTCTGGGGTATCAAATGTGAGCATGCGCGCAGCACTGCTGCTGCTGTTGCTGCTGCTCATTCCGCTGCCTATACCACCGCCGCCGCCGTTGCCGTTTGTGTTGCCGTCGGTGCTGCTGTTGCCCCCGCCGTTGTTGCTTGCACTGCCCATGCTCACGCTGCTGCTGCTGAAGCCGTTGCTGATGTTGCTGCCACTGCGGCTGCTGTTGAATTCACTCAAGCTGTTCGTGCCGAAGCTGCTGCTGCCGAAGCTGCCAGGTTCGGCAGTCCCAGACGAGAGCGAGCCGGAAGGCAGTTCCCTGCATTGAACAACAGGGAAAATTAGCGAGAAACTCAGGAAGAAACGGAACAGGACGAACACAGAACAAAATGAGGCGTTAAACAAAAGGCACCAGAACACATGACGTGTGCATGGGGGGGGGGGGGGGAGGAGGTGAGGTGGGGGGGCATTAGGTGCTAGAAGTAGGGCCATATGGTACCCAGAGTCAGCTTACCATATGGCCCTACTTCTAGGACTGATGGCCTTACAGGGTCTCTTTCTAAGGAAGAACACACGTGATGCCATATGCGAGCGCGTCAACGTCAAGGCTTCTCCTGGGATTGAAGCTTGACGGTGACTTTTGAGTCGACTCAAAAGTCAAAAGAGCCCCCCTTTCAAGAGGTAGGCTAACCCACACACCTGATGCCATATGTGAGCGCGTCAACGTCTAGGCTCCTCCTGGGGTTGAAGCTTGACGGTGGATCGGGGTTGGTGTTGGCATCAGGGGCCCACTGGTGGAGCAGGGAAACACACACAGGAATGAGGGGCAGGAGGGGGAAGGGGAGAGGGTTGGGGAATGCTGTATGTGAGCGCGTCCACGTCAAGACTCCTCCAAGGGTTAAAGCTTGACGGTGGATCGGGGTTGGTGCTGGCATCAGGGGCCCACTGGGGGAGCAGGGAAATGGGGAAATGGGGAAATGGCAAAATGAGTGGTGGGAGAGGAGACGGGGAAGGAATACGGAATAAACCAGGCAGAAAGAAGAGGTGAGAGAGTTGCAAATCGGATAGGGAATGGGGGAAGCAATACGGAATTGACAGGGCAGGGTCAAAGAGAGAGGTGAGAGAAAAGAGGGAATCAAAACGGAAAGGGAAGGGAATGGGAGAGGGAATGGGAAAGGGATACGGAATGGACCAGGCAGGGGGGGCTCACTGGCAAATCACTGGCACCCATGCGCTCATGCCAAGCGCCCATGCACCCATGCGCCCATGCCATGCACCCATGCGCCCATGTCAGACACCCATGCACCCATGCCAGGACCCATGCGCCCATGCACCCACCCATGCACCCATGCACCCATCCACCCATACCAATCATGTATCTACCTTGTTGAGTGGTTGTGAGGCTGTGCGGGCAGGTAGAGTGTGGGAGAGGGGATGAGGACCCTCCTTCGAACCCACCACGTCAAGACCTGCCATGCAACCAAGCACCCATACCATGCCATACGCCCATGTCATGCATTCAGAGAAACACCACGAAGAGGAATATAATGGTGGGCACTGGAGCAGAAAAACATCGCTGCAAGCCGTTGCTATTCGGCATGTTAGAGCGAGGAATGCAAAATCAGCGTGATACAAATGATGGTTGCAACTCAGCTTGATGCAAACTCATTCGCCAACTCACCAGCCCTTTCAAACTGAAACATCTCCTCCCCACGAAGCAAATGCTGCTGCTGTTGCTGCTGCTGCTGTTGCTGCTGCTGCTGCTGTTGCTTCTCCTCGAATTCCCCTCGCCTCCCCTCAAACCCCCCGGGCTTGCACGGACTCATATCCCACACTGAACCCACACCACCAGCACCACCAGCACCATACAAGCCCGCATATCCGTCACTGTTGCCTTGAAACCCCTGCTTCTCCCCTGCCTTCTCCCCCTGCTGCTGCCGAACCCACCACTGCATCTCATCCAGCCCCGGAGCTCCAGGCCCGGCCGAGCCAAACGGTTTCAGGTTCGGCATGGAGCGGGAGAGGAGGCTCGGGTCCAAACCACCGTCCGGACCTCCATCCGAAGCAGCAGAACCACCAACCCCACCAGGACCCCCAGGGGAGTTCAAAATGTGGGCGCTGAAACGGTGAGGGTGGGAGGAGGAGGCGGAATGAGTAGCAGTAACCGCTCTACCACCAGCAGCAGCGGCAGCAGCAGCAGAGGAGTAGTGATGGGGAGGGGGAGGCGAGGCAAAGTTAGAGAGGGAACCGAGAGGTGGGGAGCGTTGGGAAGGGCGAGTAGGGCCGGAGTGTAGCGAGGGGTCCCCGTCCTCTTGGTATTGCTGTGCATGGTGGTAGGAAGCCAAGGCGGGAGGTAAAGAGGCAAGGAAGCAAGAAGGCAAGAAGGCAGGAACGGAGGCAACAAAGGTTAGAGAAAGGACTAGCAAGCGGGGCGAGGGGTCCCCATATTCCTGTCATTGCCATGTGTTGGGAGTTGAGAGAGCAATGGCGGAAACAATCCCAGACAAGATGGAGAACAAGAAATGCATAGTTTTTGCATTCCCCCATTCCCAAACCCTCCAGTCCTTCGTTCCCCATCAATCCTTCACCCACCCACCCTGTTCCCCCATTTTCCCGCCCGCAACGGCCTTCCACACACCTGCAGCTGCCACAGAGCCTCAATTGTCGCCCCCAGGTCCGCCCCATGCGCGAAGAACGCGTCCGCCAGGCTCTGCATGGAAAAATCCGGGAATTCCGCCGCCAGCACCAGAATCGGATCCTCCAGCGCGTGGTGCGGGGGCGGGGGCGGACCCCCCCCGCGCGGATGCCCCCCGGGGGAAGGCGCGTGCCCGTGCGGAGGCCCCGGGGGATGCGCGCGCGCGTGGTGGGGGGGGAGATGATGGGGCGGCGGGGGCGGGGGCATGCCTGGGGGCGGCATCCCCTCGTCTAGGTAGAATCCCCCCAGCTCGTGCGGGGGGAGGCCATGGGGGGGCGGGGGAGGGGGATCATGCAGCGGAAATCCCCCATGCGCGTTGTACTCCGCGCCTGGGCCCCCCGCGCCAGGGGGACCCTCCTCTAGCTCATCCAGCGGACCAGGGTTCCACCCCGCGGACGGTCCGCGGAACCTTCTATCTAGCATGCGCGCCGGCCCTGGGGGAAGCTCAAACGGCGGCGGAAAGTGCCCGCCGTTGTCTCCCCCTCCTGGGGGCATCCCTCCGCCTCCGCCCTCGCCGTTTCCTCCCCCTCCGCCTCCGCCTCCTCCGCCTGGTCCCCCACCTCCTCCTCCGCCGCCTCCTCCCCTTCCCCCCGGCCCCGCCCTCCTCCCCTGCTGGTGCGGGTCCCGCAGCGGGTGCATGGGGCTGCGCTGATCCAAGCTGTTCCGCCGGTTCTGCTGCGGGTGGCGCAAATGCCCTCCCCCCCTGCCCACGCCCATCGGACTACGGTGGTCTAGACTGCCTATACCTTGATTAAGCGGCGACGGCGGCTCTTCTCCTCCCCGTCCCCTCGGACCTGGTCTGGAGTACCGCGGGTGCGGGGACCTAGACGGGGAGAAGCTGTTAGGGGGACCTGGCGGGCCCATATTTCCCCCTCCGCCTCCGCCCCCCGCGCCCCTGCCGGGGTTTATGTGGGGGGGCGGCGGAGAGCCCAAGCGCGGGCCTACTTCCGGGCTGAACGGCGGACCAGGCGCGAATCTTCCGCCATGCCCGCCAGGTCCGCCCATTCCCCCGGGGCCCAATGGTCCGCCTCCGCGCCCGCCTCTTCCCCCGGGGCCTTGGTAAAGCGCGTTAGGGGGAGGAAGTCCCCCGGGGCCGGGCATGGGGCTACCTGGGGGGCCCATGGGCGGACCATCTCCCCTGCCGTCCATCCGGCCGTCCATCCTGCCGTCCATCCGACCGTCCATCCTGCCGTCCATCCGGCCGTCCATCCTGCCGTCCATCCTGCCGTCCATTCTGCCGTCCATCCTGCCGTCCATCCTGCCGTCCATCCGGCCATCCATCCTGCCGTCCATCCGGCCGTCCATTCTCCCAGGTCCATCTAACGGCGGTCCAAATTGCCCGCGCCTGGACGACTCCGAAATTCCGGGCGGGAGTCCCCGCCCCCCTTCCCCTGCTCCGCCTCTTCCGCCCAGCAGCTGCGACGGCGGAAGCATGTGATGCGGGGGAGGCGGCGGGCCGTGGCGGGCGGGGGAGAATTGGAGCGGGCTGCCGCGGAGAGCGGGATTGAAGCGGTGCGCACCGGCGGGAGCGGGGGAAGCGGGGAGAGAGTTGGACGGGCGCGGATGGTTTCCTCCCCCCAAGTGCTCGAAATGCGGGGGGGGATAGTTATCGAAGGGGTATCCTGCGCCAGGGGGAAGTCCCCCAAGTCCAGGAGCAGGACCGTCTAGCAGCTCCGCAAGCTGCTGCGCGGTGGGCGGAAGCGGTCCTCCGCCTGCTCCGCCGCCTCCGCCCCCGCCCAGGTCCAGCCGCGCAAGAAGCGCAGCCGCGGCGGGACTGGACGGCGGAGGGTTCCGCGGAAAGGACGCGGGGGAGCCGCCCCCAAACTCATGCTCGGGGAAAGAGGGAGGTCCGCCTAGGGAATGCCGCGCGTGGGACATGGGGCTGGCGGAAGCGCTACCGGGGCCTTGGCGCAAGTGCGGGGGGAGATGGTGCTGATGCGGGGAGGCGTGGTGCAAGGGATGGTCAGGGGGAAGCTCCGCCAAATAACTCCGCGCGTCCGGATTCCAGCCCCGCCCCTCTCCAGTTCCCCGCATACCCAATTTATTTTGCATAAAGTCTCCCGCTGCCCCGCGCTCGGCGCCGGGACGAGGTCCGCCCCCAGGCCCGGACCTGCCGCCTCCATGTTCGGGATCTGCCGAACCTAGCCCGTCTAGGTCCGGAGGGAGAAGGCTGCCGTTGAGGTTCGGCGTATCCTGCTCGTCGAAGCTAATAAGCTCGTCTGGAAGCTGATCCCTAACGTAACGGCGATACTCGTCATCAGATGAAACTGAGGTGTTAGACGGAATTCTATCTAACGAGGAACCTTCGTAATTAGCTTCCTCTGTTGACAATCCACGGCTAGCGGAACCCTCCCCGTGCGCATTTGCCTGCGCATACATATTCCCTTCCGCCGAGCGAACATCTGCTCCCCTTTCTCCGCCGTCGCCGCCTTCCCCGCTTCCGCTACCCCCCTCAGGACCCGCGCCGGCGCCGGTTCCGCCGTTTCCGTCGCTTCCGCCGTTCCCGCCTGCGCCGGAAAAGCACGGAACGAACGCCGCAGCGTTTGGGTTGAGGCAGATGCGCGACGGGTCGGGGGGCGTGGGGGAGGGGGAGCGACCGCGGAATGACGCGAGCTGCGCGGAGTTGCCGGGGGTGGCGGAGAAAGAGTCGCGGGAGGACGTGGTGAGGGGGGAGGAGCCGGAGGAAGAGAGGGACGACGATAGGACTTGCGGAGAGGAGGAGGATGGGGTTGGAGAGAAAGGAGGAGCATGAGGCTTGAGGGCAGGGAGCGTTGTGGGGGAGGAGAGAGACGGAGAATTCGGCGTGCTTTGCTGAAGCTTCGAGAGAAAGCACGGCTTTAAGGAGCCACCTTGCGATTGGTCATCTGAAAAAGAGACACAGAGCAGTACGTATGAAGAAAGGATAACACGGTATTTGTGGGGGTGAAACCAGTAACATCGAAGCCAAGAAATTGGCTGATAATGCTTATTCGCTTGCACGGTAATGTAGTCAGTAACGGAGTAACAGCGTCTTCATCCCAGCATTTCATGAGGCGACAAGTAAAAATAGGCGAGAAAACCAGGATCATAGAAACAGATAACGCCTCCCCGGAAACAATGCGAGCTTGACATTTTCACGCCTCCATGAGTCGTGAGGCGCGAATCAGGATGGGTAATGGAAACAAGAGGAAAAAAAAAACGCATCTCATGGAAAAATGCGAGCGTGATGATGCCATAAGGGACACAACAAGATGATGCCTTTCGACATCAATTCTTTCCAAAAAATTGAGCAAATAATCCGGCTGCACCCTCCTGACTGTAATGCGGAGGGTGGTAACCACCACGAAGCCTGAAAAACATCTCTGTCACGGAACAGTAGAATTCTGAATCATTAGTAGAGATACTGATGCTCACCCTGAGGCGCTGCCTGCGCTGCTCCTGCTCCCGTCGCACCTGGCGCGGAAGCAGCAGCAGCAGCAGGCCGATCATTTACAGCAGTTTCCGCCATTTCGACGGATGCCGCGCTCCCGCGGGTGCGCTAAGGCGGAACGGAGACGACGAAACGGAGCGCCGCGATTGGCGGCAGAGCAGCAACGGATGGCCGCTGCTGCTGCGAAAGGAAATCGAGCTGCTGCAGGTATAGAAGCCCCCCGTCGTCATTCCACGCAGCTCACCCGCCGCGATGCGCCGCGCCGTGGCATACACGGCTAGGATTGGTTCTTCGCGCACTGCTTGTGGTTCTTAAGCGCACATGCTATGAATGCTTCCTGACGAAGAGCAACGTAGAAAAAAACAACACAACAAAAAGGGGAAGGCTTTATTATGGACATTAAGGGAAAATCGAATGGTGGTTCTAGAGGCAACGGTTCTGGCCTAGGTGAAACGGGGGGCTGCTTACCTTGCTACTAGCTCCATACATCACGTACCAGAAATGCTGGTAGGTTAGCTTGGTCCAGCTTGCTCCTCTGTCCGCCTGACTGCGGATGAACGGATGGCTATGGGGGATGTGGTGTGGAGCTATGGGTGTCTGGATGAACCCTGGAGTTACCCTGGATGGCTAGAGAGGAAACATGGAACTGTTGTAAAGAAACGAATCTTCTGTGCAGATCGAGTCTGGTAAACACAGGTGCACAACGGTTTATGTTACACGAAGAGAGGTTGGAAGGTTTGTCGTTCAGGGAAAGAAGATGATGCCTAGTTTTGTTCTTTGTTGCTGTGTTGCTTGCGGATGGTGAGTCGGTGATTGGTCAATTGGCCACCCTTGAGGTTGCCGCCGCCGAGCCGAACGAAACCTGGAAGTTGGTTTCAGTTTGGGATGATTGGTTGGTCATGATGGATAACAGTCGTCATGAGTCATGCGACGCAGGCGATGCCGATTACGACGACTAAACCACGCTCCCAGTTGGGGAAGCGACGCAGGAGAGCGCGTGCGACGATATGACGGCGACACACGCACCCTGCTGCTTGCCCCCTCTCCAAACTGACCTTGGTACAGGCTCAAGGGTATCAGGCTCGGCGGCTAGCTACGTTCGGGCGGGCCGCAAGGCGGCCAAAGGTTTCAGGCAAGACAGCTCAAAACCAAACCATGACATGAGGCTTGACTTGGCACACGCAGAGGTTCGGCAGTTACACCTTGATCTGCCTCGAACCAGCTTGCTTTCTGGCCAAGCAATGAGCAAGGACTTTGGTTCGGGTAAGCGCAGCACCCAAGCAGGCAGACGCCAAAGGTGGGTTTTCAGGCTCGGGTGGCGGGAACTTTTTTCACGCGCCTGGCAGACAGGCACCATCTGACCGTATGCACACCAGCACCCTGCCACGGTGCCACCACCCACAACTGACCTCGCTAGTGAAGGATTTCCCGAATGACAGCCCTTCGCCAAGTACAGTACGGTATATTGACACGACATCATATATTCACAAGCAAAACAAATCAAGAATCAACTAAACAGTTAGATCAGGCACATGAGGAGTCAACTAACAAGTTCAGGCAATAATCATCTACTTCACCGGTCCAAGTGCACGAGGCTAATTGGCTGTCTCCTGACTCTTCGCACGCAGACATGCTGCATTACCCCCCCCCCCCCCCCCTCCCCGCCTCCACCCCTCCCCCCCACCCCCAACAGCCCCACCATCATAAGTCTCTCCCCCCCCCCATCTTCCCCATCAATGCCCTCGAACAGGCATATTTAGCTAACTGTGCTACGAGTTCATGTGATCACCAAGGCGAGAATCAACAACCCAAGCAGCTGCTGCTGCAGCAGCTGTTAGCATCAGTACCAGCACCAGCTGCCGCAGCAGCACTTGTAAGTACCAGCACCAGCACCAGCACCACCACAAGCATTAGGAGCAGGCACTGCCTATCCCGAGCTACAGCCTAGAGCCTCACTGCAACCCATTGCACTTCCTATACCTCTCCTATCAGGTGACTTCCCTAGGCACTCTCCTAGAGTCAACTCAAAAGTCACCGAGACCCACCACCACTCGCATCACCACTCCCACCACCACTTCCACAACCATCCCCTTCCCCGGCTTCAGCAATCTATTCACTCGGCATTTCCTTAGAACCATGTCCCTTCTCCTTCTCCTTCCTCCTCCTCCTCTCTTCCCGCCTTGCCTCCCGCTCCTCCTTGCTCCTCCTTCCTCCCCCCACGCTTGACACATCAGACACAGAGTCGTCATCACCTGCACCAGATAAGCCTTCCCCAGATGCACCTTCCCCTGCTGCCGACACTGTCTCATCTGAACTCACGGCGCGCGATATTCTCTTTGACCTACTCCTCTCCACTCCCTCCTTTCCCTCCTTTCCTTCCTTTCGTTCCTTCTCCCTTCCTTTCTTCTCCTTCCCGTCCTTATCCTTTCCATCCTTCTCCTTTCCCTCCTTTTCCTTTCTGTCCTTCTCCTTTCCTTCCTTCTCCTTCTTCTCTTTCTTCTTCCTCTCCTTCTCCTTCCCCTCTTTCTCCTTCCCTTCCTTCTCCTCACCACTCTTCTCTTTCTCCTTCTCCTTCCTTCTCTTCTCCTGCCCCTCCTCCACACCAGCTGCTGCTGCCCCAGCCTCTCCTGCACTAACGTTACTAACACCACCACCACCAGCAGCAGCCTCAGCAGCTGCTGACTCAGCAGCAGCCTGTTCAGCCTTCTTCTGCTTCCTCGCAGCCCTCCTAGCCTCCTTCGCTGCAGCAGCCGCCGCCGCATCCAAATCACCACTCACACTACTATGCCCATGGCTGCTTGTGCTGCTGCTGGCAGGGCTGCCAACACTTCTAAAGCTCACACTGCCAATACCGTCATTACTCTCCTTGCTCCCAATGGCACCACCACCACTAACCTCCGAAACCGACGGCGATTTGCGGTGCTTAGAGGATCCCTTCTCCTTCTTCTTCTCCCGGTGCTTCTTCTCCTTCTCCCCCTGTGTTTCCACTGAAGACATTGTCCTTGCTCGCAGCAGAGACAGGCTGTCATCAACCCCATCACCCCCATCACCCCCACCATCCCCGTCACCCCCATTCCCCTCATCGCCCACTGTCCTGGCTCGCAGCAGAGACAGACTGTCATCACCCTCACCACTCCCAGCACCCCCATCAACGCCACTAGTCGCAGCACCTTCTTTGCCCTCATTGCATCCCTCCCCCCTTGGTGTTTCGGGCACCTCTGCTGCGCCGGGACTGCCCTTGTCCCCACTTCGACTCTTCCTCGCCTTCCTCTCCTTCCCAGACCTCTCCTTCTCTTTCTCTCTCTTTTCCTTCTCTCGTTCTGCCATCTCCTTCTGTTCCGTCTGCTCCTTCTGACCTCCGTCCATGCCCATCCTCCCGCCCTCCCGTCCCTCCTCAGAATCAGCCGCAGCATCCCCTTTCGTATCCTCGTTAACACATGCATTCATATCCTCCTTAGTATCCTCCTCAACATCCTCCTTAGTACGTTTGATACTGTCCTCCATAGCAAGGTCCCCAGTATCCTCGATGTTGTTACTGCTATCCTCCTTAGAATCCTCCTCGGTATTCTCCTCAATATCCTCCTTTGTGTGCTCCTTAGTATCCTCATTAGTATCCTCTAAGCCACCGTCCTCAGTATCCTCCTTCATTTCATCCATACCATCCTCCTTAATATCTCCCATATTACGCTCCTTACTATCCTCCTCATTGTCCTCTTCAGTATCCTCCTTAATATTCTCCTTAACATCCTCCGCACTATCCTCGTTACTGCGCTCCTCAGTATGCTCCTTAACCCTCTCATTAGCATGCTCCTCGCTTCTCTCCTTATCAAATACCGAACCACCATCCTCCATATCCTCCACGCCCTTGCCATCAGCAATTGCAGCAGCGGCAGCAGGGGCAGCGGGAGCAGGGGAGGCGCCAGCAGCAGCAAGAGCCTTAGCCACGAGCCCAATCCTCTTCTCCTCGGGCCATGCTACGCTGTCCTCTCGGAAAAAAGGCACGTGAAACTTCTTCTTGGTATTCCCATGTCCGCCTCGCCCCCACCCCCCAAACACTGCTCCTGCTCCTGCTCCTCCTCCCTCCCCTGCTCCTGCTCCCCTTTCTCCTCCTGATCCTGCTCCTGCTCCTGCCCCTGCTCCTCTTTCTCCTCCTGCTCCTGCTCCTGCTGCCCCTGCCCCTGCCCCTGCCCCTGCCCCTGCCCCTGCCCCTGCCCCTGCCCCTGCCCCTGCCCCTGCCCCTGCCCCTGCTGCCATTGCTGCTGCTGCCGCCGCTGCTACCTTTCCTGAAGACCCGAACGAGACAGACGCGCGAGTGGTTTGGAAAGCAGGAGAAGAATAAGAAGGGGAGAAGGAAGGGGACGACGCAAAACCAGAAAACCCCGTCTTTCCGCTCCTCACTCCCGCTGCTGCTGCTGCTCCCGACGATTTCTGAGGCGACTCAAAAGTCTTTCCGCTTCTCACCCCCGCTGCTGCGCCCAACGCCGCAGCTACCACGCTGCTTCGGCCGGTCAAGGGGCTCGGGGGCCTCCCGGACCTGGGCGTGAGGTTCGGCGAGCCGGAGCCTTCGTCGAACCTGCCGAGGCGGGCACCAGCACCACCAGCCGAACCAGCTCCAGAGCCTCGGGGAGAGTTGCTGAGAATCCCGGCTGCTGTCAAGCGCTCGTGAACAGGAGAGGCGTACCGTCGGGGGGAGAGGGTTGGGGAACCGGCAAGATCGGGGGAACCAGCTAGGGGGGAACCGGAAGCATCTAGAGGGTTAAGTGTGAAATCCTCTCTGCTGAGGGAATGACGCCTGCTTGATGAGCGTAGGGGCCCGGAAGCAGGACCGGAGAAGAAACCACCGAACTCTCGAGAGGAGGACCCGGGTGCATCCCTCGACAGGGAGTCACGCGAAAGCGAATCTCGCGCAAAGGAGTCGCGAGAGAGGGAGTCGCGTTTGGAGCTTCCGGAAAGGGAGATGGTGACGAAAGAGCCAGAAGAGTCCGAACCCGGCCCAAACGACAGGTCACCGATACCACCACCACCGCCGCCGCTGATGCCACGGTCTGTGCTTGTGTCTGTTACTGTCTCTGTGCGCGTGTCTGGTTGGGCAAAGGAGTTGAAGCTCAGGTCCAGGCTGCGGTTACGCTGTCGCGGTGGTAACCGCTTGAGGTGCAGGTTTGAAGCCAGGGAAGGAGGAGGAGAGGATTTGAGGGGACTGGCACCGGCTCTAGCACCATCCGTGCCACTGGCACTGGTAGCATCAGTTTTAGAACTATCAGCACCAGCACCAGCAGCAGCTGCTTCTGCCGCTGCAGCAGCAGCAGAGGAACCAGGGATGCCAATGTCGCTCCTGAACCCTCTCATAGCCTCTAAAGAACCTCCTTCCCTTGCCCCGCCTGCTGCTTTTCCTCCTCCCACTCCCCCTCCCACTCCTCCCACTCCTGCTCCCCCTGCTCCCACTCCTGCTCCCCCTGCTCGCCCTAGCATACGAAGAAACCTGTTGCCTTGCTCAGATAACCTATCAACAGCCGATGCAAACCGCTGCTCCCTCCCCTCCTCCTGCACCTCTTCCTCCTCCTCCCCTCCCTCACTCATCTTCCCTTCCTGCTGCCCCTGCTGCCCCTGCTCCCTTTCCTGATGCTCCTGCTGTTGCCCCTCTCCCCTCTCCCCTCCCACCACCCCTCCCTCTGCCTGCTTCTCTCCTGCCCTGCTTACCTCATCTGCTGCACCTCCCGCCTCTCCTTCCCTTTCCCCCCCAGCACCCACCACCGAAGCTGCAATCCCTGCCACAGCTGCCGATGCTGCTGCCGCTGCTGCTGCTGCTGCTGCGGCTGCCACAGCTGCAAACCCCCCCTGTGCTGCCGCCCCTGCCGCCCCTTTGGGTGGCAATACTGCCCTGCCACCTAGCTTCTTATTTGCAAGGGCTTTCATAAACCTCTCTCTCTGTTTCCTTGCCCGCTCAATCCTTTCCCTTTCCAACTCTTTCTCAATTCTCTCCCTCTCAATCCTCTCTTTGTCCTCCTCAGAAAGTGGTTCCTTTTGCTCCTCTTCTTCTCCTGCTCCTTCTCCTGCTCTTTCCCCTGCCTCTGATGTTGCTTCTACTGACGTTAATGCTGCTGCTCCTGCTGCTCCTGCTGCTCCTGCTCCCTCTGCTCCCTCCGCTTCCCCTCGTTCCCCCGCTGCTCCCTCCCCTCCTTTTCCCGCCCCATCCTCTCCCTCTTCCTTCTTTTCCTCCCTCACCTTTTCCTTCTCCTCCCCCTTTTCCTCCACCCTTTTCTCCTTCTCCTCATCCTCCTCTCTCTCCTCCTTATCCTCCACCTTTTTCGCCTCTTCCTCTTTCTTCTCCCTCTCCTCACCCTTCAACCCCCCTTCCTTCCCACCTGCTCCCACGCCCCCTCCTCCCACCACCCCCTCCCCTTCCTGCACTTTCCCCGCACTTTCCTCCTTCCCCCTTTTCAATCTCTGTAGAAACAGCTCCCTCTGTCGCTTGGCCCTATCCTGGAAAGACTCTACCCGTAATAATGGCGTAAAACGTGGGATACTAGCCCCTCCTGCAGATTCTGAGGGGGAGGGTTTGGGTGGTTCAGTGGTGGTGGTGCTGCTGCTGGTGCTGGTGTTGGTGGTGCTGTTGGTAGCGGCGGTGCCAACTGCAGTGGTGTTGCCGCTGCTGCTGCTGTTGCTACCCCACCCAAACCAACTGCTTATGACTGGGATTTCAGTTGATGCCTGCTGTTGCTGCTGGTGTTGCTTTTGCTCCTGCTCCTCCTGCTTTTGCTTCTGCTGCTCCTGCTGCTGCTGCTGCTGCTGCTCCAGCTGCTGCTGCTGCTGCTGCCAACCCCAGCCAAACCAACTGCTAGTAGGAGCGGCAGCAGTACTAGCACCGCTGCCACTGCCAGTTGAACCTCCCCCAGCCGAACCTCCCTCAGACGAGCCTCCCCCAGTAGAACCTCCCCTCACTCCATCCTTGCCAACTCCTGCTCCCTCCCCTCCCCCCCCTTCCTCATTAGATCCCACCACCTTCACCACTTTAGGCAACTCCGAAGTGCCTGCTCCCTTTGATCCTGATCCTTCGCCTCCTCCCCCTCCCGCCTCCCCTCCCTTCCCATCCCCCTCTTCAAACTCCACCACTTTCTCCACTTTATGGGAACCTTCCTCTGGTGCCGAACCTTCCTCTCCCTTTCCCTCTCCTGCTTCTCCTTCGCCCTCTCTCCTTCCCTCTCCCACTCCTCCCACCCCCACTCCCCCTCCCACTCCCACTCCGCCTCCCCCTCCCCCGCCTTCGCCCATTCTTTTAAGAAAGTCATCATCAAACACCACCACTTGCACCACCTTCGGCTCGTCCTCCGCCTTGTGCTTTACACTCACAATCCGCTTCAGTACCGATTGCCTGGACCTTGCTCCTTCTGCTCTCGCTGCTCCTGCTGGTTCACCCGCTGCTGTCCCCCTCTCCCTCTGCTGCTCCCTCTCTTCGTCGCCTTTTGCTCCTGCCTCTCTTCCAAACTCCGCACCTAAAGTTATGTGTGGTGTCTCATGTTCGTGCCCTTGCCCCTCCTGCAACTTTCCTTGCTGCCTCTGCTGCTCTTGCTGCTTCTCTTGCTCCTGCTGCTGCTGCTGCTGCTGCTGCTCCTGTTGCTGCTGCCTCTCTTGCTGCTGCTGTTGTTGCTGCTGCTCCTGCAGCAGCTGTTGCTCTGCCATCACCTCACCCATATGCTTCTTCCTCACCCGTTGAGGCCTAGGTGCTTCAACTACCTCCTGTTGCTGCTGCTGCTGCTGCCGCTGCTGCTGCTGCTGCTGCTCCTCCTCCTCCTGCTTCTGCTGCTCGTCGTGCTTCTGCTCCTCCTCCTGCTTTTGCTGCTGCTCTGATACCACCACATCAGCTTCTTGCGTGTGTGTCACCCCCTCCCTGCTCCCCCCTTCTTCCACCTTACCCCCACTCCCAGCAACCACAGCTGAAGCAGCAGCAGAAGAATCAGCAGTATCAGCAACCAACCCACCAGCACTCCCCTCCCCTTCCCTTCCCAACCCCCCATCCCCACCACCTTCACCACCACACACCACCCCCTCCACCCCACCTCCCTTTCCCCCTCAGCCCCATCTCTTCCTCCTGCCCCCTCCCCTTCGGCGTCCCCAGAAGCCTCTCCCTTCCGGTCCCTTTCAGGGCTGGAAGAATTGTCTGAACTGTCTCGTTTCTTGCTCCTGCTGAGGCTCATAGGCAACGGGTGTTCCGACAGCGGACTGACCGACCGAGGGCTCTTAACGAATTTGCTTGTATCGAAGATGCTTATAGAGGGGCTTTTTCCGGGGGGGCTTTTAAGAGAGAGGCTTTTAGCATGCGGGTTGGAGGAGCTTCTAACGAACATGCTTTCAATGGGACTTTTGGGGCTTTTAGCGAGGATGCTTTTAAGGGGGCTTCTTTCGGTGGGGCTTTTGAGGGTTAAGCTTTTAGTATGCGGGTTCGAGGAGCTTCTAGCGAACATGCTTTCAACGGGGCTTCTGGCGTTCGGGCTTTTAGCGAAGATGCTTTTAATGGGTCTTTTTGCGTTGGGGCTTTTAGCAAAGATGCTCCCAGAGGAGCTTCTAGGGCTCTTAGCGAAGATGCTTCTAGAGGGGCTTTTTGGGCTGGAGAGCTGCTGCTGCTGCTGCTGCTGCTGCTGCTGCTTCTGCTGCTGCTGCTGCTGCTGCTGCTCGCTCTGCATACTCCCAAACTCAGCACCGCTCTTATCCCCCTCATCCCCGTCTTCCTCCTTGCCCCATTTCCCCCCCTTATCCCCTCCCCTCGGGCTTTTCAGCTTGCTCCACGCACTAGCAATAAGATTTCGAGGGCTTTTCCCCCCGTGCCCCGGACTTCTTTTTCCCGCATGACTAGGAACTTGGCTTCCATACCTGGGACTAATCAACCCCTCACTCACTTGAGTCCCCTCCCCATCCCCCCAACCAGAACTCAGCCCTTCTCCTCCTCCTCCTTCTCCCCCTCCCCCACCTTCTCCCCCTTCTCCTCCTCCCCCTCCTCCTCTCCGGCCGCCTATCCCCCTCCTCAGGGGGCTCAGAGGCGCCAGACCAAGCAGCCTGGCTCGGGGAGTCCGAGCCTTGCCGGGAGGCTCGTCGGCGGACCGGCAGACGGGAATGCAGGCTCGGGGGGACGGCGCGGCCCCCGAGCCTGGAGGTCGGGGAAGAGGTTGGGAGGAGAGGGAGGGCGGTGGAGGCAGCTGGACTGATGGCCCTGCTTGTGTTTCTGCTGCTGCTCCTGCTGCTGCTGCTGCTCCTTTCGGGCTGCGCTTGGGGCTGCGGGGGAAGAAGTGCGGTAGGTGCAAGCCGTGGTGGTGGTGGCGATGCTGCTGTTGGTGGTGGTCGTCATTATCGTGCTGCTGGTTGTCGCGGTGACCATTCTCGGAATGATCCTTGTCGTCACGATCGTTACCGTGATGCTGACTGTCCTGCGGATGACTCTCCCCATAGTGAGTGTGAGAATATCCCCCTTCTTCTCCCACTACCCTCTTCTCCTCCTCCCCACCCTCCTCCCCACCAACCTCCTCCCCTCCCTTGTCCTCCTCTTCCTTCTCCTCACCAAACCCACCTCCCGGGTTGCTCTGAATACCCAAGCGAGGGGGAGGGTTGCGTGGGAGAGCGTGCAGCGTCTTCTCGGAAGCTTCCTCCTGCACCACCTCCTTCACCTCCTCCCCGCTTGCCGGTTCTTCCTCCCCCCGGTCCGACATTACATCTGACGTTACATCTGACGTCACATCTGAAATTACATCTGACGTTACATCTGAGGTTACATCTGGCGTTACATCTGGCGTTACATCTTCCCCAGTATCGCCTCCGGTTAGGCCAAAGCTTGCTCTCTGCTTGTTCCTCCGGCCTGCATGCACCGGTACCGAACCTAGCGACCCTGACGAGCCTACCGGCCCTACCGAACCTAGATCCCTTCCCGAGCCTCCCGTTACAGCTCCTTCCACACGTGTAACTGCACCGCCTACCGCCCCACCAACAGTTGTAACCGCCCCTCCCACTGCCCCGCCGACAGTTGTAACTGCGCCGCCAACTTTACCACCCACAGTTGTAACTGCACCGCCCACCGCCCCACCAACAGTTGTAACTGCGCCGCCAACTTTACCACCAACTGTTGTAACAGCACCGCCTACTGCCCCACCAACAGTTGTAACCGCACCGCCAACCTTACCACCCACAGTTGTAACCGCCCCTCCCACTGCCCCTCCAACAGTTGTAACCGCGCCTCCCACTGCTCCTCTCACAGATGAAACCGCTTTCTCACGAGCAGATGAAACGGCACTAGTTAACCCGCTAGCCGCGCCGCCAATCTTAGAAAGCCCCCCTCCTATAGCAGCAAAGGAGCCTCCTAATTTCCCCGAATGGGTCTTAGCAAAAGAGCTTCCTGAAACAGAAGAGTTTTTAACCAATTGCTGCTGACCGTCGTTGGTACTGCTGCTGGGGGTGCTGCTGCTGCTGCCCTCACTATCACTACCACCACCGCCAGCGGCAGCAGCAGCAGCAGCAGCAGCAGCACCGCCGCCGCCGCCGCCGTTGCCACTGCTGCTGATGCTGCTGCTGCTGTTGTTGATGGTGCTGCTGGTTTCAGGTGCCGATATTTCCCACTCTGCCTCTTCCTCTGCATGCTTCCCTGCCTTACCCATGCCACCCATGCCCTTCCTGCTCTTCCCCAAACGTGACCCTATTCCCCCCACCGCCCCCCCAATCCCTCCCACCGCACCCTTAATCCCCCCCCTGATCCCCCCACTGATATCCGCAATACCCCCTACCGTGTGGGTGATTCCGCCAACTAGCCCCTTCCTGCTGCTGCTAACCCCCTTGCTGATGGAATGCGCGAAGCTTCCGCGCAATTCCCCAACAGAGCTCGCAATACCCCCCACCGTATGCACAACCCCATGTGTCGCTGCCTCATGTTTTGCCTCGTGTTTTGCAGCTTTAATACACTCTTCCATAGTAGTCCCCGCCTCGTCTAAATACCACTCAATAGTAGGCTCCCAGATTTCCCGGAGCACCTCAGGCACGGGAGGAGCTTCGGCGTTGTCGCCGGACGGGAGGTCTAGGTTCGGGAACCGAGCCAACACGTCACGTTTGGCTTTCCACGAGGCGTGGGCGAAGGACAGAGCGGCGACAGCGGCCTTGCGCGGCTGGGGTTGGTCGTTGAAACCTAGGGATGTGGGATGGGATGAATCAGCTGGTATAACCAGAGCGGGGGGGGATGGGGGAAGGGACGAAGGGGGAGAAATGAGTGAGCGGCAGATAGGGCGGCGACACTGGTGGATGAGGAGTTGGTAATTGAGGGGACTGACTTAGTACGACTAAATGATGAAGCTCGTTTAGTTCATGAAACATCGCGAAGAGTTAGTAGTAACGCGTACTTCTTGACCTGGCTTGTTTTTTTTTTTGTTACGCGTTAGTTCGTTCGTTACTTAGTTCCAACGGGTACCCACCAACCGCGTTTTTTCCTCCCTCGCCTTTAAATGCGTCCCTTATGTCAACTCGATGAGCGGCGATTCATAGATTCGCGTGACACACCTGTTGACACGCTAAGCTGCATTCTTCGTATGTTTTTAACTCAACTCAAAACACAACTGAAAAAGCGGCAATTTTTTTGGCGCATTTTTTCAAAGGCCCCGAAAAAGCCCCTCAAAAGGCGCCGCAAAAGTCGCTCAGCTACATTGGTGCTGTGTTTTAAGTCGATTCAAAATACACCTCGACGAGCGGCGATTAAGAGAAGTCGCCTACACACTCAAATACATTCTCGCTTTGCGGCATGCATGGCGAAGACTCGCGAAATGAACGAAACCCGACGAAAACATGTTCGTACCTGTTAGGAGCCACTTTTCCAGTCGTTCGATTTCGCCCGGCTTCTCTCGTTGCAGGTCGGCCATATTTTTCAGCAGATGCTCCCACGCGTCGTTCGACAGCATTCTCGCTTTGCGGCATGCGTGGCGAAGAGTTACGAAACCAACGAAAACCGTCGAAAGTTTATTCGTACCTGTTAGGAGCCACTTTTTCAGTCGTTCGATTTCGCCCGGCTTCTCTCGTTGCAGGTCAACCATATTCTTCAGCAGATGCTCCCACGCGTCGTTTGACGAAAGAGCGATAACCGTCCACGAAGCCGTCCCTTCGTCTTCGCGAATCATCGCGAACGCGCCCAGCGGCCTCACCGAGTACAACTGTCCCGGTTTCGCTACCATGCCGCCGATCTCTATAACGCGTACGGGCTCGCCGGCGAATGGCAGCACCCGGCCGTTACCCACGTCGCATTCATCCTTAGGATCCTGCCACGTCTGCGTCGCAATACCGATGTTCCACGTGGCAGTAGCCGTGTAGCGCGCCGCGGCGCCGTCTCGCGCCACGTGGCGGATAGGGTTGTAATCCTCGTCTTTCGCGACTTCGACTATCGCTGACGTGCCTTTCGGCGTGTGGCAGAGGAAATTAAATCCGTCGTCCGCAGCGCGGTGCGGTACGTCGTGCCAGGGGGAAATAATCTTAAAGTCGTTGTCGTCATCGAAGAATAATCGCCGGTGCGCGAGAGTGCCTTCCGGGCCGAACGCGACGACGGAGATTCCGTCCGCGTGCTCGTCGCGCTTTATCTTCGACGCCATTGTTGCTCACGTGTACCACACCAAGAGTTCACGTGCCTTGAGAATATAGCCGCATTTCATTGGATGAAGGGACGCGCTTAGGGCCACGTGAAGCGAAGAAGCACGGCCATGGCGAAATCTTGAAATGGTACACAAATTTTAGAAAAGCAGAAGCAATGAGAAGAATTAGGTTGACATTTACAACAAAATAGCACGCAAGTTAGCAAGGAATTCCTGTCGCTCAACCAGCAAACAAGGAATGAATGCTGTTCAAGCAAGTAAGCCAACCAAGCGCCCGTTTCTCGCGCTACGTACAAACTCGCACGCACATCAAAAGAAGAAGCGAGGGGAATTAGTGGAAGAAGTGGAGCAGCGGCTCCAAGTGAACTGACATCGTTTTATATTACATCAAACAGTCACTGAATCGCAGCGTATCGTTCTGAACCACTATCAAACTCTGAGCAAGAGATCTGTGAGAAATCATGTGCTTTTCGGGCTGGTGTGGTGGCAGGCAGGACGGGGTGCTAGCCAAGCCAGTGTGCCATCGTGAAGTTGGCATGGCAGGCAACCAACCAACCACGCTGGATGGGGGGTTTGTTGTGCTTCGATTAACCACGGTTGTGCTAGTTGCGTCACGATAGAGAACGGTAAATAACGAGTTCTTTTACCGCCTGGACCTCTTGCCACCACAATGCTGTCCTGCCCGCCCTAAATATCTGTGGAGTGCAGCAATTCCCCGCCCAACCTCACTCTTCCCGCTGGGACTTGGAGAACATACCCTGAAAATTGTGTGAGACGCTCCCCCTGTTTTGTGTCGTTGAATGAAAATATCGGTCAATTGCTTCTCAGAAGTACCCAGCACAAGTCGGGGCATTACATTCTACTGTACTTCGGAAAGGTCAACGTGATAGGTCGGTAGGTAGTACTGTACTGTCAAGCATCCTGCCTGCCCTTGATTGGGCAGGTGAAAATGTTGCACCGTTGCTACTTGTCAACCATACGCCTTCGTTTCTTCCCTCATCTCATCATCACGTCACCACCAAACAAGGGTCCACGCAATCGTGCAAAAAGACTTGACATTGTTGTCTCTTTGTCTGACTCAGCATGGAGGTTCGCCAAGTGGGAGCTGATACTGGGGCACAGACAAAGGTGCGTGGAGTAAACATTGCGTTGACGAAAGTATATTCTTGATACTAGCAGATCCGTTACTTCCGGCTGTCAAATCCTGAACTCTGAAGTTAATTGAACTTACTGAAGGGTTCTAGCTTTCGAGATTCACTGCGATCAACGTACATTGTGGCAATCCCATCAGACCAGTGAAGTAGTTTAGAAATACCGTACCGAGTAAGTAGATGTCAAACTCGGAGGCCATTCTTCAAGCTGGCTAAAAAAAAAAAATCCTTTCTATCCATCTCCCTCTCCATGACCTCCTCTAGCCCGCTGCTCACAGCATCCGTCGTCCCTTTCTCGGTAAACCCTCACTTCAACCATTTTGCGGAAGCTAACTCTCCTGGGACTGGGAGGAACAACAGCCGGCTGCCCAGCTGCTGCTCGTGCGGCTGCTGCTGTTGCTGTTGCTGCTGCTGCTGCTGTTGCTGTTCCTGTTGCTGTTGCTGCCGCCGGTTCTGCTACTGCTGGTGCTGCTGCTTCTGCCTCTGGTAGGACCAAAGCTGTTCCTCCTGCTGCCTCTTCTACAGTTGGTAGTGTTGCCGCTGCTGCTGCTGTCGCTGCTAGTGCTGCTGCTGCTGCAGCAGACTTAAAGCCATTGTCCGGTGTCAGTTGCACGGGCTCACTAAAACTGACCCTCCTGGGGATTGGGGACAATTTTCCAGGCGCTTCACCATCAGGTGTCAGTCCCACCGGCTCACTGAAGCTCACTCTCCTGGGGATTGGTGATGTGTGGTGAGGAGCGGTGTTGTGAGGTGGAATGCGTTCTACCTGCATCACCTCCCGAGTGCTCCCTGTGGGGGTGTGAGCACTTGCGTGGGGTTGGGCGTGAGAGGCTGTGTGTGGGACTGTGTGCGGGGGTGTGTGGGGTGCTGTGTGAGGAACTGAGTGGGATGCAGTATGGTGAGGTGCGTAAGAGGTGGGTGCATTACAGTGCGGTGCGGTATGGTGAGGTGAGCTAGACCCAGCTGCACAGTGGTGGTTAGGTTCAGTACCCGAGGGCATATCAGGGAAAGTCACTCGGCGGGGACTGGCTGGGATGGCTGCAAGAGAAACTGGTTGGGATGCATTGCAGTGCGGTGCACTGCGGTGAGGAGCATTGCTGTGTGGGTTTTCGCTCCCAGTGGGCATATCAGGGAAGGTGACTCGGCGGGGACTGGCAGGGATTGCACCTGACGACAAGGCACCACCACCAGCATTCTCAGCCTTGATGCCTGCTCCACTCCCGCTGTCTATGCCACTGCTTCTGCTGCTGCTTTTGCCACTTCTTTTGCTGCTGCTTTTGCCAGTTAATGTTTCTGCTGCTGCTGCTGTTGCTGCTGCTCCCACCAGTGCTGCTACTGTAACCACTGCTGCTGCTGCTGTGGTTGCTGCTGCAAGTGCTGCTGCTGTCTGTGTCACTTGAACTCGAACCAGGAATAGCGGCAGGAGCAGCAGAAGAGGAAGAGAAGGCAAAAGCTGTGACAGAAGCAGCAGCAGCAGCAGCAGCCGCTGCCGCAGCCGATTCAACATTAGTTGCAGCAGCTGTGGAAGCAGCAGAGGGGGGGGGACTTGTTGCTTTAAGTGCACTCCTCCTAGGGCTTGCCATGGGCTTAAAGGCAGCAGCAGGACCAGCACCACCAACAACAACAGAAGCAGCAGCAGCAGCAGCAGCAGCAGCAGCAGCAGCAGCAGCAGCAGCAGCAGCAGCAGCAGCAGCAGCAGCAGCAGCAGCAGCAGCAGCAGCAGCAGCAGCAGCAGCAGCAGCAGCAGCAGCAGCAGCAGCAGCAGCAGCAGCAGCAGCAGCAGCAGCAGCAGCAGCAGCAGCAGCAGCAGCAGCAGCAGCAGGAGCACCAGCAGGAACAGCAGCACCCGCCGCACCAGCAGCAGCGGCACCACCACCAGCACCGCCAGCAGCAGGAGTACCGCCAGCAACAGCAGCAGCAACGCCAGCAGCAGTGGCCCTCCCAGCCACACGAACCCTCCCAAAAGCACCCCCCCCCGCTGCTGCAGCCACTGCTTTTCCTCCTCCCTCGCCCTCTCCTCCTCTCTCTCCTCCTCCTCATTCCGAACCAGAGTCACCACCTCTACAAGTTTGTCAAAGCTCACACGCCTTGGGCTTGGAGATTTGGTGGTGTGGTTTGCATCAAAGCTCACAGGCCTTGGGCTCGGGGATTTGTTGTGGTTTGCACCAAAGCTGACACCTCGCGGGACCAGAGATGTGTTTGCATTCACATCAAAGCTCACCCGTCTTGGGCTGGGTGATTTGTGACCCGATTCAGAGTTTACACTGTTTGGGCTGGGTGATTTCTGAGTTGCATCGAAGCTCGCAAGTCTTGGACTCGGTGATTTGTTGTGGCTCGCATCAAAGCTGACTCGTCTTGGGCTCGGTGCTTTCTGATTTGCTTCAAAAGTCACTCGCCGTGGGCTAGGCTGATGGCTCATCCCATGTGATCGTGCAACGGGTGCCGAACCTGCTGCCAAACCTGCTGCCGAGCCTGCCGCCGAACCTGCTGCCGAGCCAGAAGATGATGTCAAATCTGCAGCTCCGCACACAATCTGCTGCTGCTTCTGCTTACCCATTGATGCCTGCTGCTCTGGCAGACCCTGGTGCTGCTCTGCTAGTGCTTGCTGCGGTTTGGTTGACAAACCTCCACCTCTTGCCTCGGCAAAAGCTTCAGGTACGGCGAACCGGACCACAGGGGAGGTGGTGCGAGGAGGCCGGGCAGCCAGGCTTGGGCTCGGAAACCGAGCCTGCGGCACAGGCCCGGGAGCTCCAGGGCTGGGAAGGGAAACGCGAGGAGAAGGTTTGGCAGGAGAAGGGAGGGTTCTAGGGCTGGGAGCAGAAGAGGCATGGGGGTGGGATGGTGTGGGAACCAGGATAGGTGCGGGGGCGTTTCGGCGAAAGGAGGCTCTTGAAGTCGCCTCTGCTGTTGCTGCTGTTCCTCCTCCTCCGTCTCCTCCTCCCCTTCCTGCTTGACCTCCTGCTCCTGCTGCTCCTCCTCCTCCTCCTCCTCCTCCTGCTCCTGCTACTCCTCCCGCTGCTGCTGCTGCTGCTGCTGCTGCTCCTCCTGTTGCTGCTCCTCCTGCTGTTCCGGATATTACAGCAGCAGCTGCTTGGAGCGCGTCTATCGTCCCTCCACCTGCTTTCACCACCGCCGAAGCTGCTGCCACCGCTGCCACCTCTTCCAGGTTTTGAGGCGCCTCAAACCCCCCCTCCGGATGCGGTGACGTGGACACTGCTGATGTGGACAATGGCGACGTGGACAACGGTGACGTGCTTGTTGGATTTGATGCGTCGCTAAAGGAAGGGGAGGCGAAGGGAGGGGAGATGGGGGAAGGAGATGAAGGAGGGAGAGAGAGCGCAGGGGAAGGGGGGGAGTGTACAGAAGTGTAAGGGGAGCAGAGAGAAGAAGATTGGGGGAGGAAGGGTGGGGAGGAGGAGAAAGCAGGGGAAGGGGGAGGGAGGAGGAGGTTGGGAGAGGAGGCGGAGCGTCTGAAGAAGTTCCTGGAAGCTTCCCCTGTAGCAGTTGCACCAACAGTTGCACCAGCAGTGGCAGCAACAGCGGGGGTATGAGGAAGCATTTCAGGGGGAAATTGGGGGCTGAAAAAACCCGTAGGGGGTAAACCGCCTGTAAGGGGTATGGGCGGGCGTTGAAGGTGCTTTGAGGAGGTTGAATGCGGTTGTGAGGGGCTGAGCGTGGTTGGGTAGGCGGGAGGAGTATGAGACATAGTTCTATGGTGATGCCTATTTCTTTCCTTCCGTACCCTTGTTCCTGCCCCAGCTGCTCCTGCCGCTCCTGCTGCTCCTTCTCCTTCTGCTGCTGCTCCCACCCCTGCGGCTCCTGCTCCTGCAGCAGCAGCAGCAGTAGCAACACCCTTCCCTGTCTTGCTGATCCCTGCCCAATCCACAAACCCTAATCTCGCCCCCCCTGCACTGGAACCCAGACGCACGACAGCAGCGGCTGCACCTCCTCCTGTTCTGGGGGAGGTCATACCTGCCCTGGGGGAGGTAATACCTGTCCTGGGGGAGGTCATACCTGTCCTGGGGGAGGTCATACCTGTCCTGGGGGAGGTCATACCTGTCCTGGGGGAGGTCATACCTGTGCTGGGGGAGGCAATACCTGCTTTGGGGGAGATGATACCTGTCCTGGGGGAGGTGAAACTCATCCTTGGGGAGGTCAGAAGTGGCTTTGGGGAGGCTATACCAGGGGAGGTGGTATCTCGGGGAGAAAAGCCTTCAAAAGCAGAGGAGTTCGTACTTCCGTTAGGAGAAACATCTACTGGGGAAGTGGAGATTGTAAGGGAAGCGGGGCTGCTCTTATTGAGGCTAAAGGCGTTTGGGTTGTTCTGATTGGAGCAGGGGAGTCTTGGCGAAAGGAGGGCGATCCGGGGGGAGGCGAGGGAATTTCCAGCTGGGCTGCTGCAGGTAGAACTAGCAGAAGGGGAAATACCCCCAGCGGAAGTTGCAACAAAAAAGGGTGAATTACCCTTGGAACTTGAAATGACCAATCTCTGAATTTGCAACTCCTGCCGAACCGCCTGTTGCGCGGACCCCGCCCCGCCAGGAGATGCTTGCGGATTTTTATGCGCAACCCCTCCCCCTTGCGGCTGCATCTGCCCGACCCCTCCCCACCCCCGCCCACCGAATCCGCGGAGTGCGTCCGCGGAACCGTTTTTCGCCGCGCGGGCGGCGGAGGGCCCGCAATTCCCGGTCGACGCGGTGACATGAGCGCACCGCTAGCGCCGCTTCCACCGCTGGTAGCAGCCGTAGCGGAGGCGGCTTGCGGAAAACGTTTGCCGGTTGAAGTTGAAGAAGCAGCGGTGGGCGGGAGTACAGGCGACGTTGGCGGAGAGCGCCGTCGCGGCGCGGAGGACGCTGCGGGCTCATCTGGCCGCGCGTTATGCGCGCTCGTGACTTGCGCGCCCGTAGTGACTTGCGCTGCTGCCGTGAGTTGCGCGCTCGGGACTCCGACTCGCGAGCTCGGAAGATGCGTGCTCACGACCGTGCTTAACGAGCAGCAACGGCGGTGCGTCGCGGCGTCTTTCACCGCGCCTCGGCTGCCGTCGCCGGCAGCGGATCGGCCGCCACCGCTGACTACCCCTCCGCCGTCTCCGCCGCCTCCGTCGCCGCGATTCCCGGCGCCACGAGTATTAGGAGCTGTGGGGGCGACGACTACCTCTGGAACGGCTGCTGCGGCGGTACTCGCGCGGGTGATGCCGACGCGATTGAATCGCCTCGCGCCAAAATCACCGTCGACTTTAGCGGCAGCAGCAGCACTTGCACCAGCGGCGCCAGCAGCAGTTGCAGAATCATTCGTCGCAGGGCTTCCAACAGCCGCGCGCGTCGCGTCCGCCGCGCGGGCCGTTACCAGGGACCGATGGAATTGATTCCAATCGAAGCGCGCGGACCAGAGTGCCGCCTCCTGAGTCGCCGACAGTTTTGGGCTTCCGCCGCCGGGGGAAGAGAGAGGGGCTGGCGCAGGGGAGGAGAAAGGGAGAGGCGCGGGGGAGAAGGTCGGCGCGCGGAGAAAAACCGCGGAAGAATCGTCCCCACACGCCTGGTGGTCGAGGCGCGATGCATGCTGCTGCTGCTGCCCTTGCTGCGGAGAAGATCTGTCGTCTTCCTGCTTCGACGTCAAGCGCGGAGCTTCCATCGATGACACGTCAACGAACTCCGTCTCCTCTTGTCGACCATGGACGGATTCCGTCTCCTCCCGTGAACCATGGCCGGACTCCGTCTTCTCCCGTGAAGAACGGACGGATTCCGTCTCATCCTTTTCAGTACCATCCGCGGAAACGGCACTTGGCGGGTGCGCGTCGAGCGAGCTTGTCCCGGGCACTTGTTGATGCGCCATGTGCGGCGGCGGCGGCGGCGGGAGGTACGCGGCGGAGAAAGAGTGGCGCCGCTGATCACGTGGTGGCGCGGACTGTTGCACCGGGGAGTGCGGGTGTTGCGCGGTGTGCTGATCTTGCGGGGAGGGCGGGGTGTGCGGGAGTCTCGGGGAGCCCGGGGGATCCGCCTGGAGACCGGCGGAAGGGGACGAAGCTCGACTGTTACGATTACGGCGGTTAAGTCGCAAAGGAGGTTCCTGGTTTGCACGACTTTGAGTCGTGGGTAGGCGAGCCGGGGAAACGGCAGCGGCCATGGGGGAGAGGATTGCCTCTCCTTGAGCTACTTAATCGTTCGCGGTGCGGCAGCAAAACGGCGTGAGAAAGCTACTGAAGGGGTTTTACTGGAGCCAACTTTCGCGTAGTAGCTTTCCTATCAGCAGTGAAGAATCCCTGCCACTCCAACAGAATCCGTCTGTCGCTTCGAAAGAGGCGCGAGGTGCGACTGACTCAATTGAGCGGACGTGCTACGCGCCGAGCTACCGAGATTCTATCTTCCGAGGGAGGGTGCAGACTACGAGTCAGGTGCGGACCGATTGTACGATTACCCGGAGCGGCGATGACTAGCAGAAGGAGCTGCAGCAGGAAGTACGACACGGCATTGGTATTTAGGCATTGGTGATATCGACTCGGCGACGTCTTGCACTCAAAACACAGGTCCTGCTGAACCGAACAGCTAAAGCAGCCTCTGCAGCGGGAAATAAACCTAGTCGTAGAGACCAAGCGGCCCTACAACCAGAAAACCGTGTCGAGGTAAAATGTCTTATGGGAGGCGTGTACGAGGGTCGAAAAAGCATCGGATGCAGCAGCTTTTAAAAAAGGTACGTTGGACGGCGTGGCGATTGCTAATTCCGTTGCGCTGACTGGTCCGACCAATCAGGCCTGAGTGTGAGGCCCAATGATGATGAATTCGGTTCAAGAGGCTCTTTAGGGTGATTCGACCGCCAGAAGGAAACTCGATCGTAGAGGCCATGGCGCAGCCATAGGCTTGCCGATTAGGAGAAGTTGTCTCAGCATGCGAATTGGTGTTTCTGATTGTGAGGATGGTTGGGGAAAAAGCGGCGGTAGGGCGGTTTCGAAGACGTGTTCGATGGTGAGTGCGTGAAAAGCAGAAGTGCTGATTTAGCCAACGCAACAGCAAAATCTGACAGGCGAGAATTCTACTGGCCAGCACAACGCGAGCCTGTTTGCCCTCGACAGGTGACATCAAGTGAAGTTCAACTTTGCAAAGTGGATTTCTCTGGTGTTGCACGGTGTACTACGTTTGATTTTTCAAAGAGAACGGTTTGAAGAGAATCGAAGCCAGCTTCCCTTGAACGCAGGTTTGCCGCACCAGATTGGAGGTGCCACTGCTGAGCTGTTGTGGGCATTGGCCCAGCCCAGGGTAGGGCTGCTGCGAGCCTGCGACGCCAAAACACACAACCCTATCCGCGCTGCGATGCGCTGTTGTGTGTTTTGCTCGGCTGGGTTGGCTTTGGGCAAAACAGAAACACAAGCACGGCTATGGGGCGAGAGTGGTGAAGGTGTGTTGGAGGGAGAGGGTGGGCGGATATGGGCATATTTTGTTGTCCAGCTGGCGAACAACAACGGCCATTTTCAGGTGCATGCAGCTTAGTCATGGCGCGTTATTCAGGTGCATGCCAGGTTGCTTACACTTTTCTCAGGTTAAACAATTTCTCCCGTAAATGAATACGCAGTTCAAGATTCGATAAAAATTGACACAAAAGGTCTGAAATAGATGGAATTTCGGAATACGCAAATCGGAATCGGGATGATTGGCTTTCGATGCTGCATTTTCTGACGTAACTCAGTGCAATGATTGCATTTCTGCCCAGTTTCTACGCAATTTTTTGCTTCGCACCAAATCTTTTTGAACGGATTGTAATGCTAAATCGTTTGTACTGTTGGCGCAGGTGGCGGACGCTTCGCGGGTCAAATCAGCAAACTCTAGTGGGACGTGCATTGCTTGAAAAGGGTAGTCCGAAACACGATAAATATGCCCGAGTGTTAAGAGTGAGTTACCCCTACCGCTATTAAGGATATATCGTATGTTACATGTATATTTAATGCCACGTAATTAAGGCCGTTGAATACCACCTATTTCAATATGCACGTACGGCAAACTTAGTTTGGTAGAGGCAAAATATACAAACACTCACGAAGGGTTTGCTGATTTGCCATGCGCAGCGTCCGTCATCTGCGTCAAAAGTACAACAGATCTAGCATTAGATTCGTTCGAAATGAGTTGGTGCAAAGCAGAAATTTGCGTATAAATTGGACAAAATGCAATCATTGCACTGAGTTACGTCAGAAAATGCAGCATCGAGAGCCAACCATTCCGATTCCAATTTGCGTAGCCCGAAATTGCATCTATTTCAGACCTTTTGTGCCAATTTTAATCGAATCTTGAACTGCGTGTTAATTTACGATAGACAATTTTTAACCTGAGAAAAGTGTAAGCAACCTGGCATGCACCTGAATAACGCGCCTCGACTAAGCTGCATGCACCTGAAAATGGCCGGAACAACAAGGATGTGTTGGGGGTGGTACACGGTGCAGTGGTCGAGTGTACAGTGTATCTCTGGGATCATAGGGCGCTTACGGGAGAATGAGAAACTTTATTCCGCAGCAAACTTCACATTTGCGAAAACATACCGTCTTGTGCTCTCCCAACAAACACTGAACCCAAAGCTCCACACAGCAGCAACTCAAACAAAGTTCCACTAGCAAACCCTTGACACTTTCGGGCAACCCAGCACGTACAGCTGTCACGCCAACGCCCCCAATAAACACCAACTTTTCCCATGTGTCGTACAGTTACGCGAATATCACTGTACTGTATTTAATCCACCTAATCGAATCGAGGATACTCATACAAAAGAACAAAACCCAACATCAGAGCGGATGCAAGCTACCGTACGGTTTCAGGGCCGCAACTTGCAATCTCGTCGGGGCCCACAACGCTGTACCGGAGTCATGATCTAGTCCTCCTATACAAGGGAAATTATACAGGCCGTCACAATTTTTCCCGTATGATCACGTTTGGTCACAGGGGTATCACGAACAGTCACAGTACAGTAAATTGCTATCGCGGGTGATCACAGTGCTATCACGGATGGTCACAGCTCGCCCCGAAAAGCTATCACGTTTGGTCACTCGTTGAAACGATCAACAGAAATATGAAACTACACAAATAACTGTATGTATTCAATGAAAGTTTTCCCGCGCGCGCCGTTTCGTCCGTAGTATTACGAAAAAGTTTCGCGGCAACTTTCGTTAACTCGTGAAAAAAACATCTGCAATTTTTTGTTACTACTCAAATGTCCTCTGTTCGACCAATGCATAATGTCCCTACGAATATCACTTTTAGACGGGTGAAACTCGAAGGTTTATTTTTTTCCCCAGAACAAAAGAAAACTAAACCCCATTCGGATGGGATTTAATTCAGTAGCATCAACCCTAAACACCTTGTCGCAAGGTGTTTAGGGTTGATGCCTCCCGAAGGACGTGTCATCCTATAGGGGTTTTTTTTTTTTCTTCAGTTCCCTAAATATCACGCTAGAATAATGTGCGAGGGAACAAGCAATCAAGGTTGGGATTCCCCCAATTTTTTACTGTTTCTTTTGTGGTCTCAAACTAATTATATTCGTTTCATCGAGTGACCAAACGTGATAGCTTTTCGGGGCGAGGTGTGACCATCCGTGATAGCACTGTGATCACCCGCGATAGAAATCTACTGTACTGTGACTGTTCGTGATACCCCTATGACCAACTGTGATAAAACGGGGAAAATTGTGACTGCCTGTATAATTTCCCCCTATACAACTTTGTTGTACACCCTCATTCTCAGTCTGTGCACAATCGCCACATGAACATGCCAGCTGTAATGACATCAATGCGTCCAACATGATCCAAGAACATAAGCTGTAAGCACATTTGCCGTACTCAACCGAAGGAAAACCAACTTTAAGTTTACATAATGGTTGTTTACCGATCCCTAAAATGCATTTGCCCGCCACCTACCTAGAGTTCGGCTCCAAGCACCAGATCGCTAGGGTCCAAGCAACAGTACGCACTGTAGCCAGGGCTCCCAATTGTGCGTAGACTGAGAATGAGGGTGTACATAATACACCCTCGTTCTCACCCATCTCACCGGCGGGCGTCTGGCAGGCGAATTTTGTCTTATTCGAAAAGTCCTAATGAACCATATTGCACCATCTTTAACCGCTCTCCACCATGCTGTTTCTTCCTGCAAGTTCCCCTAACCGAGGTCAGTCTAGCGAGAACGAGGGTGTACAAGTGTACATCTTTTGCCAGAAATGTTTCACGATTTTCTTTGTGGGGCTCTTCAATGGAGAACATGGAAACATAGTGAACTTCAGTCATTGGTGATGGCTCTTCATGCAGGCGGCTACCATAAATAGTGACTCCACCACCCTCAATATAGCGTGTTATATGCGCTACAGTGCACTAAAATTCATTGCGGCATGTTACCCCATAACTAAAATTCTGGAGGTGGAGGAGGAGGGAACCCGCTGTACTATTCAGCGGTTATTGCTTCACAGCGTCAGCCTCACCATTTGTTACAGTGAGATCACGGACAGTCACAATGTCATATTCACCAGTGTCCTTGTATTCACTATCTCTGAACGTGAAGTACCAATACTGGCACATGATCTGTGGAACAAGCAGGGGCATGAGAAAAGGTGTAGGGTGAAGTGGGAGAGAGGAGGAGGGTTAAGGGATTTGTTAGTTGACTCAGTACCGTAGTCACCACTGGCCTTGTATTCACTATCTCGGAACGTGAAGTACCAATACTGGCACATGATCTGTGGAACAAGCAGGGGCATGAGACAAGGGGTTGGGATGGGACCGTGGGAGAGAGAACGAGAGTGAGGGAGTTTTTAGTAGACTCAATGTCACAGTCACCAGTGTCCTTGTATTCACTATCTCCGAATGTGAAGTACCAATACTGGCACATGATCTGTGGAGCAAGCAGGGGCATGAGACAAGGCGTTGAGGTGGTCGACGACTGTTGAGAAGGAGGTGGATCTCCCGTTGAGGTGGTCGACAATCACACATCAAACAGAATCAACGAAACACACCACTCACAACAGAGCCCATGGCTTGGCTGTTACAGTAGGGAAAAAAAGGTCGTGAAAAGAAAAACTGATATTACATCGTGACAAAAAAACAAGAGCAAAAAAAAGAAAAAAAAAGGAAAAAAAGAAAAAAGAAAAAAGAAACTCACGAAAAGGTCCATGGCCAGGCATGACGCGCTGTCAGTAATCCACGGCAGGTTCGGCCGAACCTGCTTCCACTCCAGCGACCGAACCAGGATACTCCCGAGGTACGCCAGATTCCCAGCCACCGCCAGCGCAAAAGCGGGCGGCGCCAGCCCTTCAACCGCCCCGCGCGCGCAGTTGAGAATTATCGGGGGTAATCGCCCTGTAAAATAGATGCAGGTCATGGCCCAGCCCAGAAACTGCCCGACTGCCCGTAAAAGCAGCTCCTCGTGTCGTTCCGGATCGTCTGGGTAGTCTGGATCGTCAGGATCCAAAAGCGAGGAGTCTTGAGAGAAAAGAGGGCCTTGGGGGAAGATGGGATTCGGTGCGGTGGGATCTGGTACAGACAGGGTTTGGTGGTTCGGGAGAGGCTCGGTTGTTGGTTCGGGGAGAGGTTTGAGAGGGAGTTTTGGTGACAGGAGGTGCGTGGTGGTGGTTGGTGGTGTGGGATCGGAAAAGATTTGAGTCGACTCAGAAGGCTTGATAGCTGGCACGGCATTAGACAGCTCAGAGCTCGGGGGCACCTAGCAATTTGACCATTGTGGGGGGGAACAGGTGTTTGGGTAGTTAGATGGGAGCGAGAGTGTTGCACTTGCATAATGGGAGTGGGGGAGGGTAAGAATTTCAAAGGGAAAAAGGTTCGGAATGACTTTCCAAAGCGAGTTATCCAGGCAACGGATTTATGCTGCAAAAATCTATGCCGGTGGTCCAAACGACTTTGCTTGTAGCTGCTGATACCTGTAGCAGTTTTCTCGACATAGGCCCGAGGAGTGATGTTTGCGCTGCGCTGTTGTTCCCTAATACAGCAAAAATGACCGCAGGTGAGGCGTGTGGTGGGGAGGATGCAGAAGAGGAGGAAGAGGAGGAAGAGAAGGAAGTGGAGCGGAAAGAGGAAGTGGAGGTGATGGCTCTTGGTGTGTTTGCCCAGGAGTGGAGGGAAGAGGGGAAGGCAGTGTGAAGGGAAGGAGAGGAGGAGAGGCCAAAGACAGCTGATATGGTGATGAGGGCTAGGACCTGCCGTAGTGAGGGGAAGAGGTAAAGGGGGGAGAGGAGAAGGGGAGAGAGGAACAGCAGAAGTAAGCCTCGATGTGATGAGGTGAGAGGCCGAAGAGAGCCGAGATGGTGGCAAGAGCAAGAACCTGAAGTGATGAGGGGAGATGGGGAAGAGGGGATAAGGGGCACTGGTAAGTGGTGGCATGCAAAGAATGTAAGTGGGCGCAGAAGGGAAGGCGAGGAGAGGAGAGGAGAGGAGAGGAGAGGAGAGGAGAGGAGAGGAGAGGAGAGGAGAGGAGAGGAGAGGAGAGGAGAGGAGAGGAGAGGAGAGGAGAGAGGAGAGGAGAGGAGAGGAGAGGCTGAAGACAGCGGTGATGGTAACTAGGGCAAGGAGCTGAAGTGGTGAGGAAAGAATAATTGCGGGGGAAGCTGGCCTTTAAGGAGATGGAGAGATGGAGAGGGAACTATGGATAGCATCACACTCACCGCATTGAGGGATGGCGAGGAGGGGTTTCGGGGGAAGCTGGCCCAAAAAGAGCTGGAGAGAGTGAGACGACGTTTGAGTCGACTCAAAACGAGTTGCCATTTTAAGGGCACATTCCTGGCTCGTGTCAAGAATGAGTTGGTGTCAAGTGTAGATGCAATCGCATGTGTTTCAACATCTACACTTGACCCCAATTCACTCTTGACACGAGCCAGGAATGTGCCCTAAGTCAGCACTCACCGCATTGAGGGAGGGGGAGGAAGGGTTTCGGGGGAAGCTGGCGCCAAAGGAACTGGAGAGAGTGAGACGGCGCCAACTGCCTGAGAAAGACCCAGATGACCTGATGGGGGTGGGGAGAATGGGAAATAGAGAATGACTGACTGAGAGGCTGTAGTGGGAACTGGAGAGAGTGAGACGGCGCCAACTGCCGGAGAAAGACCCGGACGACCTGAGGGGGGTGGGGAGAGGATAAGTGGATAAGGAGTTGAGAAAAGAGGGAGGATGCTCCAATAAAGGAGGCGGAGAAAGAGAGAGTGAGGCGGTGCCAGCTGCTGGAGAACGAAAAAGATGGCCTGAAGGGATTGGGGAGAGGGACGGTGGATGAGGCGATTAGATGTGGAGAAGTGATGATGAGATACCACCGCAAGACTCACACCACCAGACCCACCACCCCTACCACCCCTACCACCCCCATCACCATCACCAGCACCACCACAGCCACCATATAACCATGCTTCCCATCCAGCGTGTGATTGACAAAAATCGACTCAAAAATCAACTCAAAAATCGACGAATAAAAACCGAGTCGACTAAAAAATCGACTTATCACACATCATATAACCATGCTACCCATCCAGCCCATCCTTACTGCCCAAAAGATTGTCGCTGCGGCATTCCCACTGGAATCGACCTGCTCTTCCCACCACCACTGCCGCCACCCCCGTTGCCACTGGCGCTGCCACTGCCGCTCCCACAGCTCCGCCTCCCTGACGCCTGTCCACCAATCCCCTGGTGCCACGTGTCCCTCTGTTGCTCCGCCCTATTCCCCCCTCCAACTGCAGATGCTTCAGGGAGGGGGAGCAGGGTTTGGGGACGCGAAATGGAATCCTGGATGGTAGGGGAGGGGGAGAGGTGAAGCGGGAGATGGGGGGACGGGGAGGGGATGGGAATGCAAAGTCGGTGCTCTAATCAGGGAGGGGGAGCAGGGTTTGGGGGCGCGAAATGAAATCCTGGATGGCAGTAAGGAAGAAGGGAAGGGGAAAGGGAGAGAGGGGAGAGGGGAGAGGGGGAGCTGAACTTTTAAGAATCCTTAAGACTTTGGTGGGCAAAAATGGGATTCTGGATGATAGAGGGAAGAGGGGAAGGGTGTGGGGGGAGGCTGGAAGGAGATGGTGGAAAGAAGGGAGAGTGGGAGTAAGGTGAGTGGGGAAAGGGGAGCAGGATTAAGGAAGCGAAATCACATACCTTGTTACAATCGCATACCTTGTTAGAATCACATGCCTCGTTAGAATCACATGCCTCGTTAGAATCACATACCTTGTTAGAACCAAGTATCTCTTTAGAATGACATACCTCGTTAAATTCACATACCTCATCAATAATCGTGTGGTACAGCCCGTTGGATGCTCCGTACCCATCCTCAAAACCATCATCGTCATAATCACCATCACTACCGTCATCAGCAGCATCGACATAAGCAGCGGAGGCAGAAGCTGGGGCAGTTGCCCCGGAGGAGCCTTGTAGCAGGGGAGTGTTTCTGTTGGGGGCCGCAAGCCTCCTGCCTCTCCTCTCCCGCCGCCGCTGCTGTCTCTTCCTGCTGCATGCTGAGAGGAAGTGCTGCAGCACTAGCACACACGTGGTGCTTGTGTAGAGCTGCGACAGTATGGGGAGTGGGGAAGGGAGAAGCGGGAGAGAGGGAGAGCGGGATGGGTGGATTTCACATATCGCACATCACATATTGCACATCACACATCACACATCGCACATCTCATATCGCACATCTCATATCGCACATCGCATATCGCACATCACACAACGAACATCACGCATCGCACATTGCACATCCCACGTCGCACATCACACATTGCACATCACACATCGCACATTGCACATTGCACATCGCAATCGTGTATTGCACAGCATAAGCTATGCACAGCATAAGCTATGCGCAGCAGACTTGTGCTTCAAATTCTCGATCTAGGAGGTGAAGGAAAAGAAGGCAGAAAAGAACTCACGATTGCTGTAAAGAGCTGGGTCGGAAGCTGTAGGGATGGCATGCAGGCATATGGTTCCGGCAGAAGCGCGGGAAGAGGGAATGTGAAAAGGGAGTGGGGAGCGGTGCAGGAACGGCAGCACAGGGAGATGGAATGATAGGTGAGCGGTGGAAAGAGGGAGTGACATAGGGAAAGAAGACGAGGGGGAGGGGGGAAGGGGGGATGAGGAGAAGTAACGAGAGAAGCGAAACTAAGGAGGGAAGATGGGAACGGGAGCGACGAAGCAACCGAATGAGAATGTAGTCGAACGAAGAAATAGAAGCAGTTAATGGGGGAAATGGGGCTGGCACACCAACGGGAATGCAGCGTGACATGTTTGAATCTAAAGAGAAAGAAATCTGGTATTGTACTATAGTACCGTGACAGGATCGAGGAGGCAGCCGAGGAGATTAAAGACATCTCTGGAGGGCGGAAATACGGACGGTGGAAAGCAGAGGTAATTGGTTTTAGACCGGACGGACGATGAACACATGGTCCATGCCAGACTTTTAGGTGAAAGGCAATGTAGCCCAAGATGAAACATGAGGATATAGTAAGCGGAGGTGAGGTCTTCATCATCCTGTGATCCACGTCAGCACCGCCATTCACCCCACTATCCACGTCAGCAGCATGCACTCACCCCACGATCCACGTCAGCACCAGCGCGAGCGGCACCTCCTCGAGCTCCACGCCGCTGCGCGACGCCTGGCAGTTGGCGATCACCTGAGGAACCTCCGCCACCGCCCAGCATGCGATACTAAAAAGACCTAAGTAGAGCGACGCGGCGTCGCGCGCGGAGCACACGCAGTCGCCGAAAACTAAGTATTTCCACCGGGAACAGCCCGAAGGCTGGGATCCCGGAGCGGGAATCGCGGCCGCGGGACAGGATGGGTCGAAAATGGTCATGACGGGAAGAGGGAGTTTCACGGGGCGAAATGTAGTCGTGGCGAAATGTGGTAACCGTGGCGGATCAAGGGGAGTGACGTGGCGCACTCGACGTGGCGGATTCGAAGTGGCGGATTCGAAGTGGCGGATTCGAGAATGACGAACGCAAGTAGGAAACCAAGGAGAGGGAGTGTGGCTCTTCTTTCGCCGAAATGCGGCCCCGACTTTTGGGTTACGACGGCTAACGCGGTTCCACGAGTTGGTTCCGCTTTTACGGCTCCTCCAAGTCGAGGTATGCCATTAGTTGTACTGATCAAACTATCCAGTAGTCCTCTGCGCCCTTCCCCCCACTAAAGTGGGTTATTTTCTTTTTGCAAGAACCGTCACTCAGTCTCCGCAGCTCAAGCGACACACGGAACCCTAACGATACTCCGTTATAAATAACAGCCACATTTCCCTTATACCACAAAATAAAGCCGCCTCGCCTGCCCGTATGCCCTTGGAAGACTAGAATGGAAAAGCCACGTGGTCAGGGTTTGGACGGCAGCCTGCCTCTCGATGTTTTCTTCTTGTTGCATCGACGGCTGATATTGCAGAAACACTTGGCTTATCCAATTAGCGTCGTAGAATGCCATCCTCGTGGCAATTGCAAGGTTTGAGGGGGATGACACTTGTGGTGGGTAGCAAGCGAACGTTAGCGAAACTGGTTACGATCATACAATCTGGTTATGGGGTGGGGAATTTGGTCGAAATTGCTCCTCCGCCGTCGGATTCGTCCAGGCCAATAAAATCGCACTAATTTGGGGCCACCAATTTCATCCCACAAGTCGCACACCTCGTTTAGCTCCACCAATTTGATCGCACAAGTCGTCGCAACATTAGTTTCACACGGAAGCACCACTATGGGCGGTTTCTCCAGGCATAGGGTTGCTTTGGTCCAAGCTCACATACTGTCACGGTCATTTTACCTGTTGCTAGGTATCCCTTACCTTATTATTATTTAGAGACCTTAAATCGGAAAATCTGTAGGGATTGGCTCCAACAATTAGCTCGTCATGGATAACGATAAATCCGAGCCGTTGGTTGATAGAAAATCTGAGCCGCCAACGACTGAGGATTCCGAGCCGTTGATTGATGGACGACGCGAGCCGTTGGCTGATGGAAGATCCGAGCCGTCCGCTGACGGGAAGTCCGATCTTTCAACTAATAAGGATTCCGTGACAGCCGTTGATGGAGGACGCATGGATCCCGCGGATAAGCTAGATGAGAAGCTCTCAGGTGCGTTTGACTTTTGAGTCGACTCAAAAGGACGCATGGATTCCGCGGATAAGCTAGATGAAAAGCTCTCAGGTGCGTTTGCGCGCTACGACCTTTGAGGCGCCTCAAAAGAGGATGCGCGGATTCCGCGGAACCGTTGGATGAGAAGCTCGAGGGCGTGCTTGTGAGCTACGTAAAGGGTGCCGGACGGGGATGGCTAGCATGGATGGCGAAGAAAGGTGGAAGAACAGGGGGAAGATCCAATGCTTCCCGAGAATTCTAAAAAACACATAATCCCGATGGAAGAACAGGGGGGGAAGATCCAAAGGTTTCCGCTGCTGTTCTGTACCTTACCTGTTTCCATTTCCGGCTTCTTGGGTTTCCCAATCCATAACAATTTCGAATCGTGTCACTGAATATCATGGTAAGTGCATTATATTCAGTGACACGATTCGAAATTGTTATGGATTGTCATGGTAAGTACTATGCAGGGCGGAAAGGGGGAGAAAGGGACTGAGAACAGTAAGGCAGGAATAAGGGGAGCAGGCAATACAGGGGCAAGTAGCAGGTGAAAGGCAGGAAGGGAAGGGACTCCGACAATCGACATGTAACGTCCTTTCCTTATCCGGAACCTATATTCCTTCTTCACTCGTCCCTCTTCTGCTGTAAGCCTCTCACTCTTCCCGTGGGTTATATCTTGGGACGAAGTGCACGGAGAGAGAATGGCAGTGGAACAACGAAAGCTTATGCGCTCGTCTCCCCATCAGTCGTTTCCATTTCTGCCTTTCCGAAAGTAAAGGATTTTTCATTCCCCAACCACTCAGATATGCACCTGACGGCAAGTGAAGGGGTCGAAACGGGGAGACGCGTTGGGGACAGCGAAGATGCGGAGGGGAATGGAAGCAAGGAGGCTGTCGGGGATGAACGCACGGGGAAAAAACTGGGAGCCGCAGGGGACGGGAGTGGGGAGGGAGATGAAAGGAGTGGGGAAGGAGATGAAGCTGGTGTAAGGAACAAGAGCGAAGGAGAGGCGCGGGCGGAGAGAAAGGAGGTGGAGGGGGCGGAATTGGTGGAGCAAAGAGGTGAACAGGGTAACCCGGTTGTTCTGAGCTATGAGGGCGTATTGGATAGCAGAGAAAACGTGTTGAATAGGGACGAAGGCTCGTTAGTAAGTAGAGACGGCTCTTTGCATAGTAAAGAAGGTTCTATAGATAGTAATGAAAATTCGGTACATAGTAGAGACAGCTCGATTGATAGTTTGCACGGGGAAGATGCTGTGAGGGGGCGTGCACAAGGGAAGGCGAAAGGGAAGGGGCATGCAGACGGTAAGGCAAAGGGGTATGCAGGCGGAAAGGCGAAGGAGCAGAGGGGTAGGGGAGTCGCAGCGGCAGCAGTAAGAGGGAGAGGAGGAGGCAGTACGGTTGACGATAGCGATAGTGACAGTGTGGAGAGCGGGTTTTGTGGCGGGGGGGTGATCAGCAGCAGGGGCAGGGGCGCTCGCAGGTATAGCTCTGGTGCTGTTGCTTCTGGTGGCGGTGGTGGGGGTGATGGGGGTGATAATAGCGATAGTGATAGTGTGGAGAGTGGGTTTCGCGGTAGGGTTAGCAACAGCAGAGGCAGGGGCGTTCGCAGGTACAGCTCTGGTGCTATTGCTTCTGGTGCTATTGCTTCTGGTGGTGGCGGTGGTGGTGGGGGGTGGGGGTGATGATAGCGATAGTGACAGTGACGAGAGCACAGCAGGGAGCAAGCCGGTTGAGGGGGGTGGAGGAGAGGGAGTGGGCGAAGAGGAGGAGGGAGAAGGGGGAGGGAGCGGGGGGGAGTCGAATAGGTCTGACAGGGGAGACAGGGGAGGAAGGGGGATGGGCGGACGAGGTGGGGGAGGGTGGGGGGGTAACCCCTTGTGGCGCGAGGCTTATGAGGGGGAAAGTTCTGCTGCTGGTGGTGGTGGTGCTGCTGCTGGCGCTTCCGCTGCTGCTGCTGGTGCTTGGGAAAGGGGAAGGGGGAGTGGGAGGCAAAACGGTGGATGGGAGAGAGGGCGTGAGTGGGGTAGCAGTGGGGGAGGGAGGGATGACACGAGTAGTGCTGCTGTTGGCGGTGCTGGTGGTGGTGGGGGAGAAGGGCGCATGAATATGGGGACGGGGGTGGGGATGGAGGGAGGAAAGGCGAGACGGAGGATAGACGGGCAACACCAGTTTATGAAGGGCATTGTAAGTGCTGCTGCGTTGTTACTTAAAAATTCCGTTGGTTCTGGTTCTTGCGATGCTGTTCTTTCTGCTTTTTTTTTTTCCCCTCCCCCGATTTTTTTCCTTATCAGCTGTAGTTGCAGAAGGGTGCGGAGGTGTACGAACAACGCTTGAATTGTCTCAAAACCCAATCTATTTTCTGCTGTTCCTCCCCCTTCCTCTTCATTAGGTGCAAGTGCAGAAGGATAGAGAGGTGTATGAGCGTCTGTACCAAGCTGCTGCTGCCACTGGCATCACTCCTGTCGCTGCTGCTGCCACTTCTGTTGCTGCCCAACGAATGAGCCATGCCTCACTCACTCCTCAATTTTACCCCTACCTACCGCCAGGTGCAAGTGCAGAAGGATAGAGAGGTTTATGAACGGCTGTATCAAGCTGCTGCTGCCACTGGCATCACTCCTGTCGCTGCTGCTGCCACTGCTCCCACCGCCAAGCGAATGAGTCATGCCTCACTTACCCCTCGCTTCACCCCCACCCCATCCCCCCTAACCTTGCCCATCAGGTGCAAGTTCAGAAGGACAGGGAGGTATACGAACGGTTGTATCAAGCTGCTGCTGCCACTGGCATCACTCCTGTCGCTGCTGCTGTTGCTGCTGCCAAGCAAATGCGGGAGGGGGGAGCAGGGGCAGGAAGGGGAGATAAGGCAGTAGAAGCAGCAGAGAGAGGGAGAGAAGGGGTGACAGGAGGAGCGAAGAAGGAGCAGCAGCGGCAGGGTGCGGGGGAGGGGGGCAGAGAAGGTGTGAAATCAGGGAAGGATGGGGAGCGAAGGGCAGGGAGGCACCAACAGCAGCAGCAGCAGAGGGGGAAGCAGAGAGGGGAGCGTGGTGATAGGCACAGGAAGGGCAAGGAGAGGGAAGCGGCTTCTCTGGAGGACTTGCAGGAAGGGACGGGGGAGACTGGCGGAGGGGAGCGGGGGAGGGAGGAGGGAGGAGAGGAGGGGAGGAGAGGAGGGGAGGAGCGAGGGAACAGAGAGAGAAAAGAGGGGGGAGGAGTGGGAGCAAAGGGCAGAGGAAAATTTAGCAGCAGGAGGAGGGGGAAGTGGGGAGAGGAAGACGGACAGGAGAGGGGAGAGGAGAGAGGGAGGAGAAGGGGGGGAAGCAGAGGCTGAAGGGGGGAAACGGAGCAGAGGGGGCAACGAGAGGGGGGATGGCCCTGGCAGCGGTGATGGCAGCACTGGGGTACAGGGGGGCAGGGGGGGGAGGGGAGCGGGGGGGAGGCGGTAACCGCGTACTACACGCAGCCTTTGCCCCTGTGATAGGTGGTTTCCACCCTGGTGGCTCCCAGCCTGGTGGTTTCCACCCTGGTGGCTCCCAGCCTGGTGGTTTCCACCCTGGGGGTTCTCAGCCTGGTGGTTTCCACCCTGGGGGCTCTCAGCCTGGTGGTTTCCACCCTGGGGGCTCTCAGCCTGGTGGTTTCCACCCTGGGGGCTCTCAGCCTGGTGGTTTCCACCTGGGAAGCTCTCCTTCTAGAGGTGTGAACCAGGGGAGGTTACAACCAAGAGCAGGAGCAGGCACGGGTAGGGGCGCCAGGGGTGCAGGTGTGGGGGGGAGGGCTCGAGGCACTGTTGTTGCCGGGGGGGTTGTTGAGGCGGGAGGCGGAGGGGTGACAGCAGTGGCAGCAGATAAGCAGGTAAGGGCGCAAGGTAGGATAGGTGAGAAGCCAGGGCAGAGGGAAGAGCCGGGTGAGGGCCGTGATGATGTAAACTCGTTGCCGTTTTCACGCATGAGCCTTCAAGCACAGACGGGGGAACAGCAAGAGCAAGCACATGGGTTGAGGGCTGAAACGGTGAAAAAAGAGGGGAATAGTCCGTTTTTATTTGGTGCCACAGGTGCAGGAGCAGCAGCAGGAGCAGCAGCAGGAGCAGCAGGGGCAGCAAGGGCAGCAGGGGCATCAGCAGGATTAGGAGCAGCAGCAGCAGATGCCACAGGAGTTCATGTCACCACTACCACTGCCCCTTCCGCTGATCCCGCTGGTAGCAAAAGTGGAGTGCAAGGGATCGGCGCAAATGCAACACCACCCCTTACTGCCCCTATCCCAGCTCATGCCCCTGATTCTGCCTTGAGCCATGATAATCCGGCCCCTGGCTCTGGTGAAGCAGTGTCGTCAGGCTTGGCTCCTCAAGAGGAAATGGGGTCGCTCAATAAACAAAGCTGGGCGGATATGGTGGATGAGGATGAGGCGACGGGGGAGCGGGGGAGGAAAAAAGAGGATGGGGTTGCGGAGAAGGGAGGTGGCCTAGAGGGTGAGAAGCCGAGGGCTGGGTTGTACGTCCCTCCATTCAGGGCAGCACAAGCACATGGTGTCTCCAAGAAATGAGAAACGACAAGCTTTAGTTTCACTTGATTTTGAGGTTTGAGAAAGTGTTTATGTATGTCCAGAATTAGAGTGCGCTAGTTGTGTCGTAATTCAGTACTTGTCTGAATTATTGTACTTCGTCCATTTTCGTGGTAGACCGCTAGTAGCGAATAACGCGGATATCGACTGTTCTGCCTATACACTACCCTCGAAGTTGTCGCCTCTTTCCGCCAACGAGTTTTCTGTATGCTCTTTTTACCATCAACAACCGTTTCCGCCGCGGCGCACTGCACACCACCGCACCCAATCCCTTCTGGAGATCCCAATTCCAGCTCGCATTTCCGTAGTTTTCCAGGGAGAAAGACTGAGCTGAGCCATTATCTGCGACTCCATTACTTGACAGGTTCGCTTAGGCATCACTAAGCGGCCCGTATTTGCCGTCGTCTTGCGTCGCGCGTGTTAACGGAGATGGTTAACTGTTCAACGTAACCACCCCGTAGTTGCTCATTGCATTTTGACGAGGCTAGCTACAAACTGCCTGGTTTCGCTTGAGTTAGAGCTTGCTCGTTACGTACTAACCTTTCGTCAAATGGACGATGCGGCGAGAGCTTGCTAGGTCGCAAAAGGTTCTCGACGAAGTTACCAATCGTTCTCTACAAGTTTCTCTTCGTCCATGATGAAACGTATCATGGCGCTTAGTGCATGATTGATCGTAGTCCTTAGGACCGTGAAATTCGGTCATCTACCAGTAGACAGGCGGAGATTAATCACTCGTGATCCCTGCGCCAGTCGTCGCCAGTGTAGTCAGTATCTTCCGAAGCTAGTCGTTGTGAAACCATTCTTGAGTCGACTGCAAGATTGGCTGCAATCCATCCATCATCTTCCCGGAGCCAGTCGCCGTGAAACGCGGGGCCTTGCGGGGCGATATCGGTCGCAATGGCGGGGTGGTTGCGAGCGGCCGAAGGTGGGTAGTGACACCGTTATGACAGTGACTATGTCGGGTTGAAAGTAGGCAGTGACGGCGACTAAGTTGGCCAGAAATGTGTGCAGCGTTGACTATATTGAGGGTGAGGGTACGCTTTAATTGTGACAATTTCTAGGGTGAATCATTGTGTTTGTAAGGAGGTTACGGGCGACGCTGTGGAAAATCAAAGTACGTGTGGTGGAGATACGAAAGAACGAGCTGCCTCCGTTCTCCACCTGCTGCTCGTTCCGCTACTGCCAGAAGCGCCTGCCGTCCCCTTTCCATCCTTCACAACGCACACATCTCCCACGCGTCTCCCACACGCATCCTCATCCCACCTTTTTCTCAGAGCTCCTAGAAGCGAAGGATATCATCTCACAGTGAGTGTGGCGGCACGGAATGGCAATTTTGCCCTGCCTGCCGCAGTGCCGCTCCTCCTTGTTGCCAGAAACGCCCTCCCTACTACCTTTCTCTTTTCCTCCTTCCCCCACTCCTCTCCCCGTTTCTCTCCGCGTCCCTCCCACCCGACCCCTGCCCCACCCTCCCATCCCACCTCTCTCTCCTTTCTCTTCCCTCCTCTCCCCACCTTATCCTCGTCCAGAGCTGCTAGAAGCAGTGGATCGAACAGTGAGTGTGGCGGCACGGAATGAGGATTCGGCTCTGGAGGAGCAGCTAGCAGGTGAAGCGGGAGGTTGAGTTCAGTTGGGTGCGGTTGGGCTGGGTTGGTAAGGATGGAGGACGTTTGACTGATATGTCTTAAGAGGTCCTCTGGAGAAGCAGTTGATCGAACAGTGAGTGTGGCGGCACGGCTCTGGAGGAGCAGCTAGCAGGTGAAGCGGGAGGTTGAGTTCGGCTGGGTGCGGTTGGGCTGGGCTGGGAAGGGTGGAGGACGTTATGATACGTCTTAAGGCGTCCCGTGTAAAAGCTTTTAGCAGGTGAAGTGGGTAGTGCGGTTGGGCTGGGTTGGGAGGGATGGATATTTATCTGAGTCAGAGTGTGGGGTGGGAGAGATCATTGATCAAGTAATTTCTGTCAATGTTTCTAGAGCATCCAAATCCTGCTCTTCCTTCCCCTCATTCCTCCTACGAGATTCCTTTTGAGTCGACTCAAAATTCTCTAACCGAGTCAGAGAGAGGGGAGGGATCATTGACCAATAGAAGGAACTCAGCCGATGTTTCTAGAGCATCCAAATCCGGCTCTTTCTTTCCCCTCGTTCCTCCCACCCCCCTGTCTGTTGCGCCCCGTATGCGCATTGGGAGCAGCACTGGAGCCTGTGGGAGTGCGCAAGATGTCAGCTGCAAGGGAGAAGGTGAGGAACTTACGCGCATCAGCAGCTATTCTTGGTTTGGTGTTTGGTTACGGAATGTTGTTACCCTTCAGGCATGCACTCATAACCCGGTATTGTGGGCTGGCTGGCTATTGTTTGTTGGCTTGTCTTGTTTCTTTTATGACTGATTGGCCTTGGTCATTTGATGCATAGCTTTGACCCACTAGTCGCCTCCCTCCCTTTTTTTGCTCTGATTTCCCCCTTGTTCGTAGATCTTGTTGTTTCTGATTTGAATCTATGTTTTATCTTCCCCAACATCATTGCTCTGTCTGTCACTGCTCATTCTTACAGGGCAAGCTAGACAGGTCGAAAACAAAACCAACATCTAGTAGAGCCACTAACGGGGCAGCTCTTAAAGGGTCTGTCAGCGCTCCTCTGCTGGACGAGCCTGGAAGCTCGTCGGAAACAGAGGGGAAAGCAGCAGGCACAGCAGGGGTGCGAGGGGGGAAGGGTGGCAGGAGAAAGAAGGTTGAAGCGAGCTCTAGTGGCGGGTCGACCGGTGGAGGGTCAACCGGTGGAGGTTCAACTGGTGGAGGTTCAACTGGTGGAGGTTCAACTGGTGGAGGTTCAACTGGTGGAGGTTCAACTGGTGGAGATTCAACTGGTGGAGGTTCAACTGGTGGAGGTTCAACTGGTGGAGGTTCAACTGGTGGGGGATCAGCAGCAGGAGGATCGACTGGTGGGGGTTTAAGTGGGGGAGGTACAGCTGTGACTGTTGGGAGCTTAATCGCTGCTGGTGCAGGGTCAGACGCTATCCTTGTTGTGGGTGGTAATGCTGCTGTACCTCTTGATGCAGGTGCAGACCAGAGGGGGGCAGGTGTGGAAGCAGCAAGTGCAGAGGAAGGAACGGCAGGGGGAGCATCAGCGGGAGAAGCAGCAGGAAGAGGGGATGGGAGCCTGAGTTCTCATGCTAGTAAAGCTGCCGCTGCTGCTGCTACGACCGGAGCTGCCGAGGCAGGTCTGGATGCCGGGCCAGTTGCTGGTTCAGCAACTGGTTCGGCAGCTGGTTCGGATGCAGGCTTGAGTGGTGGATTGATGATAGAGACAGTGACAGGTGCGGATGGTGTGAATGCTGGGATTGCAACAGAGGCAGGAGGGGCAGCAGGGAGCGAAGCAAGGGGCGAAGAAGGAGCAGGGAGTGAGGGAGGGAGTGAGAGGGGTGTGCAGGGTAAGGTCACAGAGGGGGAAGGATGTGAGGGTAAGCCCAGTGCGTGTTCCTCTGGCGAGTTGTCTTCAGGTGGCGAAAGGAGGGATACAGAGGGATCCAGTGCGGTTGAGAAGCAAGATGCTGCGGTGGAAGGAGGTTTTCCAGTGGCAGCTGACGGCGGGGGGCTTATAAGAGGTCAACTGGCAGGGAGGTTGGGACCAGGATCAGAGGGGGAAGGGGGGAGTGGGAAGGGGGGAGATTTGGGAGGAAGCGAGGTAGGAGGAGGGGAAGCGGCTGTTACTGAGGGGGTTGAAGGGGAAATGGTGCATGAGAATGGGAGGAGAGAAGGGGTGGAGAGCAGTGTAAAGGCTGAGGCTGGGATTGGGGTTGGGATTGCTGGCATGGATGTGACAGGCGGAGAGGGAGTTGGGAGTGATAGTAAGGAGGTAACGACGAGAGGGGTTAGAGAGGGGAGGTTAGAGAATGGGGAAAAGGAGGAGGATGGGGAAGGGAGGAGAAGAGTAGGGGAGCAAGGGGGGGTGGAAATGGAGGAGGGAGGCGGAGTGGGGGAAGTAGAGGGCGAAGAGGAGGGAGGGGAAGGAGAGGAGGAAGAGGAGGACGAGGGGGTAGAGGAGGAAGGGGAGGAGGAAGGGGCTGAGGAAGAGGAAGAGGAGGAGGAGGAGGCGGAAGAGGAGGGAGTGGAGAGGGACAGGAAGACAAGGGAGAAGGTGGTGAAAGCGTCAGAGACTCAGAGGGATCTTGAGGAGGTGCGTGGATTATTACAAGGTGTGGTCAAATCGGAGTCTCAACTTGACGAGACCTTTGGGAGGCGAGAAACCTATCAATGAAGTTTGACAGAAAGGGATAACGGGTGCATCTGGACAATCCAGCTGGATTGGAGCACAGCAGCTTCCCACTCCAATCTCATCCCTTTCTAACCCTCCCTCCTCCCTCCTCCCTCTTTTGTTCTGGCTGTTCCTGGCAGGCTAAGGGGCTTCTCCGATCAGCCACAGGCATTGGACAAACCAAAGAGGCTAGACTGGCACGGGTATGTGTGTGAAGGCATGGATGCGGGAAGGTTGAAGAATGATTGCCTATGTTACTGCATTGCATTGTGTGTGTGTGTGTGCGCGCGCGTGCGCGCACGCATGGGGCATGGGGAATTAACCAAGTATTCTGCACTCGTTTTCCCCTTGAGCATGCTCAAAAACACCCTGTGTTCCGTACTCGTTTTTTCCTTGGCCCTTCTCTCTTCCCCTGCTGCAGATTTGCTCGCAGCTGTCGACGCGGCTCCAGGAGTACAAGGCAGAGAACGAGCAGCTGGAGGAGTTGCTTCACGAGGAGGTGAGGTGGGGCACAGTGAGGTACAGTGAGGTGCGACAGGTATGCGCATGAGCATTACCTTTGGCTCCAGGAGTACAAGGCAGAGAACGAGCAGCTGGAGGAGTTGCTTCACGAGGAGGTGAGGTGGAGTGGTGCGTAAAGAGGTTCAGGTGAGTTGCAGCGAGGTGCAGTGAGGTCAAGTGAGGTGAAGTGATTGAGGTGCAGCAAGGTGGTACAGGTACTAGGCACATGAGCACTACCTGTCTTCAGCTGCAGGAGTGCAAGGCAGAGAACGAGCAGCTAGAGGAGCTGCTGCATGAGAGGTGAGGAGTGGTTGGAGGGGCATGAGGAGGTGAGGTGGGGTGCAGTGAGGTACAATGAGGTGGAGTGAGCTGCAGTGAGTTGCGACAAATATGTGGCACATGAGCATTACCTTGGACTCCAGGAGTACAAGGTGGAGAACGAGCAGCTGGAGGAGCTGCCACATGAGGAGGTGAGATGGTGCCTGAGGAGGTTCAATGCGGTGCAGCGAGGTGCAGTGAGGTGACGTGAGGTGGAGCAAGGTGCTACAGATACGAGGCACATAAGCATTACCTGTCCTAAACTGCTCAAGTACAAGGCGGAACGAGCAGTTGGAAGAGTTGCTGCATGAGGTGGTGAGGAGGAGTGGTGCGTGAAGAGGTTCAGGTGAGGGATGGTGCATGAGGGGGTGCAGTGAGGTGCAGCGAGGTGCCACAGGTGTGAGAACGAGCAGGGCATTAGTACTACCTTAGGCTCCAGGAATACAAGGTGGAGAACGAGCAGCTGGAGGAGCTGCTGCATGAGGAGGTGAGGGTTGAACGTCGTCGGAGGTCCGCGAGGAGGCAGGATGGAGCATGAGAGGAGGACTGAGGAGAGGAGAGGAGAGAAGTGAGGCACATGGTGAGGGATGGTTCATGTGAGGACTGGTTCACATGGGTCAGTGGACAGTGCGGTTCGGGTGTTAGCAGCAGCAGCTGAAAAGCACACAAGCAGATGTAGTAGCAGCAGTGGGTGAGGGTCAGTGTTTAAGCTCTCCCCCACTCTCCGTCCTTCGTCCCTCTTTCCAACTGTTCTTGTCTCCCCACAGAGGAACAACCGAGGGTCGGTGGATAGCGTGGTTCGGGCCTTGCAGCAGCAGCTGGCGAGTGCACGGGCAGAAGCAGTGGCAGCAGAAGCAGCAGTGGCAGCGGGGATGGAGGCGAAGAACCGGGAGATAGAGGCACTGTGTGGGGCGCTGGAGCAGCAGGTCTTTACTTTCTCCTGCTCTCCCATTCACCCTCTCCTCTCTCCCCACAGAGGAACAACCGAGGGTCTGTGAACAGTGTTGTGAGAGCACTACAGCAGCAGCTGGCGAGCGCACGGGCAGAGGCAGTGGCAGCAGAAGCAGCAGTAGCAGCAACAAGGTTGTCACATCTCTCCTCTGCGGCTGTCCTCCCTTTCATCCTCTCCCCTCTCCCTACAGAGGAACAACCGAGGGTCGGTGGATAGCGTTGTACGGGCACTACAGCAGCAGCTGGCGAGTGCACGGGCAGAGGCAGTGGCAGCAGAAGCAGCGGTGGCAGCGGGCATGGAAGCTAAGAACCGCGAGATAGAGGCGCTGTGTGGCGCGCTGGAGGATGCTGAGAGGCAGTCCGCTGCCCTCCAAGCCAAAATGGCCTCCCTGCAGGTACGACGGGAGGGAGTGGGGGAGTGGAGAGTCAGTGGCAGCAGAAGCGGCGGCGGCAGCGGGTATGGAGGCGAAGAACAGGGAGATAGAGTCTCTGTGTGGCGCGCTGGAGGATGCTGAGAGGCAGTCCGCTGCCCTCCAAGCCAAGCTCGCCTCCCTGCAGGTGCGTGCGTGTAAGGGAAGTAAGGAGGGAGGGAGGGTCAACGAGTGGGGGGACGCAGTGGCAGCGGGGATGGAGGCGAGGAATGGGAAGAACCGTGAGATAGAGGCGCTGCGTGACGCGCTGGAGGATGCTGAAAGGCAGTCCGCTGCTCTCCAAGCCAAGCTTGCCTCCCTGCAGGTGAGAGTGAGGGAGGGAATGAGGGAAGGGGCGAGTGAGGGAGAGAGGGGGGAGTGAGGGAAGGAGGGGGAGAGTGTTTGAGTGAGTCAGCGAAGGAGGGAGTGAGAGGGGGAGAGGGAGACGAAGGAGGGCGGAAGGGAGTGATCAGCAGTGGCAGCGGGATGGAGGCGAAGAATCGCGAGATAGAGGCACTGTGTGGTGCGCTGGAGGATGCTGAGAGGCAGTCCGCTGCCCTCCAAGCCAAGCTTGCCTCCCTGCAGCACGTGCGTGTGTCTCTGTGTGTGAGTGAGTGAGTGAGTGAGTGATTGAGTGAGTGAAGGAGGGAGAAAGTGAGGGTGTGAGTGATCATCACCACACTCACTGACCATGCCCACCACAACACTCAATCATGTCATATCAACACCCTGTCTCGCCCAACCATGCTATTGCACCAACACACCAACACACCAGCACCCATCATCCCTACCCAACTGCAAGCGAGCTCTGAAGCCTTATCCAAGAACAGAGACTCCACAGAGGCGAGGATGATTCAATCAAGCGCTCAGAGAGAAGCTGGCTGCTGCTGTAACGCTGTTGAAGAGTTCTTACAAGTTTCATAGGAGCACCCATCATCCCTACCCACCACCAGGCGAGCTCTGAGGCGCTGTCCAAGAACCGCGACTCTACAGAGGCGCGCATGATCCAGGCGCTCAGAGAGGAGCTGGCTGCTGCTGAGAGGCGGTGCGACGACGAGCATGCAGCACACCTCGCCACACGCCAGGTGAGGCTCTTACACTGGGCGAGCAGCAGTTGGGATTCTCGAGCTCTTGTTAGGTACACCGTACAAGTTTCCGCTAGACAGGAAGCAGCAGCGCGCGAGCTGGAGTTAGAGCAGCGGGTGGCAGAGGGGGTGCCTGCCAGCAGTCTCTTACCCAGTCCTTTCAGCCACTCGTCCTGATTCACTTCCCAATTCACTCACTTCCTACTTATCACCCTCACAGGAAGCAGCAGCACGGGAACTGGAGTTAGAGCAGCAGGTGGCTGAGGGGGTGGCGGCGCTGTCTCACTCATGCACTCCCCTCAGTCCTTCCTGGTTCACTCACACTCACATTCGTTCCCTCATCAACCCCACAGGAAGCAGCAGCACGTGAGTTGCTGCTAGAGCAGCAGGTGGCAGAGGGGGTGGCGGTACTGTCTCGCATGCAGAGGGCAGTGGAGGAGCGCACACATCCATCCTTAACCCCCTCGTTTACCCGCACTCTCCTCTCACACCCACTTGACAGGAAGCAGCAGCGCGCGAGCTGGTATTGGAGCAGCAGGTGGCGGAGGGTGTGGCGGCGCTGTCTCGCATGCAGAGGGCTGTGGAGGAGCGCACACAGCGGGTCTCGTCCCTGGAAGAAAAGATATCTGTGCTGGAGGTGAGAGGGGGGGTGGGGTGCGGGTGAGAGTTGCTGCTGGAGCAGCAGGTGGCGGAGGGCATGGCAGCGGTCTCTCTCATGCAGAGGGCCGTGGAGGAACGCACACAGCGAGTCTCGTCCCTGGAAGAAAAGATATCCGTTCTTGAGGTGAGAAAATGAGGGAGGGCGGCTGAGGCTGGAATGAGGTTGAGGGCGACAAGCGAGAGTTGCGGTTGCAGCAGAAGGTAACGGAGGGGAACGGGAGAGGCAGCGGCACACTCCCGCAGGCAGAGGGCAGTGCAGGTGCGCACACAGCGCGTGTCGTCACTGGAAGAATATATTTTCGTGCTTGAGGTGAGAGGGGGAGGTGAAGGGTGGGAGCGTGAGGGCGCATGAGGATTTAAATTGACTCAGAGGACGGAGCAGGAGCGCACACAGCGCGTGTCGTCACTGGAGGGGAAAAAAACCGTGGTCGAGGTGAGAGGGGAGGTAGTGGAGGGTGGTTGAATAAGGGTGGAGTGAGGGGGGCGTGAGTGTGTATGGGTGGGCACGGCACTGTATGACATGGTAGTGCAGTGCAGTGCATTTCCACATCATTCTGTATCATCTTATACATTGTTGTAGTAGTTCCAATTCTGTCTGCTGTGGTAGAAGAGGCATAACATTCGTGTGCAAGCCTAAATACATACATGAATTGTCCGTGTGCCTGCAGCATAGCCTCTTACTGCACACACATGTGCCTTTCTGTCTGTCCATTCATGCTTGACATTGCATGTACACGCATATATGGATGCACCTGTATGTATGAAAATGTTTGCACGCCTGCATGCATGCGTGATAATCCGGTTACAGATGGAGTGCAGCAGTCTGAACAGCGAGCTACAGGCACATGACGACAAGGCCAAGAGGGACCTTAGGCGGCCAGTCACAGCAGACGACCCCTCCGTCCTCGCGCAGGTACCATATACACATACATACTTGCATGGTGGTGCATGTGCTTTGCATGTGTTGTGCACTTTGCTTGCTTAGAATGTGAAGGGGGATTTCTTAGGCGCCCAAATATCGTCTGATTACTGTTTCAGGCATCTGTTAAGTCCCCTTCCTCCGATCCCTTTCCTCATTTTCCTTTCCTCCACCTTGCATGGCGGCTGGCAGGTGCAGGCATGGAAGGAGGAGGCGGAGCGAGCAAGGCAGCTGCTGCGAGAGGCAGAGGGGAAGCTGGCAGGCAGCGAGGTGAGCAGAGGAGCGGGGTGAAGGGGAAGGGTGGGAGACGAGGAGTTAGGAAATGTGGGAGGAGTCTTTTGATTGCGAGACAGTTGCTGCGAGAGGCAGAGGTCAAACTGGCTGGCAGTGAGGTGAGTGGAAGGGAGGAAGGAGAGAGGGCGGTGAGTGGGAGGAGTCTGTTTCTAATGAGCTCTAGATTGAGGCAAGCGAGGCAGTTGCTGCGAGAGGCAGAGGGCAAACTGGCTGGCAGTGAGGTGAGAGGAGCGGAGGGACGGGAGGCGATGGGAGGGGAGGGGAGGGGAGGGGAGGGGAGGGGAGGGGAGGGGAGGGGAGGGGAGGGGAGGGGAGGGGAGGGGAGGGGAGGGGAGGGCAAGGGAGCAGAGGAAACAGTGGCAGAGAGGTAGGAAGCGCGTGGAGAGGTGGAAAAGCATCTGCACCCTTACCTCCCTGCCGGCTCTCAACCCGCTCTTCCCATCACCCTCTCTCCCACTTATCCCCCTATCGCCTTAAGGCCACCCTACCCTGCTCTGCCTCCCTGTCTCCCTCTCCCCCTCCCCCGCTATTCATGTCTCCCTCTCTCCTACTTTTCCCCCGATCCCTCTCTCCCTCTCTCACCCTTATCCCCTCATCCCTCTATCCCTCCTGGTCCACCTGTGCAGGCAGAGGTGCAGAAGCTGAGGGTGGAGGTGGAGGCTCACAAGAGAGACGCAGACTCATCCTCGTTACAGGCATGTTCTGTTTTCTTCACATTTGAAAGTAATTATCTTTACAGATATATGCTGTGCGTTCTCTTCATTACTCTGTGCCCTTCATATTCCCTCCTCAAGTTGGGGGCTCCGTTTAAGTTACTCCTTATGTCTGCTCATGTTTTCTCATCCTCCCCTCATCTTCCCTCTCCCTCCTCTCCTCTCCTCTCCTCTCCTCTCCTCTACCTGTGCAGGCCAATGCAGAGATGGAGAAGCGGTTCAAGGAGTTGACAGAGCTGCTGGTGAGTTGACAGAGTCAGTCAGCGAGTTGTCAAAGCTACTAATCAGCTTGACAGAGTCTGTTAGGTGACTTAACGAGTTTGTTAGAGGGTTGATAGAGCTTCTTTGGCTTAACCCATTACTCTCATCCTCCTTTCCTGCCTGTCATCTCCCTTCTCCTTCCCCACCTTTTCACCCTTCTCCCTTTCCCCCATACCCCACCTCCTCCCTCTCTTCGCAGTGCCTAAAGTAGAGTCAACTGGAAGCGACGACGAGTGAGAGGCAAGCGGCAATGCTGCTTTGATCCACTGCGCTACCCTTCAACTCCTTGTCAGCTTCCCTCCCCTCTCTCCTGGTCCACTCACTCCCTCCCACACACTATGCACAGCAGTGCCAGAAGGAGAGTCAACTAGAATCAATGACGAGCGAGAGGCAGGCAGAGATGTTACTATTGTCTATGCGTTGACCCGCCATTTCATTCCCTTGCTCCTCTCATGCCTCTCACCCGGCCCTCCCCCCTCCGCTCCCCGCATTGCAGTGTCTGAAGCAGAGTCAATTGGAAGCAATGACGAGTGAGAGGCAAGCGGCAATGCTGCAACTGGACAAGGAGAGAAGAGAACTGCAAGTGGCCAAGGTAAACCGTCTTTCTAAACGCGTCAATGCTATCCATGTTCGTGAATCGTGCTGCAATCGGCAAAACCAGACTGCTTTATTGAATGTGTACTGGCAGTCTCAACCTTATGCCACATCCCTTTCTTTCCTGATCGTTTCCTTTCCCAACCCTCCGCTTTCTTTCAGGCGCAGGCAGAGAGGGACAGAGCGGCACGCCGGTCGATACTGATGGGCAGTCTGAACGCTTTGCAATATCCTTTGCTTTCCCACCTTTTCATCCCTCCTCCTCTCCCCCCCTCCCCCACCTCCCCCTTCCACACACATCCGACCCTTTCAGGCGCAGGCAGAGAGGGACAGAGCGGCACGCCGGTCGATACTGATGGCAGCGGATGATGAGGACAGCGAGATGCAGCCGCTGGAGTGAGTGGTGCTCTGCGGTGCCTTGTGGTGGGGTCGTTCTGGGAGTGGTGGAATGGTGTTGGGAACCGTGGTGCATGTAGTGAGTCTGTTTCTGTCTCAAAAGAGCACCTGATCAGGTGCGAGGTGTAGCCTCTGGAGTGAGTGGTGCTGTGTGGTGCTGTGCGGTGCGGTGCTGTGTGGTGCTCTGCGATGCTCTGCGGTGTGGTGCTGTTGGGTGTGGTCCTTTTCTTCTCCCCTTATATTTCCACCTCTCCGCGCCTCTACTCCCGCTTCTCACCGCTCCTTGCCACTTCTCTCACCTCATGTCACTGCATCTCACCACTTCTCACATTGACTTGCCGCTTCTCACCTCTTCTCACCGCTTCGCACCCCAATCAGGTCCGTGGGTCTGCCCAACCGGCGCTTCATAGGCAAGAGGATTCAGGTGAGATGCAAGCGCGTCGCGTCGCGCCTTAGGTCTGAAGGGGAGGGGAAGTGAGGAACGGGGAGACGGGGAGGGGTGGGGGAGAGTGTGGGATTACTTAACTAAAGATCGCTAAAAGAAGGCAACTTCAGTATAGAGAGCAGCTTCAACTTAGGTGAGAGGGACACTAGTGGAGCCTTAGATCCCAGTAGGTAGGGAAGTCACTTATCGCACTTCGCCTCCAAGGCTCAAAAAGAGGACTTTCGTCCACACCTCCTTCCAATACAACTTTTTCAATTTCTTAGGCGCCCTGACCTGAAAATAGACGTCCCCCATTCATCTCGCATCCCCTTTGACCCCTGTGCCTCCCGTGTCCCATTTTCTCCTCTTCTCCCTTCGTTGCTCGCCTCGCCACAGCAAGCAGCCAAGCTCATCGACCACTGCACAGTGACTGCCGGGGCCGTTCTCAAACCTACACACCCCCCGCCCTCCTCCCCCAACCAACCCCCCCTTTCTACAGCAAGCAGCAAAACTCATCGATCACGGCACAGTGACTGCCGGCCGCTTCCTCTGGCGCCGCCCTCTGGCCCGCCTTGGACTTGTCTGCTACCTGGTACGTGCTCTGCTCTGCTCACCATGTGCCTCTTTTGATGCGCGTCCAGTTTCCAATTGAGTCATCACTTGTATTGAGGCGCCTAAAAGGTTGTCACTTGCCCGCCTTGGGGTTGTCTGGTACGTGGTACAACGCCATGTGCTCTGCTCGCCATGTGCTCTGCTCGCCATGTGCTCTGCTCGCCATGTGCCACCTCCTGATTTTTCTTGTTATTGATCAATCTTAGTCTGACTGACATTCAAAGGCTTCTGTGATGATAACTGACCTGACTTACCCTTCCCCTCTCCTTGTGGGTGCTTGCATCATCTCCATTCCATTCCCATTTCATTATCCTTCTCTCTCACATCGCCACCGCAGGTCTTCGTTCATCTGTTTCTCATGTACCTACTGCACAGACTACAGGTGAAATTCCTTGCCTCAAGTATTTGCAACTTACCCTCTGAAAGATTACAGGTCTTCGTTCTTCTGTTGCTCGTGTACCTACTGTACAGATTACAGGTAATTACCCTCTTCACATTATCATCTGCTCGTTTTTTTGTATGTTTTTTTTGTTTCCTTCTTCCGTAAAGCTGGTAGTTCACCGCAGGTCGGCCACGCACGAATCTATCCTCGTGTGATGAGACGATGTTTGAGTCGACTCAAAAATCATCTCATCACACGCAGATCGGCCACGCACGAATCTATCCTCAGCACCAAATCAGGGAATGATAGTGCATCAGCCACGGATGTCTGCACCAGTCAGGTCAAATTTCCTACTTAGCTGCTCACAAGTCATTGTTTCGTTCATTTCCCCCAGGAGCAAACGGATGGGCTGCTGAACAAGGGCCAGGTCTACTTGGCTGCAGGGGAAGCAGCAGGATATCAGAGAGACGTTTTAAAACCCTTCCCTCCCCCGCTTCCCCCCGCTTTCACGCCTCTTTCCCTCGCCCAGGAGCAAGCGGACGAGCTGTTGAACAAGGGCCAGGTCTACTTGGCTGCAGAGGCAGCAGCATGGCTCTGGGCTAAAACGTCTCAAAATACCTCCTCCTTTCCCGCTCCTGCTCTCCAATTTCCCCCCCACCCCCCAGGAGCAAGCGGACGAGCTGTTGAACAAGGACCAGGTCTACTTGGCTGCAGAGGCGGCAGCAGGGATTATAGAGACCTCTTGAACCCTCCTCTCCCTCCTCCGCCCCCTCATCCTCTCTCCCCCACGTGTTTTTTTTGGGACAGGAGCAAGCGGACGAGCTGTTGAACAAGGACCAGGTGTACTTGGCTGCAGAGGCAGCAGCAGGGATCGTGAAGCCCCACCCCGCTCGCCGTTAGTGGTGTGTCATTGCCTGGTTCATGAGACCTCTTCACTGCATAGAGGCTGCAGAACCTGGGGCGGGAAGGTGCATAAGCAGCAGCAGGGATTGTGAAGCCCCAACCCACTCAACGCTAATCGCGCCTCACTGCCTGATTTATGAGTTTTCTCGACTGCTGGGGCTGCAGAGGCAGCAGGGACGGCAGAGGTGGCAGTGAGACTGCAGAGGCAGCTGCAGCTGCTATTCTGCTGCTTGAAGGGAGGTGGTGATGGTGAGGGTGATGGGTGTCGTGGTGGTGCTGGTGGCGGTTGCGGGTGTTGGTTGGTGCTGCTGGTGTGTTGCCTGCTGCTGCTTGTGGTGGTGTTCCTATGATGCCTAATATGCCAGGCTGGTGCTGATGCCGAGGATATCTTTGGTGGCTCAATATATTTCACGTACCAAGAATGGGCGTGTGTATTATAGAACCCCCTAAAGAAAACTGTGTGCTAAGTAGCATCTCAACTGGCCATTTCACATTTTGCACTGCTATTTGAAAAAGAAATGTTTTAAGTACACTGTTCATGTACACTGACCTCTGCTGTAATCCACTCCTCACTTGCGACAAACCCTTGCCAGCTAGGTTCCAGCATGCCAGGACAGAAAAGTTTCCCGTTCGCCCCTCGGAGTTCTGTGGCGGCAGCGCTTGGATAAATATGCAATCCCTTGCGAATCACCCACATACGTGTACTCAGGTTTCAATAGTCAACCTCAGAATGCGACACTGGGTTTAAAAAATACTGTACCCGGGGAACCTCTCCTGTTGACTGGAAGCCGACCTGATGTCATTGCGGTCTATTTGTTCGAGGGTTTTTAGTTATTGCGGAAGGGGTACTTCCGAACCTGCGCTTTCTAGGGAGCTTCATCTCTACCTGCACAGAGTTTCCCAGGTTTCGACGCCCAGACAGAAGACTTATTGCGCTGGGACAGAACTCGGCTCCACGTTTACCCACGTGTCATCATCTCGTAAGGCCTTAGCTGCTACTAGTCAGGCAAACGATGCACAACAGAATTTGTTTTTTTTTTCCTCTCTAATCCGCACTAAACTAAATCCCTCTCGGCTGGCAAGTGATAGGGGGCATCAACCCTAAACACTGCGACTAAGTGTTTAGGGTTGATGCCAAAAATAATCCCTCTTGGTTGGCATGTAAATAAAGGGCATCAATCCTAAACACCTAATCGCGTGGAGTTTAGGGTTGATGCCCTCGAAAACTTGCCACCCGAGAGGGGTTTAGTTTTGTGCTTGCTGGCAGAAGACACCCGATGAAAACAGTGCTTGCGTGACGTGCGGAGAAGCCGAGTTCTGTGTTAGCACAATAACTCTTCCGCCTCAGAAGCGGATCAGCGGAAAGTGTGCGCAAGCTGAGATGAAAGTCCCTTGAAAGAAGGACAGCTACAGTAAGCCTTCCGGGGAAACTAAAAACCCTTTGTTCGAGGTACACGTACCTCCAGTCCAGTCCGCCCCTGAATTTGACCAAAACTCTTAGGTTTCCCACCACCCATTTTGAGGTGTGGTGGCCAGTGGTAGTTCGTTTTGTGGTTGGAAATTTATAATCGGGCAGAGTGGTCCGTTTTGCTCCACTCGGCTTGTTGGCCAACATCCGATTGGCTACTGGATGCTCCACTGCCCACCACAGGTGCTAGCGGGCACCTGGGATGGGAACACCGAGGTATGTGTATATGTAACCCTATCACGAAATAATTTGGCGAGATGCGAACGTCGCCGTTATCTGGTTCCTTTCATCAGTGCTCAACTGCCCTAAACTGCGCCAACTACCGTACAGCTGTGCAAGAGAGTCAGTCCCTAGCCGCATATCTATCCACCGTAGTTTATCGTTGTTGCCTAGCGACTAAATCGGTAGTTATTTCGCCAAAGCGGCTATTCATTGAGGAGTAATTCCGTCCGCGTAAAATTTGGCGCTTACTGCACTCATGGTCATTGTAAGCTGCTCAATATACTCGACGGATCGTCTAACAGGCTAAGATGGCATAAAGTACCCATTTAGGTCGGCAATGAGTCGATGTGCGAATGGGTCGGCACCACCTCCTCCGTCAATGAGAGGCACTTAAGTCTACGAATGGCAGCACCATTCGCGTTGAGCCTTGCCCAGTCCCGCATAGTAACCACACTCGTTTGATTACGCGTTAATCATAGCATCTTTGTAATAGAATCGTAGTTAACCATGGCCGCTCGCGACGAGTGCTACAGCCCGCTAAGCTACAGCCCCCTCAGCAGCCCCGTGTCCAGACACTACTATAACGAGGATGGGAACGAAGCTACAGCCGGCGGGCATTACCGGAAAGACTCGGGGCAATTATTAGACGAGGCGTGGGAGACGCTGGCGGACGAAACTCCGCTCTCCGTTCCCCCGCAGCACGACATTGTCCCCCGATCGCGCAGCAGCACGTCCCCGCTGCACTCGCGCCCGGGGGGAGCCGCGTCCAAGATCAGCGAATCCGACTTGCGAAACTTCGCGAATTTCGTCAAGACCAAGACAGTTACGGAGTCCGCGGGCGGGGGAAGCGGTCGCTCGTCGAGCGGGGGGGCCAGCGGCGGGGCCGGCAAGGACGGAGGTGGAAAGTTCCAGCGCCTCTGGTCGTTTCGGAACGGCGCGAAAGGAGGGGAAGAAGGGGGAGATGGCGGAGGCGGAGGGGCAGGGGGGACCGCGGGGACCGGCACCGGGGGAAGCGGCACGGCGGGGAGCGCGGAAGGCAGGAGCGGGGGAAGCGGGAAGAAGGAGCGGTTTCTCGAGCAGGTGATTAAAACGGGCGGACAAGCAGCCCGCGTGTGGTCCAATCCGCGTCGCCGAAGTTTCGCGGAAGACGACGCGCCTTCGCCGATGCGGTCCGCGACATTCACGCGCGCTACGATTAGGACTAGCATCGGGGGCGGAAGCAGCACGGGCGGAAGCAGCGGTGGCGGAAGCAACAGCGGCTCAATTCCCGCTTCCGCGTCGGTGGACGACGGGGACGAATCACCCCCCGATTTCTTCCGCCGGTCCGCAACCGTGTGCTCTTCCGATGCCGCGTCGCTCGAGCTGACGCAGCAAGCCAAGCAATATCCACAGCAACAACAGCAGCAGCAGCATCAGAAGCTTCAGCTGTCGCAGCAGCAGTGGGCGGCGTCTGGTCTCGCTTCCGGTTCCGCCTGCGGGGGACGCTCGGAGTCGCCCCCGCAGGATCCCCGCAGCGGCAGCGCGGGGAAATCGCGGAACAATATCCGGGGTAGCGTGAGTGGAGAAGCGAGCAGCGACGCCGCTGGGAGCGGTTCGGAACACCGCAGCATAAGTGGTGTCGCCCGTAGCGGAAGCGTCGGCAGCGGCAGCGGCGGTAACGGCGACGGCGGTGGCGGCTTTGTCGCTAACAACTCTCCTTTCAACGCCCGACCTAGATCGCCTGCTTTTCCGCGGCCCAGGTCCCCGATTTGCGCGCCTTCGCGGGCAGCTGCAGCGGCGGCACCGCCGCCAAAAGTGGCGTATTTTTCGTTCGACCGGCACCGGGAAGCGGTGGCGGAAGCGGAGCAGTTAGATGCGGAAGAAGAGGCGGCGTCCCGCCAGGGAAGGCGGAGGGATGCGTTCAAAAGCGCGAGCGTTGGTTCGAGTAGCAGCGCTAGCGCGGGCGGAGGCGCAGGGGATGGTGGGAACGCGAACGGGGCTGGCGGTGGTGTGGGATGGCCTGCAGAAAGTGGCGGAAACGCGGAGGGAAGCGCGCAAGTTTTGCGCCGAGGAGCGAAGGGGGGGAGTTTCGAAAGTATGGCGCAGGCGGGGCCGATTGGAGGTGTGGGCGAATTCGGTAGCGGGCGGCGGAGCGGGGTTGCGCGGGGAGCAAAGGGTGAAGGCACAGCGCGTGCGTGGGAATTGACCATTACGCAGGATGGTGACTATGGCGAGGGGAAGGACGACGAGCGCGAGTTGACCCCCACGAAGGACGCTTCGTCAAAGCATCGACGAGGATTCAGGTGAGTGTACAATGACTCTTAAAGTAATGAACACAGTATCAACATATTTACAAAAATCACACAAGCATGCACAGATGGAACTTCAGTTTGCTCCCAGATATATGTGCTCCCAAGAGTGATGATTTGTACAGTAATGCTGACCATCAACAAGCGCATTCTGTGTCACGATTCTATGATACGTCAGAATTTCACCGCGTTACCTGCAATACTATTCTTGAATCAAGCATTGATGTAAAAGTCATTATACAGTTTGGGTATGTATTAAAGTACATTTATTTGTCAAGCAGGCATACCAAATGATTCGAAGGGAGCCCGTGGAAATGAGTAATGTAGTCGTAAATTTGTAATTCACAAACTGCAAAGTATATGTTGTTACGAAGCTGCGTTGGTCTGGACTAATATGCCCGCAAGTTTTGCCTGCTCAGAGAAATACCCTTGCCAAGTCTGTCTACAAATTAATGATTCAGTAACATGTAAACCCAGTGGGTTCTTTCTCTGTGCAATTCCTTTTTGCTACTTTCCTTTGGCCTGGATTCCTCACTCAGCAATAATCATATCTGTTCCCCCCCTCCCTTACTCACCTCTACCTCTCCCACACTCCACTCCCTACCCATTCCCTTCCTATGCAGTGCTTCTTCTCCCACACTCTTCTCCTCCCTTATCATCTTTCGTCCACATTCCCTTCATATTCACCTCTCTGCCTACCAAACTCTCCTCCCTCCCCACCAGGATTCCCTTCTGTCCCCATTTCTTCTTATCCTCATCTGCCTACCACACTCCCCTCCCTCCACACTTCATTCAACCCCCATTCACTTCCTATTCACCCCTTTCTCCCCCACACTCCTCTTTCTCCCTCCCCACCAGGAGTCGCTCCTTAAGTGGAATCGGCGCTTCCAACGGGACCAATTCCCCAGAAGCCCCCACTCTCCCAACTTTCCTCTCTAGCTCTTTCTTTTCCAAACTCCACTCTTTTCCCATTCCCTTCCTATGCACCTCTTCCTCTCCCACATTCCCCTCTCACCCCCCTCCGTCTCCCCTCCCTCCCCACCAGGAGTCGCAGCTTCAGTGGAATCGGCACTCTCAACGGAACCAACTCCCCCGAAGCCCCCACCCTCCCAACCTTCCCCTCCTCTTCCTCTCCCAACCCCGGAAGCCCCCTCTCCTCCGAACGACGCACATACTCCCCCCACGCCTCCCTCCCCACCTCCACCTCCTCCTCCTCGCGAGTCCGCCCCCCCCGGTCCTCCACAGGTGTGATTCTCCCGCCTCTTGGTGCTTCTTCCCACGGCCACCATCCCCATCACAGGCCCACAATCCCCCATCGCCGTACAGTGTCCGTTGATGAGCATGGGCTAGTGGGGCGGGCTTTAATGCAGGCTTCAATAGAGGAACAACACCACGGGAAGCCGCCGCAGCAGTATCAGCACCAGCAGCAGTACCAGCAGCAGCAGGGTTCGCAAGGGTACGGTGGTGGTGGTGGTGGTGGTGGTGGTGGTAGAGGGGATTATGAAGTAGATGCTGATGATGAGTCGCCCGGACGTAGCCCGTACAACCGGCAGCCGCAGGCTCGGCGGAACCGAACCGAGGTGACGCGGCGCCGACCCTCCACCGCCATGCCGGACGTCGGGGGGGGAGGTTCGGAAGACGGGTCGTACCGGAGGTCTAGGAGCGTCGGGCATGGGTACGAGCTGTATTTACCCCCGGTTTCTGGGGGTATTGGTGCGGGTGGGGGGGGTTCTGGGCCTCCTGTGGGGGATACCTGGCCAGCAGGAAGTGGGAGGGAGAGCATGAGGGAGGGAGTGAGGAGGACTAGGAAGTCGTCTCATTTGAGGAGGCCTAGTCTTGAAGGGGAGGGGTGTTATGAAGGTAGAGGGGAGCGGGAGGCAGGAGAACAGTATGCTGATGGTAGGTCGGACGGAAGGCTGCAGCAGAAGCAGGGAATGGGGAGTGGTGGTGGTGGCAGAGGGAGGGCTGGAGGGGAAGGAGAGGAGGAGGGCCGCTTGGAAGAGGGGGAGAGGAGAAGGGCTGATTATGTGCGGCAGCGAGAGAGCTCGCAGCAGCACAAGCAGCAGCAGCAGTATGCGGAGGGTAGGTCGAGGCAGCAGGAGGAGAGAGGGTATGAAAGGGCAAGAGGGAGGTCTCATTCTTACAGTGAGATGGTTTATGAGGAGGAACAGGAGCGGGGACAGGAGCAGGAGCGTGGGAATGAGCAGAGGCAGGGGCAGGGGCGAGAGCATGAGCGGGGGCAGGAGCAGAGGCAGGGGCAAGGGTGGGAGCAGGGGCAGGGGCAGCAGAGGCAGAGAGGGCAGAGGGGGCCGGATGTGCATCAGCAGGAGTATGCATCAGCAGGAGCAAGGGTATGAAAGGGAACGAGGGGGGTCCTACTCATTCAGTGAGATGGTGTGTGAGGAGGAGCAGGGGGAGCGGCAGGGGCAGGAGCGGGGACTTGAGCAGAGGCAGGGGCAGGGGCGGGAGCAGAGGCAGGGGCAGGAGCAGAGGCAGGGGCAGGTGCAAGGGCAGGGGCAGGGGCAGCAGAGGCAGAGAGGGCAGAGGGGGCCGGATATGCATCAGCAGGAGTATGCAGACGGTAGGTGTAGGCAGCAGCAGGTATGAGTATGAAAGGGCATGAAGGAGGTCTCACTCATCAGTGAGATGGTGTATGAGGAGGAACAGAGGCAGGGGCATGAGCAGAGGCTGGGGCACGAGGGGGCGGGGCAGGGGCAGGGACAGGGTCAGGGGGATGAGCACGTGCGAGGGCAGGGGCAGCAGAGGCAGGGAGGGCAGAGGGGGTCGGACATGAGAAAGCGGGTGGATGATTCTCGTCGTCTGCTCCTGTTGCTTCAGCACGGATGGGCATATAAATGGAGGATGCAACGTGGAGAAGGAGAACCTTTGTTCTACAGTAACGGGCGAAATAATTCCAGATTGCAGTACCATCCTAGACATGTTGTGTGAAATGGTATGGTACAGTATATTACTTCCAGCCGCAATTTCCTTATCTCTTTTAGACTTGTTTCGTCGTAACTTGTTTATTCATAACGAAACATCCCAATGATACGCATACTCATCTCATCCCTAGCCACGATGTGTCTTGGGCTTGTCCCATCCCATACGCGTTGCTGGGGCGTGTTTCTGTCCGTGCAATGAGCCATGATTTTTCCCGTGCAGCTTCGGGGCAGGGCGTGGTCTGCTGCAAGAAGCCCTGCTGTTCAATCTTGGGTTATATTTCTCGCTCGTCTCGCCTCGTTAGCTTCTAGTGCGCCTTCCAAATCCGCGTCATTTCTGCGCCCTACTGTCTCGGCTCACTTCCCGCCGTGTTTCTCTCGCCGCGTCACGCGCGAGCAACCATTATCGCGCTGCTGCTGCAGAACCTTCGCTCGTCGGTGCGACCTAAAGCCGCCGCAAAGGATGGGTTGTCGCCGGGTCCGTGAGTGGTGGAGATTAGCTGATACCAGCTCAATCTTCCACCTGAGTATATACCAGCGACTTCCTGAATATTTTCGCGATCGCAGTAACGCATCCTTTCTGAAGTCGGACTTCGTACTCGTTGCCTTCGCTGGAAACGACGGCTAGCTTTTGCGGGTTTCCGCACTGATCACGAATACTAGGATTCGTCTACCCTCGCTAACCCTGAATTGCTTGGTACCCGCGCCGGCTAGTCGCTCCGTGTGTCATGGCGGCGACAGCTCAGTGCAGCTTACGGGGGGGGATGATCACCCTCCGTAATGCCAGCCTCACCCAGTCTGCCTCTCCCCTCCGCCACTTTAACCGCTGCTTCAACCGCCGCGCAGCCGCGACGGCCGGCGTGTTAGCGCCATCCGCGGATGCTGCTGCTGTTACGAGATTAATAACAGTTGTCAACGGAGGTGCCGCCGGCACCAACGCGCTAACCGCAGCCGTCGAGAACATCGCGGCTCGGTCGCTATCCGTCGCCACCCAGGCCTCCTTATTCACTGCCGTTGCCCTTTTCGTCAGCAACTCGCCCGCAGTAGCCGCTGATGACGTGGTGGCAGCTGACGTGGCAAGCTCTCCGTTTCCGCAGGAGATTCGACGCGGCGCACCGCGGCATCAGATTGGCACCCAGTCTCTCGCGCAAATCGCGGCTTCTCAACTGCGAACCGCGCCGCCCTTAACGGTTACATCCACTGACGTCGTAGAAACGGCAGAAGTGGCGGCGGCGGACACGGCGGATATGGCGGAACAGGCGGACACAGCGGCAGCGGAGGCGGCGGAGGCGGCGGAAGCTCCCAAGGTGCTGGACGGAGCGCGCCTGCTGACGGAGAGCCAGCGCGGCGCGATGCTGCGACAGCTGTCGGATCTGGAGTCGCGCGACGGGTGGCGGATTCGCGTGGCGACGCGGTACGGGATGGAGAACGGTTTAGATGGCAAACAGATTCGCGACTTGTGGCAGGTGAGAGGCGGAGGAAGGGGGAAAGGGGGAGGGGAAGGGGGGAAGGGTGTGGGGATTAGGGGGTGTGGGGGGGAAGGGGCGGAGTCTGCAAGGGATTTAGTTTTGAGACGCTCCAGAACCGGTTTTTGAGGGATTGGCCGCGTGCTTAGGGTTTCGATATCGAAACACTAAGATTTCGTTGCCTCTCCCCTTCGTTGCTCTCATTTCTTAGCGATTCTTTTAGCGCACCTCGTAACGTATATCCTTTGCTTATCATTCCTTGAACAAACCCTCGTCTTCCTCTGGTTGCGTCGCAGCCGTCGGATCGGACGGTGATTGTGGTGGCTGACGTGGCATCACCCAACATCCTCAGCTTCAGCATTGGAGAGGCTGTGCGGTCCAAGCTGCCTTACCAGTTCTTCACAGAGCTGCAATCCAGGTGTGTGTGTGATTCCTTTTCTAAGGTTGATACTACAAGGTGCTTCCTAAGACAGTTACCACCTGGGTGCTTCGGAGACGCTGTGTGGTCCAAGCTGCCCTACCAGTTCTTCACAGAGCTGCAATCCAGGTAATTTCCCTTTTAAGGTGTCTCAGTTTCCTGTATAAGGTTCACATTTAAGTCGCCATCAGTGAGGCTGTGCGGTCCAAGCTGCCCTACCAATTCTTCACAGAGCTGCAAATCCAGGTGCGTGCGTGTGTGTGCGGTCTGTTCCTAAGATTGATACTGTAAGGTGCTTCATAAGCCAGTTACCGCCTGGGTGCTGCGGGGACACTGTGTGGTCCAAGCTGCCCTACCAGTTCTTGATGGAGCTGCAATCCAGGTAATTACCTCACCTCTGTCTCCCCTCTGCCCCTCCCGCTTTCGCTCCTCCGACCCTTGTTTCCCAAACCTGTACCTCCACGCCAGGTACGGCAATCAGTTCTTCGTTCGGCAAGAGGGCGAGTCCGAAGCTCTCACTCGCTCCGTCGATGCCATCCGAACCTGCCTCACCGAGCCTAACGGCTGCCTCAAGGTCCCAGGCCTGGTAGACGACCTCTACTTCCTCACGCTCGGCGTGTCCGTAGCTGCAGGTGCGGTTTTCGGCTTTTCTGCGCGACTCCCGCCCCATGGCCAAGTGGAAGCTTCCTGGCAATGGGTGGCGATTTTCTCGCCCCTCTGGCTGTTTCTGCTGCTGGCATTTGGGGTGTTCCCTGTGGTCGATCGGACGGCTGATCTTGAACCGTTGATTAAGAATCTGTTAGGGTTTGCAGGGAGTGCAGGAGCAGTGTATATGACACCGATTTTAGGGGAGAGCCCTGTTGCTAGGCTAGGGAAGACTCAAAAGGAAGATGGAGACGTTTGAGTGTCTGTTGGTTTCGGGGTGGTGTGGTGTGGTGTGGTGTGGTGTGGTGATATCTGTGGGGGGCGTTGTGTGAGGTGTGGTGTGGTTTGCGGGAAATAAGTTTGCACGTGCTGCAGCAGCCACGCCTCATAATCTCAAACATGGTGCGAGACTGCTGTAGCACAACACAATAGATATTCCGTAGTAACTGTTTCATAGGCCATTATTTCTGGTAAGTTCTACTGTCCTACTAACTGGCCACACTTGTCGGTGCATCACGAACATGCCGCATGGGTATTTTTGCTTTGATACCAGCCAGACTGACTGGAAAGACAAATCTAACAAAAGCCTACACCAGTACAGTAGGCTACTATAGAAACCCCAACACATCAAACCACCCTTATCCACAGAGTAACCCAACCAGCACAATTCTTCTGATTACTGGCACTGCATGGCATGCTAAAGGCGTCATGTGTCGTGTCTTGTAATGTCATGTCATGTCATGCCATGGAATGTAGCATGTCACTGCTGCAGTCATTTTCTGTTCAGGTTGAAGCGCACTTGCTGGGAAGTATGGCAATGGGTGGGATGGGAGTAGTAAGGAGATGGGATTGGCTTAGGATGACTAAGTAAGCCAGCTGTGAAAGCAGCAAAGGGGGGATTATCGTGACGTCTCAAAATACTCAGTACATACTTAGAGATCACCACTGCAGCAGCCTTGAGCAAGGAGAGGAAGTAAGCTGGTTGTGACTGCATGCAGGTTCTAAAGTATGTCTTAAGAATCTACCAACGCACCTTGAGCAGAGAGAGTAAGTAAGCTGGCTGTGAGTGCTTGCTGGCGCCGTCGAACAACAGCTAGGCATACCAGAATACTGATCACATACCCGGAGCACAACCAGGCCTCAACACACCTTGAGCAAGGAGAGGAAACACGCTGGCTGTGAGTGCTTGCTGGCGCTTTGAGTTTTGGTCATATCTGAATACTGATCACACACCCTGAGAGCACAGCCCAGCCAGCAACGCACCTTGAGCAAGGAGAGGAAGTATGCGGGCCGTGAGTGCTTGTCGGCGCCGGTACCATTCAAACAACAGCTAGGCATTCCAGAATACTGATTATGTACCTGGAGCACAACCAGGCATCAGCTCACCTTGAGCAGAGAGAGGAAGTATGCCGGCTGTGAGTGCTTGCTCGCACCGGCACCGTCGAACAACAGCTTGGGCTGCTCGCTCTGTGGGATGAAGCGAGTGAGTTTATATAGGGTACGATTAGCAAGAGAGAGGATAACAAAGAGGAAAGAGCGAAGCCATACGATTTGATGGAAAGCGGCGATGTGAGTAAATTATGTAGGCGCCAAAAATACAAACTGGAGTGGAGGGTTGCCACAGAAAAGAGGGACGAATGGAGCCAGATGATTCGAAGGGAAGATCTGAAAGAGGGACAAACGCGAGGTGAGGGGAAAATGGGTAGTGTTTGCTAGAAGAGGATTTTTGAGGCGCCTCAAAAATAGTGTTTGCTAGAAGAGGAAGATCTGAAAGGCATAAAAGACGTTACCAGGAAGCTAACCGTTGTGATGGTATCGAGTCTTTTCTTAAGGAGAGCATCCTGAGAGACAATGGGTAATCAGGGATGGGCAATTGGAACGATGCAACCGTGGGGAGCAGCATGGGAAGAGTAGCCGCTTGAATATAAAGTTGTTTTGAGAAGTTCCGGATCAGAGAAGCTGGGGGAGGAAAAGGCCGGGACGGGCTGTACTAAAGCTGCTAGATGCCTATTACTTTATTAAAAAAGCAAGTTTCGCCCTTCTGCCTGACACATTGCTCTCTCCTCACTCACGCTACTCACCCTGCCACTTCCTTGCTCACAGCCTCCCTCACTCCCACCCACCTTGTCTAGTTTCTGCGAGTCGGGGCGAAGCACCACCCCTGTGGCCACACGAGACACATGCGGCACCAGCACACCCATGCACTGACAGCTGTGCCACGCACCGCACTCCCACCCACCTTGTCTAGCTTCTGCGAGTCAGGGCGAAGCACCACCCCCGTGGCCACGTGCTTGTAGAACACGTAGGGGACACGTGGCACTATGTCGTGGTCATTTGCGATGCGCCAGCTGTCGCCCACCAGTTGGTTGAAGCGAGCTGCAAAGGCGTGGTTTCCCACACGGGGCGAGCCGAAGTTGTAGAGAGAGAGGGTGAAGCCGTGCTGCCTGTGGTGGAAGGGGAGATTGAGATTGAAACGACTTTTGAGGCGCCTCAAAAGGCGTGGTTTCCCACACGAGGCGAGCCAAAGTTATAGAGAGAGAGGGTGAAGCCGTGCTGCCCGTGGTGGTGTTGGTATAGAGAAATTGGAAAGAGGGGGATGTATGAAAGGAGGGAGGGTTTTGCGTCTCCCCACAAGACACATGAGGTCAGCTCTGAAGTTGAGTTTTGAGGCGCCTCAAAACTAGACTCCCCACAAGCCACACGGGGTGAGCCGAAGTTGTAGAGAGAGAGGGTGAAGCCATGCTGCCTGTGGTGGTGTTTAAGGGTGATTGGAAACAGGGGGATGTATGGAAAAGGGGGAAGAACTTGAGACTCCTCGCAAACTACACGAGACAAGACGAAGTTGGTTGAAGCGAGCTGCAAAGGCGTGGTTTCCCACACGAGGCGAGCCGAAGTTGTAGAGAGAGAGGGTGAAGCCGTGCTGCCTGCGGTGGTGATAAGGGGAGATTGAGATTGAAAGTAGGAGGGCATATGGAGAAGAGAATGGGATTTGGGTCTCATCACAAGCCGCACGGTAAGAGGCAAAGTTGATATACAATCGAAACGGAATATATACAGCAGCCACATACATGCTTCAGCATAAAAAAATGTATGCAAATACGTGCACGTAGATGTAAATACATTATGTAAATGTCTACCGCACGCCTTCTTGCACATCACCACCCTCACATTCACCGCACTCAGTTCCTCTTCAGGTCAGACTAGGCGAGGTGGAATTTTGAGGCGCCTTCCCTCAAAAGTCGCCCCAAAGTCTTAACATTCACCGCACTCGGTCTTGACGTCGGACAAGGTGAGGTCGTATGTGAACAGGGCGTGCAGGGAGCGTGACGTTTGAGTCGACTCAGAAGTCACCTTGACGTCGAACTAGGCGAGGTCGTATGTGAACAGGGCGTGGAAAGAGCGCACTCAAAGCACATTGCAGCCTTCTCTCCGGTTTTCATCACACCACACCACTTTTGAGGCGCCTCAAAAGACAAAGCCAACTGCGGCCTTCTCTCCGGTTTTCATCACACCACACCACACAGCTCCTTTTATGTTTCTGCTTCACCACGTCCCACTCACTTCTTGAGGTCGGACTGGGCAAGATCGTATGTGAAGAGCACCACACAGCTCCACAACACACCATACCGCACACCACCTTTCTTACTCTTCACCTTCGGCCCACTCACTTCTTGAGGTCGGACTGGGCTAGGTCGCATGTGAACAGTGTGGAGAGAGCGAAGTTTGGAAAGGCGTTGCTTGCAACTTTTCCTTTTGCTGTTACAATCACATTCGTCACACTCACTTCTTGAGGTCGGACTGGGCAAGGTCGTATGTGAAGAGCGTGGAGAGAGTGGAAAGAGTGCTCTGATACCGCAATCAGCTACATCATACTCACTTCTTGAGGTCGGACTAAGCTAGGTCGTATGGAACGCACCCACGGCAAGTTGTGGCCTCTTTTTTTCTTTCTTTCTTTCTTTTTTTTTCATCGCACCACACCATATCACACATCACCTATTTTACCTGCCTACTCACTTCTTGAGGTCGGACTGGGCCAGGTCGTATGTGAAGAGAGTGGAGAGTGCGCCTCCCAGGCTGTGACCCGTGACCATGATGTGATACCTGGTGGGAGGAAGGTTTGGTGGAATGGTGGCATGGTGAGGGCGATGGTTAATGGCATTGTTAGAAGAGCGTGGAGAGTGCGCCCCCAGGCTGTGACCCGTGACCATGATGTGATACCTGGTGGGATGATGGGAACTGGTGATCTGGTGCTGTGAACATTAATACGGCAGGGCTTCACATACTTGAGTTTTGACACGTCTCAGAACTTTTGAGTCGACTCAGAAATCACTTTTGAGTCGACTCAAAAGTCACTTCACATACTTGGGTCTTGACACGTCTCAGAACTCGATCCCAAGCTCACGTTGGTTGAAACTTACTTTTCGGTGGAGGAGGCGAGAATAGCTTTGAGCAGCAGCAGGAGCCGCGGCTTCACAGACTTGTAGCCGCCCAGAAAGCCGTCATGCACCTGAGAGAGGGAGCATTGGAGGGAAGGGGAGGGCATGAGAGAAAGGTTGTTGGGAGTATGCAGACCACAGTGGTGTGCCTGACTGAGCAGCAGCAGGAGGCGAGGCTTCACAGACTTGTAGCCATCGAGAAAGCCGTCATGCACCTGAGAGTGCGGGAGCATTGGAGGGAACATTCAAGGGAAACAGGAGGAGCATGTGAGGACACGAGAGGTTGTTGAGGAAAGGGGCCAACAGTGGTGTGCCTGACTGAACAGCAGCAGGAGGTGAGGGTTCACGGACTTGTAGCCGTCCACAAAGCCTTCATGCACCTGAGAGAGGGAGCAATGGGAACAGAGGGGAAGGACACAAGTGATATCATCCTCTTAAAACAGTTTTTTTTTACTGGCACAAACCTATTGGAGACTGGGAATGCGCATGCATTGCAAGACCAAGCGTTAGCACACGCACATCATACAACCCATTCAAAATCCAACGTTGCTTCTGCTAAAATTTCTGTCACCTTGATGTCCATCTTGTTGTCCTCTTCAATTCAGTCTTTTGAGGCGCCTCAAAAGTCAAGTGCACATCACACATCCATCCCATTCAAAATCCATGCTTCTGCTAACTGTTCTGTCACCTTGATATCCATCTTGTTGTCCTCTTCAGTCAAGTCAGAATCGAAGCTGTTATTGGGGTAGGAAGGAAGGGAAGGAGGAGAGACGGAGCTCAGGAAATGCAGAGGGACGAGAGGGAGGAGGGGAGAAAAGATAGTGGCTTTTAGTCGACTCAAAAAGACAGTGGAGGGGAAAGGATTGGTGCAGAACAGTTTCCCATTGGTTCGTTCTCAACAGTGAGATGTCTGTTGTTGTTCTAGTTCACTGATGATGTATCGTTCCTGAGATACCTTCAGAAAATGTAAAAAAATCAGGTTAAATATGTTTGACCCTTACTTTTGAGACGCCTCAAAAGTAAATACCTTCTAACTTTCTCAAAAACAGGTTAAATAGGTCCAACCCTGAACCGCGAGATAGGAAATCGTGAGAGTTAAATTCCGGAATAACAGAAGGTATTTTGTGTGTTCAAAATTAGAGCCACTAGTAAAAGAAGCTGAAAGATGTGGACAGGAACGCGGGAGAGGTAAGCGTGCACAGGCAACTCTGCGAGCGACACTCACTTCTCCTTGTGCAGCCTCAGGCTGAATCTGTTTTTTTTGAGAATTCTCAAAAAACAGAATCACGGGGGAGGTAAGGGTGCACAGGCAACTTTGCGGGCAACTCTGCGAGGTCAGGGCCCACAACGGGTCCACAGACACTCACTTCTCCTTGTGCAGCCTGAGGTCCGTCAGAGCATCCTTGATCTTCTGCCCTGCCTGTTGGTTGGTGGCCGAGGGAAGCAAAGGAGCAAGGAGAGAGGGTGGGAGGGGGCAAATGCGGGATACTGTTTTATGGGCACGTGTGGTGTGGGAGAAGCAGATAGGAAAATCGGGTTTTGAGCACATGAGTGGCGTTCACTCCTCTTAGTACAGCCTCAAGCCTGTGAGTGCATTCTTGCGACTATGACCTCTCCCATCCCCTGACCCGTCTGCTTCTCACCTGTCCGTCTCTGAGCATGGCTGCATTGACCACCTCCGTGCCTCGGTCCTCCGCCACCAACCGTTACCACAACACAGCATAACTCATCTTTTCGCTTCTCATCAGTCCCTTCCCCCATCTCTTTGCTTCTCACCTGTCCATCTTTCAGCATGGCCGCATTCACCACTTCAGTGCCTCGGAACGACACCACCACCCTCTTTCTCCGCGGGTCTTTGTCCCTCCACACACCCACCTGCGCGAGTGGGCATACAACACAGGCTTTCAAGGTGAGCGGGCGAATGTAATAAGGCCGACTCTAAAGTCCCTCGGAACGACACCACCACTCTCTTTCTCCGTGGGTCTTTGTCCCTCCACACGCCCACCTGCACGATGGACACTCAAGCTTTTCAAACGAGTTTTAAGTCACTCTTGGGTCACTCTCAAGGCAAGTAATCTCGACACGCCATGCCACCACCACCCTCTTCCTCCGCGGGTCCTTGTCCCTCCACACGCCCACCTGCATGTTTCACAAATAAAGGGACGAGCGACCAACTGAAGGTGCTTCTAAAGGTGCCTCAAGAGCTGCTAATGAAGGTGCTTCAAGAGGTGCTTGCCTCTCTTAACTTGCCTCAGCAAGCATCTCAAATGCGCCCTAAAGCCCACACACCTGTGTGTCCGACTCGCCACCGCTCAGAAAACACCTTCTGAGGCGTATAAAAACTAGTCTAGACATAAGCCTCAACATAAGCTTTGAAAGGATTCTGTAAGCCCACCCACCTGAGTGTCCGACTCGCCACTGCTCAGGAACACCTTTAAGGCGTCTCTAAAGGTGTTCCAGCACATGCCTCAACAGATGCCTCGGAAAGCAACTCAAAAGCCCACCCACCTGCGTGTCCGATTCGCCACTGCTCAGGAAGCACACGCTCTCAAACGCTGACTTGAAAAATTCCGGCTGCCCGCCCGCAGCTGCCCGGGAAAGATTCTCCCAGGCAGCGAGCGTCACGTTATTGGCTCCGGTGGCGAATAGAGCTTCAACTGCCCGCTGGTCTGCGAGTGAGAGGCCATACGCCGCTGCTTCAGCTTCAGCCTTTGCATCCTCCCCTGTTTTTACAGCAGACACTTGCCCTGCTGCTGCTGCTGCTGCTGCTGCTGGTGCTGCTGCTGATGGGGTTGCTGCTGCTGCTGCAGTGGCAGTGGCAGCAGCTGTGGCTTTGTTCTTGACAGTGCTGCCTCTAGAAAGAGCGGCCGATGGTTGAAAGGCGGACGTGGGAAGAGGCGTGGTGAGAAGCCTCTGGAGGATGGGGAGAGGCTCGAAGCTGGGAGCGGGAGGGCAGGGAGGGAAGGCAGGCAATGGGCGACGGTGAATGGGCAATGTGTGAAGAAGAGTGGGAGACGGTGAGAAGGCGGACGTGGGAAGAGGCGTGCTGCGAAACTTCTAAGGGATGGGGAGAGGCTCGAAGCTGGGGTGGGGAGGGCAAGAAGGGACAAAGTGAGAGGAGCTATCACTTGGGGGTGACTGGCAAGAACATGAGCGCAAGCTATGAATAGAAGCAACAAGGAAGAGGACAGTGTTGCTACATGTACGTTCACACCACTCTCACTCTCTGCCTCTCTGCCTCTCGCCTATCCAACTGCCTCACAGCCCCAACCCTCTCAAATGACCCATGTATTGTTAATCGTGAATGAGTACACTGAGTGCACAGCCCCACCCCCCCCTCTCTCTCTCATCCCTACCTGTCGCTTGGGCCTGAGAAGCTCGCATAGTCCACCTGCCACAGGCGCTGCCTCTACTCATCTCCCATACAACACTCTCAACTCACACCCCCACCTCTCAATCTCACCATTACCTGTCGCTTGCGCCTGAGAAGCTTGCATAGTCCACCTGCCACAGGCGCTGCCTCTGCTGGTGCATCTCCTCATCCAACAATCTCAACAATCTCACCCTCTCACCTCTCCCTCTCACCCGTACCTGTCGCTTGGGCCTGAGAAGCTCGCATAGTCCACCTGCCACAGGCACAAGCAAGCAACCAAGACGCTCAGGGCAGGATGAGAGAGCTCACGATTGAAATCGCTAGTAGAAATTCTCCGAGTCGCTTTTACGAATCCCATAAAAACAGATTAAATAGAGGCGCAAGCAACCCAAGGCTGAGGCCGTCATGGTGGCCAGTGTAGTTACAGTTGCATGGAGCAAAAACCGACCTACCCCACACCCACCTATCCCAAACCCAACTACCCCAGACCCACCTACCCCAGTCCCATCTACCCCAAACACACCTACCAGATCCACCTACCCCAGACACACCTCCCTCACCAATCCTACCTCCATCGAAACATTTCCTGTCGGCTTGCCGTCCCGAGTCACCTTGGCCACGACATCGCGAATCCGGGTGTCTGAACAAACGCACAGAGAGGGATGGAGAGCAGAGACGTGCGGTGAAGGGTGGTGGACGGCAGTGGCAAGTGGTACAGAGTGGTGAAGAGTGGTTAAGAGTGATGAGCGTACTAAAAGGATGGAGACAAAAGAGAGAGGCAATGGGGAGCAATGGTGGTTGTGTTGTACCAACCACACAGGCACGCTCGATCATCAGTATCATCGTCACTTCCTTCCTGCCTTCTCTCACTACACACACCACCTCTGTCTACCCCACCCTACTCCGCCAAACACACCCCCATTCCCACCTTTCATGAAGCCAGTGAGAGCAATGGTGGCCATGCCAACCACACAGTCGCCCTCCAACATGAGTATCATCGTCAGTTCATACCTTCACCCCACACCTTCACTCCACACCTTCACCCCCACCCCCACCCCTACCTTTGATCAGGTCAGTGAGAGCAATGGTGGCCGTGCCAACCACACAGTTATGGTCGTCAGCACCCACCCCTGCCTAACACACCCACCTCTGTTCAACACACACCCACCCCCACCTTTGATCAGGTCAGTGAGAGCAATGGTGGCCGTGCCAACCACACAGTTATGGTCGTCAGCATGATCATCAGAGTCGTCCGTGCTGTGCAAGGTGATCTGTTTGGAGGGGTTGTGAGAAAAGCGAGCGTATGCTGGGTGTTCCCATCGCATGTATAGGCATTATCAACGTCATCCCCATTGGAAAAGAGAAAGTTACCTGGGGCCACCACCATGGGCCAACAGAGGATTACCAAATCACCTGAGAGAGAGCACATAACCACCTGCAGCAAGGTGTCAGATGCAGCAGCACGAGGCACCAGCAGCTGCAGTTGCTCGGGCCACGATGGGTTCTTTGGGCTGCGAGGAGAAGCAGGAGGGAGGCGGGGACAGGGGGAGGGATGGAGTAAGTCGGCTGACGAGGCACCAGCAGTTGCAGTTGCTCGGGCCACGATGGGTTCTTTGGGCTGCAGAGGAGAAGCAGGGAGGTGGATAGATGGAGAGGGGTGGAAGAGAGGCACCATATGGGTTAATCAACTGACGAGGCACCAGCAGCTGCAGTTGCTCGGGCCACGATGGGTTCTTTGGGCTGCAGCAGAGGAGAAGCGGGGAGGGGGAAGGTGTGGAAGTGAGGAATCAAAAAGGTCATTTGGGAATCAAGTTGGCCGGCCGATGAGGCAAAGGATTCTTTGGGCTCAGGAGAAGCAGGGAGGTTGGAAGAGGGAGAGGGCGAGGTGAGCATGTAAACTGATGTGGGAGGGATGTGGCATTTGCATTTACATGTGATGAAATGTGTGCATGAATATGAGCATGATTTTAAGGAGGACTGTGAGAGTGAATGTGAGGAGGAAGGTGAGAATGTGATGTGTCCATGGCAGGCAAGCAAAGACCCCGGCTTACTCTTGAGCCTTTATGGTGGTGTGTGAGCGACGCAATTTTTTAGGCCACTCAAAAGGCATGTGAGCAGCGAGCATGGCAGGAAATAAAAAAACCCTAGCTCACTCCTGGGCCTTCACGGTGGTGTGAGCGATGCAAATTGTTAGGCCACTCAAAAGGCATGCGATCATGTGAGCATGGCAGGGAGGCAAAAACCCTAGCTCACTCTTGGGCCTTCACGGTGGCGTGAGTGAGCGACGCAATTTTTCAGGCCACTCAAAAGGCATGCGAGCATGGCAGGGATGCAAAAACCCCAGCTCACTCTTGGGCCTTCACGGTGGTGTGAGCGATGCCATTCCACGTTGCTGGTTTCCCTGCTGACGTCACCAGCGCCAGCTCAGCATGGAGCGCCTTGACGTTCCCCTGGAGGATAGAGGATGGGGTGAGAGGGGGGTAGGACGGACGGGTTATGGACGGGTAAAATGAGGGAGTGCGTGATTGCGTTGATGGGTGAAGGAGAAAGTGTGAGAGCGAGTGAGTGAGTGAGTGAAGGAGAGAAGGGATTGAGTAGGCGGGTGCATGCCATGCCACGAGTAGCGGCCCTTGCAAGGGCTCAAAGGCCAAGGGCATGGGGACGAAGAGAGGTGACGAGAGGTGACGAGAGGTGACGAGAGGTGACGAGAGGTGACGAGAGGTGACGAGATGTGAAGAGAGGTGAACGGGGTGAAGTGCAGCTATGAGTGAGCGAGCCGTGGCCGTGAGTGCTCGCACGGAGAGCAGCCCTTGAAGAGAGGCAGAGAGCACGAGTGCAGTGGGCGTGGAGGTAAACAGAGGCGAATTGTGGGGACTGGGGTGAAGAGAGGTGAATGGGATGAAGCAGTGAGCGAGCGAGGTGCCATACCGTGGCCGTGAGCGCGCACATGGAGAGCTGCCCCTGAAAGAGCTCGAGGGCGAAGGGCGTGGAGGTGAAGAGACGTGAAGAGAAGTAACTGGGGTGAAAGAGTGAGCTAGGTATTGAGACTGATGGGGAGAGGAAGTGCCATAATGCCATACATACCATGGCTGTAATCGCGCGCACGGAGAGCTGCCCCTGAAAGAGCTCGAGGGCGAAGGGCGTGGAGGTGAAGAGAGCAGAGCACTGCCGCCCGTCCACGTCCGATAACTTGTCGCTTCCCTGTGGTGTATGGTATGGGGGGAATGAGGGATGGACAGGAAATGACGCAAGGCAATGCAAGGCACTCCGTCCACGTCCAATATCGCTTATCACTTCCCTGTAACGTACAGTGCGTCTTACAGTGGGAGCTCAATCGCGTGCGTCTTACAGTGGGAGTCGAGTATGCTTCAAACGCGAATCCGCCCAGCAGCACCGCCAGCCGCAGGTCAAACGGCACGCCTTGCGCCGCCGCGGACACACTCCCCTTCCCCTCCGCCGCTGCCGTCGCCGCCGCCGCCGCCGCCGCCGCCGTCGCCGCGGACTTGGACGACCCGAAGATCGTCAGCGCGTCTCGAAGCACCGACGCGCCGCGATCGGCGCCGCTTGTCCCGCTGCTGCTGCTGGCGGAGGCGGAGGGGACGCGGAGCGGAGTCGGGCTTGGCGGGCGGCGGCTTCCGCGCGCCGCCGCGGAGGTCGGCGCGGCGGAGAGGCGGAGACCGCCATAGGAGGAATTTAAGCTGCGAAGGGGGGAAGGACGCGCGGTTGTGAAACAGAAGATGGAACATATTTGAGTTAAGTGGACCACTAGGCAAATCTGCTGTGGAACGAAACTCGTAAAGCCAGGGATGCTGAATCACTTCTGGGAATTCTCAAAAGCGATGTTAGTAAATCGAGTTGAGTGGATCACGAGGGCGATAATTTCACTGGAAGGTCAAGGGTGGTTTGGACGATTGAGGCGCCTCAGAACTGGTGATCATTCTCCGGAAATACAGCGTAAAATTCTACGACTGGCATTTACGAAACGAAAATCTTATGGGGTAAGCGTATTGACGAGAACATTGGTGCCCGTTTTTGAGTAAGAAGCACAGCAGTGTGTTTCAACCGCCAGAAGTCTGAATCACGCACTGTAAACGCCCCATTGCTGATTCAGTGCTATCACCTCAGACAAATCCCATCTTGATTGTGCTCTTACTAGGCAAGCGTTCCTCGGCGGCAGAGATTGCAATTTAGCTACAATCTGTTAGGTACAAGACTGACCCGCTTTTAGCTTCACGATGTTGCCAGTTCCGTTCAAGCTTTAACGGCCCGTAATAGACTCGCGACCGGCATCGAGCATTTACAGAATCTGTTGGCAATAGTGGTAGAATCGTAGTATCACCTTGAGAGAGATAGCTTGTATCGGGGATGGCGATCCAGTGGGGCTCTGAGGGCAGCAAGGGGAGCGAGCGACGCGGAGGCAGCATAGAAGGACGCCATGGCGCTAAAGCTGACCGTCAGACACGAAATTGCTCGAGCAAGAATGCAACCGTTCGTGGTAGAAAGTCTGAACTGTGGATTGAGCTTTCCTCCCAATGATATCCTGGTCTCTTTCGCACTAAGCTTGGTAACGGAGCGAATCAGTGTGTCACGGTGCTACGAGGTCCGGGAAATGGGGGACGCTTATTGGCGGATCGAGCTTCGCCGTGATTATACGCATACACTTGACGGTGCAACTTTCGATTGCGCATACGTGCTGTGCTGTTACATTTCCGGCCACTACTACTGTAATACTATTACAGTAGTACGGGCAGGGAGGATGAACTTCCCCCTCAATGTCGCTGATCCATGCTTGGTGGCTGCCGTCGACCGCGAGGTGTCTAGTTACGAGGCGTAGAGACAAAAGTTCCCTATTATTTTGTCCAGGAGCGGAGGAAAGCCGGCCGCATGGTTGCAAAATAATAGGGAACCATGCAGTTGTATCGTGTCAGCACTTGTTAGTCGCAGCCAAAAATGGATGGCCTGTTGGCGATGCGACTGCCAGTGCCAGTGCCAAAATATCTGCAATATGAGAAGAATCTGGGAAAATGGCCGCAGAAATAACTGCTGAATGCCGCTGAAATGGTTGCTGTATGGGTGGTGAAAAGCTGCCGCTGATGGTTGCTGAAGCCGGAGGAAACGGGAATGCGGAAAAATGGGCGGGAGGGTGCATGGAGGGGAAGGTGGGGGGGAGGTGATGATGGGTGGGAGGGGGAACGGGGTGGGAGGGGGAAAGCCCATTCCCTCCACCCTTAGGACGTGTGTGAAACTAATTTTGGCACCAAGTTTAGGTTTTTGATTCGAATGTAGCAATTGAACGCTAAGCGAACCTTACTCGATTTTGAGTCATTGCAAAGTTCGAACCGCAGCTGTCGAAAGTTGTAAACACACAATCACACGCGCAGGTGCGAATCTACAAGTTCGAGCCTGTAGGGGGAGAACCGAACCGCGAGTAGGGTGCGTAGGTTACCCAGTATCGGCATCTTGACAGCGCGACACGTCAACGAATCGCGTGCCCCAAAAGTTCACTCTAGAGTTCCACCTCATCTCCCTACCTGTCCCCGAGCAGACCACCAGCGGGCCATTTTCAGGTGCGATCCCAACAGTACGGGAAACGTACTCAGGTGGGAGCCCAAAACTTTCCGCCACTGTTACGGGCACTGTTCTGGCACTGTACACACGTGCAGCAACAGACCCTTGAACCAATTCGCCTCTCACTCACTGTTCTAGCTGACGGACTTTTGTTCACTGACGCCCACTGACGGAATTCGAACAAACAACATGGCCAAACCAGCCTGGTCGAGCGCAACCCACACCCCCACTCCCCAACCCCGCCCCCCCCCTCCCCCCCGCGCAACCTCCTCACCAAACTTGCTGGTGAGGTAGCGCTCGAGCGAATGCTTGCGGGAAATCCTCCGCAGCATCCATCGTGGCTACTCCGAGATGAGACATGAGTTCAGCGGCGTAACTGTAACCAGATGTTGAAAATATGTGTTATGAGTTTTACTAGACAGAGTGCGCGATAGACTTTTTAAAGAGAATGTAATTACAGAATTACTGAATGACGATTGAATGAACAAAGGAAACATTTATAAGGCGAATGCGTGCTAGGCGAGAACCTCGTGACGTGCGAGGTTTGGATGTGTCGCGATTGGTGCGAGGCGACTCGGAAGTGGTTCGGGACGAAATGTAGGCCGAACCAGAATCTGGCGCGAAGAGCTCGGGGCTGTCCTCGCAAGGAGCAGCTTCGGCAGTAATGAATTGTACATTCATTACAATATGTATGGAATTGCAATTCCTTTCACAGCCATGCGTTTTATCATGTGTTAAAATATCTGTTGAATTACTAAGGGCACGCACATGTTTTGCCTGGATACGTATAGATGCCGTAGCATGCATATTCAAATGCACTAGTATTTCCAGGGTTTAGGGTTTTTTCTTTACGATTGCGATTTGGCTCCACACGCACGAAATATAAGACGGTAAGGGTTTACCGGTAGGCGCCAACATGTAAGCACATTTTGTCACATGTGGAACAACACATATGATATGCCACACCATTATTACTGAGAATCGGAGGGGTTGATACATAAATTTATGAGCATGTACACCTCACAATAATAATATCAAGTTTAGAGATAACTATTGAGTGTGTATATTTGTGCGTGTGTTTGTATATGTGTGTGTGTGTGTGTGTGTGTGTTTGTGTGAGTGTATGTGTGTGTATGTGTCTGTGTGTATGTGCGTGTGTATATGTATATATATGTGTGTATGTGTGTATGTGTGTATGTGTGTATGTGTGTGTGTGTGTATGTGTATGTATGTGTAGGTGTGTGTGTGTGTGTATATGTGTGCGTGCGTGTATGTGTGTGTGTATGTGTATGTTTGTGTGTCTGTATATGTATCTATGTGTGTATGTGTGTGTGTGTGTGTATGTGTGTGTGTATGTGTGTGTGTGTGTGTGTGTATATATATGTGTGTGTGTGTGTGTGTGTGTATGTGTATGTGTGTTTGTGTATGTGTGTGTGTATGTGTATATATATATGTGTGTGTGTATGTGTGTGTATGTGTGTGTGTGTGTATGTGTGTGTGTGTGTATGTGAGTGTATGTATATATGTGTGTATGTGCGCGCGTGTGTGTGTATGTGTGTGTGTGTGTGTGTGTGTGTGTGTGTGTGTGTGTGTGTGTGTGTGTGTGTGTGTGTGTGTGTGTGTGTGTGTGTGTGTGTGTGTGTGTGTGTGTGTGTGTGTGTGTGTGTGTGTGTGTGTGTGTGTGTGTGTGTGTGTGTGTGTGTGTGTGTGTGTGTGTGTGTGTGTGTGTGTGTGTGTGTGTGTGTTGTGTGTGTGTGTGTATGTGTGTGTATGTGTATGTGCGCGAGTGAGCGCGTGCGTGTGTGTGCAAGTACGTGCGCGCACAAGCGCGAGCGTGAGTGCATGCGTGTAAGTGTGTATATGTGTCTGGTGGGAGTTTCATGTGTTACCATACGCGTGATTTTCGAGCTGTTGTTAGTGACTGATCCCGTGACCCCACTTACCAAGGCCGTCAAGATACTCGATACAGTTACCGTATGCATTTTTTCTTTACCATCGTCGTTATCGGGTCACATGATGGTTACTTGTGGCATATATTCCCAAATTACTTGGTCTGTTTAGTGACACCAGGCTTTAGATACAGTGAGTTAAAGATTTGACTGAAGCAGAATTTTGCAGATTTCGTGTTAACTGATCAAGGACATAACTTAAATTAACCATTCCTAGTAAAATTGGAAAATAATATAACCTCATCCAAAATCACCTACACATAGAGTCAAGAAACGCACCGCATTGCCAATCCTGTTTTGACCAAGTTTTCTGGTTTTAGTTTTGGAAAAGTGAATTCGTGTCACAGAAGATGTGGGAGATCAAAAATAGCTGACATCACATCTCTCTCCCCAAGCTTCAACACGGCTGTGCAGAAGACTGTAGTGGGCCAATCACAAAAACAAATAATGGTCGAGCAATGCAGCAAACAAGGGAGGTTAACTTATAATACGTGTGTGAGAGTGGTTGAGGTGAGGAAACATCAAATGATAGGTTCAAGAGTAGCTGCGACATATAAACGTCAAAGGGAGGTAGTCATGTAGCAAGAACACGGCAATGGATGCGTAGGGGCAATTTACCTTTGTGACGTTACGGTCTGCCAAACTCCCTTGATGCACGCATCCTCAAAATCGTTTCACGCCTTTGCTGCCGCCGATAGCGTTGCTGCTGCTGCCTTTGCCAATGCTGTTGTTGCTGCAAAGGCTGCTGATGCTGCAACAGCTGCTGCTGGCGCTGCTGCTGCTGCTGCTGCTGGTGCTGCTCCTGCAATGGATGATATTGCTGGGGCTGCTGCTGCTGCTGCTGCTGCTGCCGCTGCTGCTGTTGCTGCTGGCGCTGCTGCTGCCCCTGCTGGTGCTGCCCCTGCAACTGCTGATATTGCAGGGCGCTGCTGCTGCTGCTGCTGCTGCTGATGCTGCCACCCTACCGGCCACTCCTCCTGCCAAGGATGTTGACGCAGCATAGGCTGATGCTGGCGTTGCTGATCCAGCTGCTGATGCAGCTGTCCATGCGGCTGCACCTGCTGCTGCTGTTGCTGCTGGCGCTGCTGCTGCCCCTGCTGGTGCTGCCCCTGCAATGGCTGATATTGCTGGGGCTGTTGCTGCTGCTGCTGATGCTGCCACCCTAACGGCCACTCCTGCTGCCAAGGATGTTGACGCAGCATAGGTTGATGCTGGCGTTGCTGATCCAGCCGTTGATGTCGCTGTCCATGCGGCTGCACTGGCTGCTGCTGTCCCCACTCTTGCTGCTGCAGATGCTGCGGTGGTTGATGGTTCAGTAAACGTTGCAGCTGCAATACTACTTGTTGCAGTTGCTGCAACATTGAAGCATCATTCACACCCTGCGCCCCTCGTTGGTCTCCCCTCTCTGCAGCACCACCTTGGCGACGTGAACGCTGATTCCGTTGACTCCCTCTCACCCTTCGGCCACCAGGTTGTGTGCGCCCACGTCTCACATTCGAGTCATCGCCCTCTTCTTCGAAATTAGACTCCACTTCACCGTCCTCAGGGACGACCTCAACCTGCAGCCGAAATCGTTGTCGTCGTCGCAACCTTCTTGTTGCAACTGGGTCAGCGTTACGGGGCTGACCGTGGACACGGACCACCGACCAAAAAGGTGCCATAGGATTTGTACTATGCGTAACATTAGTCTCCGCAATAGTTGTCTCCCCTTCTCTCTGCTGCCCCCCGTCTCCCTGCACTTGTTCTCTCTGCTGCTCCCTGTCTTCCTGCACTTGTTCTCTATGCTGCTCCCCTTCCGCCACCTCGGAACCTCCATTAGCCCTCTGAGTGTGAACGGTGCTTGGCTGAACATCAAATTCTTGCATGGGTAAAGTACCCACACTTGAGATGATGTGACCATGCGGGCCTTCGTGTTGCACCTGAGCATCTCCCATGGTAAGTATCTCATCCATCGCAGCATCTCCAATTCTACTGGCTGTGCCCAAACCGTCCCCACCTTCTCCATCTGAATCATCACAATCACAGTCATCATCCGATGACTGCTCCTCCATACCTCCACCTGCTCCACTCTCACCCTCCCTCGGGTCGATCGCCCTACCTGCATTACCATCCTCAATCACATCCGCCACACTTGTGGTGCGAGTCACTTGCTGCTCTACTTGCAATAATTCCATATCATCTTCAGAAGATTCACTTCCTTCGTCAGCTTCTTCATCAATGTCCTCTATTTCAACCAACCATTCGGCAGGTGGGGTTGAACCACGTTGTCTATGCAACACTTGTCCACTCTCCTGCCCCCCTTCTCCCTGCACCTGTCCTACCTGCTGCCCCCCGTCTCCCTGCACTGGCAACTGCTGCTGCTGCCCCCCGTCTCCCTGTTGGGGCTGCTGCTGCTGCCCCCCATCCCCCTGCACTGGCTGCTGCTGCTGCTGCCCCCCATCTCCCTGCACTGGCTGCTGCTGCTGCTGCCCCCGGTCTCCCTGCACTGGATGCTGCTGCTGCGGCCCCCCATGTCCCTGCACTGGCTGCTGCTGCTGCTGCCCCCCGTCTCCTTGCACTGGCTGCTGCTGCTGCTGCCCCCCGTCTCCCTGCACTTGTCCTCTCTGCTGCTCCCCTTCTCCTGGCAGCTGTCTCTCTTGCAACTCCCCTCCTCCCTGGGCTTGTTCCCTCTGCAGCTCCCCTTCTCCCTGCACCTGCCCTATAGGCTGCTCCCCTCGTCCCTGCACCTGTCCCCCTCGGCCCCCTCCTCGTCCCTGAACCTCACCTCTTTGTTGCTCCGCTCGTCCGCTTCGACATCTGTCCCGCAGCCTATGTCGATGGCCACATGCCTCGCAGGCTTGATACCTCCCCCCAACGCGTGGAACCACACTCGTTTGAAGTGTGATATGGTCTTGCACCGACCTTTGAGCCCCCCGTGACCTTGCCTCTCTCTCTTCACATGTGCGAACATTGTGCCCCTTCCTCTTGCACCTCCCACATTTCCGCATTTTCTGTGGGTCAAACTCGCCCCTAGAGCGAATACGCGTGGTTCTTCTTCTTCCCGCCTTCTTTTTGTACTTCGGAGGAAGGGTGATTCTGTCAGGGATGCATGACGATGGATCCACGGGGATGATCTTCTCCGAGTACATGGCTTTCAGTGTCTCCAAGTGGTACACGCGGTGGACCATGTCAAAGGGCAGACGGTCGTCTCCCGAAACAGCAAAAATGTGTACACAAGGGAGGCCATATTCCCTGTAAGGATCACAGGGTTTTGAAGAAATCAGTCAATGATATGCACGTCTCATGGCATTGAAGTTAACAGCAGCAACAACAGTGGGAAAAGCACAGCAGCAGCAACAGCAGCAGAACCAAGGGGCAGCGGCAGCACATGGGAAAAGAACAGCAGCAACAACCCTAGAATTGATACAGCAACGGGGACAGCAGTAGAGTACGGAAGCAGCTGCATCATCAGCAGAGTACGGCAGCAGCAGAGGTTCACAAAGACAGCAGCAGCAGTAACTGGGTAAAGAAGCACGAGCAGCAACCGGGGATAGCAGCAGCAGCAACTGGGAGAGGAGGGGGGGCAGCTATTGACAGTACCTGCTGTAGTTGCATGTGCACGTCTTGGCATCAAGATCCACAATGCGTGTTTCATGTCGTTCAGGATGCTTGACCACCCATCGCCCTTCTGGAAGCAGCTCCACGGTGTAACTTGAAGAATCTGCAAGGTTTCCTCGTACAACCTCAGTTGCTGTGGTGCTCCATTCCCCTGCAGTCTTTGAGTATGCCATGTAACGGTCTCCCCGTGTTAGAGCGAGCTTCAAGGCCCAACTCAAAATAACAAAACCAATCGCCTTGTCCCTCAACTGGGACATAGATGCATGTTGCGACTCGACTGGGTTTGACGAGAGGCATCCAAACCTAGCTGCAGGAAATTTTGCCGTTGCCCATTTCGCGGCCAGCTGCCCATCTTCCCCTTCCAGGTACGCTCGCCCACCGGGACACATGTCATCCAGCTTGCCCATCCGAAACTCATAGAGCTGCTCTGTCAAGGTCTCAGATGCGTCTCGTATGAGTTGACTGAGATCCATGCCAAACTTGGCCTTGAAATCGCGTGTCAGATGGGTCACACAATAAGAAACACGTGCATTAGGGAGGACCTCGCGACAAGCCGCGTCCCACCCTTTTGCACGATCATGCTTGATCGTCCAAGCCGTGGTATTCAGCTCTGGAAACACCCGAAGCAGCTCTCTCAGTGGTAAAGAGCACCCTTCTTTGCTCTCTGACTCGACAAACGCTATGCCCACGGATATGTAGTGACCTTCCCCATCAAGCACAACAAGGTTGATGGTATGGCCTCCCCACACAGATTTGTTGTGACACCCATCCACAATCAGAATTGGGATGGCATTCAACATTGTAGACCTTGCAACGTTCGATATGATGGAGGCACTGAAAAAACGCCCTTCTCGCTTGTTAAAGAACACAAGGGTTCCCGGGTTCTTAATCACTAGCCTCTCCATGATGCTTTTCACAAACTGAAATGACTTTTCAGTTTGCAAAGGGTCGTTCTCCTTGAGGTCATTCAAGGCTCGCCATGCTGTAGCGTACGATGATTTGGACCCTTGACGCTGCTGCATTTCATTTTGTAGGGTCTTAGGGGTCATGCCGACTATCGGCAAAGACATAGCAAGGGAGATGAGGTTTCTCCTACGGGCGGGACGAGGACGGGCTGTGCAACGGTTATGGTGGTGCAAGTGTGAGGTTACGACGCGCATGCCACCTGATGCTCTGAGCCGAAGGTTAATCTTGAAAGGACACTTCAGCCCAAGCAAAGCAGACTGCGTTGGGCCTCTAACGGACCTACTAAACATGGATGGACACTTCACATCCAACCTTTTTGGAGACCTCACTGCAAACACGTACGGCACACGCAAGCGATGACATTGGTCCTCAATGTCATCGCGCGCATCGACGGCATTACGATAGTACTTTCCGACCTCAAAATCCAAGGACCGATTGCCATTATCCATCTGTAGACATAAAAAGAAGGAAGGGGAGGTATAGGGGACGGAAGGGTGGTGGACTCTCTTTAGGAAAAGAGGGTATCGTGGGCGGAGAGCGACCTGCATGCAGTGTCACTGACAGAAGGGTCAAGTGAGGATGGCCGGTTACCACAGCAACAGCAACCACATTTTGTCACTTGTCTCAAGATGCCAATACCTATAGCAATCATCCTAGACTGAAGAACACTGCAGTAAAAAATAATGAACTTCAGTATAAACTCTGAACAGCAGTCCACAACCGTCAACAGCAGTCAAGAGCAATCAACACTAGTCAGCGGCAATCAACAATTATCAACAGCAAACAACAGCGTAATCAACAACATACAACAACCGTCAACAGGATACAACAACAGTCAACAACATACAACAACAGTCAATAGCAGATAACAACAGTCAATAGCAGACAACAACATTCAACAACAAACAACAACAGTCAACAGAAGTCTACATCACTCCAAAACAGTCAAGAGCAGTCAACCGCAACCCCATAGCAATAAACAGCAGGCCATTTTCAAACACGTTGGGCAGAGGCTCCACAGCTCCACAACCTAGGTGACACTTACATGAGCAAGAACTGGGAGAGTCTTGACAGAACCGTGGGGAAGGGCCCGGAAAAAATAAATGTTCCCAAGGTCACTGAAAGGAACAAGGGTGGGAGAGCAGAAAAGCTAGAGCTTAGTAGAGGAGTAAATGAGAGGGAAGGATGCGATCGGAGGGTCTTTTTCAATGGTTGTGAGGCAGATTTTACATCATTTTAATATGCCTCACAATCAAGAGTTCTTTAAGTGGCTGGGTCTGAGCAAGAAAGGCTTTGGCCAATCACTTCATTGATTGCAATGTGAATGGCAGTCACTATGACGCTACGGTGACGAAGTATCCAAAGAGAACCGATGTACCATAAGATATAGCAGCTCCTCTCTTACATCGCAATTCCAAGCTCTTGGCGATTATGTGTCAAGAGAGAATACACGTGAAATGCGAAATGCAACGACCAAGAGGAGGTAAATTGATCAAGGGGGAAATTGGTTTGAGTTACGAGACAAGATAAACGCCGTTGGAGAATTAGGGTTACGAGGGCGAACGTCGACTAAGTCTGGAGAGGAGGATGCACTGGGCGACTGCACTGCCTCCGCTTCACAGCTTGGGTGAGCGCGGAAGTTGGGGGGAGGTGGGGAAGGGGAGAGGGTGTGGGTTGCGCTCGACCAGGCTGGTTTGGCCATGTTGTTTGTTCGAATTCCGTCAGTGGGCGTCAGTGAACAAAAGTCCGTCAGCTAGAACAGTAAGTGAGAGGCGAATTGGTTCAAGGGTCTGTTGCTGAACGTGTGTACAGTGCCAGAACAGTGCCCGTAACAGTGGCGGAAAGTTTTGGGCTCCCACCTGAGTACGTTTCCCGTACTGTTGGGATCGCACCTGAAAATGGCCCGACCACCAGCTACAAAGGTGTGAGTGTTTTGCATTTCGCCAACTCAGCATTCCGCCATGTCTCTCATTGCGCTGATGCGCTTCCTTGGAATTCTCATTCCACCACGTCATCGTGCCACTCCAACATCCACGTGGCGAGCTTTGCTTGTGGGGGACCGTTTATGGTTTCGGTCGTGCCTCTATTGGTGCACGAATGTGTTGCGAGTGTCGCACACTCTTCGTACGTGCCTGGAACCACACACGTTCACTACAACGTGCAAAATCACGTTTGCTCATACACTCGAGTCTTGTTCACTTTTAGGGGCTCGAGTTAGGTGGGAGGGGTAGTGAAACACCCATTTGGCGAAAACGTTTGCGAACATTCACGAAATTGGTTACCACCCTAAGTTCGAACCCATTTTCGAACTGCAATTAGTTTCACACACGTCCTTACGTTATCCGAATTTGTGGGGGAAAGCCCCAGCGGAGATGGTAGAATTTGTGCATTTTCACATCACAGGTTCGTGGGTCAGACACGGTGGTGGTGGGAATCACAAGACAGGCCCCATTGTGACGGCACGCTATGCTTTAAAAGTAGGTTTAATATAAAGGGTACAACACAGGGAAGGGTAATCTTCTAAACGACTCCGCTATACCATGGTTCTACTGTCTAAAATGAAGCTATGAACAAGGTACTTCAATAACTGTGTTTGTCGAACGCCTAATGATCTTTTCCACCCTCAAAAAAGTTTCTATTACGAAGTTTAACTCTTCAGTGACGCATTTGTGGAGGAGCGCTTCACGAACGAATTCACAGGTTCGTGGATCAGGCACGGTGTCCTTGCAGCGAGATTCGTAGCCAGGGCCCATTGTGACTGTGGGCTATGCATTAAAAGTAGGTGTAATTAAAAGGGTACAACCTAGGGGCGGGAAATCTTCTAAATGACTCCGTTATACGATGGTTCTACCGTCGAAAACAAAGCAATGACAAGGTACTTTAAAACCCAAACCTGTTAGTGACCGTGTTGTCGAACGTTGAAGATCGTTTACACATTTCAAAACGTTTCTATTATGAAGTTTACCCCTCCCAAAAATTTTACTCTTCAGTGACGTATTTGTGGAGGAGCGTTACGAACGAATTTCACAGGTTCGTGGATCAGGTTAAGGTTAAGGTTATATATTGATCGTATTCAATTTACAGAGAGTATCGATAGAGCAGTCTAGAAACATGGCCGAGGTGGCCAGCATCCTCAGCGGAGCACGTGGAACACACGTTATTCCTTGTCCCTGCGGACAACCGCCAGTTGCCTGGGGAGACGCTCTATGCAATGGGTGACTATGGTGGTCGGAACGGATTTCCCAAGAGCCAAGAGAACCTTAGGTCAGGGTGGATAGAGGGTATGCCGGTCCTGTCGAAAAGAAGGAATCGGAGTTTTTGCGCTCGCTTGATGCTGGATGCTATACGCTGACGTTTCTTTGCCGATTGTCGTTCGCCTCTCCACATATAGATCTTGAAAGCGATTAGGAACTGGGCTAAGATGAGCTGCAGTGTCTCAAAGCTCGAGGAGGAGGAGTTGCGGTACCTGTAGTCACAACGATTATTCCACAGCGTCTTGACTGCTGCGCCGACGAGTAAGCTCCAAGGGGGGGAACTTCCGTCTCGTGACTGTATAGGGAAGAAGATGTGTTCGGTGGGTGCGGTTTGTCCGAGGTGGCGGTCGGCGACAGTGCGTAGGGCAGAGATGACGTTTCCGGCAGAGGCACATTCGAAGAAGATATGCGGCAGTGTTTCTACCACAGCAGCAGGGCATCGGGGGCAAACTCCTCTGTCGTCGAAGTATTGGAAGCGTGATCCAGAGGGGGGAGTGAGTGTGTAGAGTCTGAAGAGAATATCCCGTTGGCGGCTTGGCTGGTCTTTGAGGAAGGGGTCCTTGAGGCCAGGGAGAGGGGGAGGAGGAAGGGTGAGGTCTCGGGTCCAGCGACTGTGGTGGGTGAGTGGCTGTGAGGAGTAAAGGAGGCGGCGGATGTCGGCGAGGCTGGGGGTACCGTCTTGTAGAAGTTCTACCCTAGCTCCTAAACCTGTCCCTGTATGGAGTGGCCCTGCGAGCCACCATTCCCTGACGTACACCTCGATAAGGTCCTGTAAACGAAACAGTCCGGTGTTGATTGGGGTGCGGCCGATGCGATGGTTGGGCGAGACTGGGTGGACGGTAGCCGAAACAGTAGAGGGGGGGATGAAATTGACGACCTGGATAACGCGGTGGGAAATGGAGTAGTGATCATCCGAGATCATGAACCAGTCTCCCGGGGAGGCAGAGGTGGAGTGAGGGGATCGGAGTCCGGCCCACCAGGGGGGCTTGATGGCCTCAATGAGATCCGGGAGGAGGCGAGTGGCGTCGTCGTGGAATTCCTCCGGAAGTTGGGAGCAGAACTCCTGAGCCGAGATGGGCCAGACGTCAAAGTTTGTAATTCGGACAATGTGTCCAATGCGGAGTTGTCGTATAAGCAGGAAGCGCTCGTGTTGGCGGGTGCCGAAAGGTCGCTCGTCGGGCTTGAGGAGCAGCCGGTTAAAGGCGAGGGGTTCGGTGAGGATGCATTGCATTCGTAAAGGTGGGCCATGGATAACTAGGGGAAGGGCGAGGCGGGATTTAAGTTCGTCCAGTGCTCGTGGTGGGATGAAGGAGGGGAGATAGTCTCGTTCGAGGATGGCCTTATGGGAAAACAGCCCATGTAGCCCGTATGGAAACGGGGTCAGGGTCCGAGTGACTTCCTCGGCTGGGGTGGGTCCAAATCTGCGTAAAGCGTGTTGGATAGCGAGAGCTTTGATTTGGGTGGATGGTGCGATCGCCCCAACCCCACCGTCTTTGGGTGAATTATAGAGAAGGCCGTTGGGGAGGAAGCGTTGTGCGAGGCCGTCTTGTTTGTGTTTTGAGGACGAGAGGAAGTTTCCCACTGAAATGTCAAGTCGCTTGATGGTAATCGGTGGTGCAGGTTGGAAGCGGCCGGGAAAGGAGATGACGGAATTCAGAAAGATCGATGACAGAGATCTGCGACACGTGACAGTGGCGTGCACGGCCACTAGAAACTTGGCGATGCTTTGTATGCGGGCGAGGGCATTGGTCCAAGTGGTGGATCCAGGGTGTAGTCGTTCAACATATATTCCAAGAATGCGTTCCGCTTTGCCGGGGCCTCGTACGGGAATAGGCCCGGCGTGTGTGAGGTCGGTGGGGTTGATGTTGAAGGGGATGATGGAACATTTGTTCCAGTTGGGTACCTCCTCGGATACGGATCCAAAGACGCCAAGGAGTATCACTGCGAGACCGATGTGTCAGAGGTGAGGAAAAGAGTGACATCGTCCGCGTAGCACACCATAAGTCGGCGCTGGACAGGAGATAGCGCGAAGCCGGGGAGGAAGAGGGACATGTATCGGTGGAAGATCTCTATGACACACACGAAAAGCAGAGGTGCCAGAGGACAACCCTGTCGGACGCCCGTGCGAACAGGGAAGGTGGGGCCTAGCATGTTGTTGACGGAGATTCGTGTGGTGGTGTCGGAGTGCATTAGTCGTACCCAGTGTATGAAGGGAGCTGGAATTCCCAGGACCGCTAAGGCTTGCAGGAGAAAGGGTCGGTCGACTAGGTCGTAGGCTTTTCGGAAGTCGACCGTAAGCGCGAGGAGAGGGCTAGATGAGAATGCTGCCCAATCCATGATATCTAGGGTATCGTTGATTGTGTCCCCGATTTTCCGGTGTTTGATGAAGGCGGTTTGGGATGGATGGATGAGTTGGGGGAGAACTAGCTGGAGGCGGTTGGCAAGGCACAGCGCGAGTACTTTGTAGTCCGCGTTCATGAGGGTGATGGGGCGAAGATTTTCTACGAGCGAGGAATCGCCCCGTTTGGGGATGAGGACAGTGCGTCCGGTCAGCATAGACGGGGGTAGGCGCAAGAGAGGTTGTGGAGGGGAGAGCAGGGAGTGGAAGACCGGTGCGAATCGTGGGGCGAACTGCCGAAAGAGCTCCCCGGGCAGGCCGTCTGGGCCGGGGGCTTTTCCTCGGGACAGAGAGAGTATTGCCTTCCCAATTTCGGCTAGGGAGAAGGGGGCACCAAGTCGCACTAGAAGGGGGTTCGGGACGGGGGAGGGAGGAATGTGTTGCCAGAAGGCAGTGCTTGCAGTGGCAGAGGTGTTTCCGCTGTAAAGTGTCTGGAAGAAGTGTGAGCACAGGTTGGTCATGGTGGGGAGATCCGACGTTGTTTGTCCATTCGGTAGGGTCAGGGAGTTGATGATTGAGCCCTTGATTCGCGAGTTAAGGCCAGAGAGAAGGGAGGAAACTCCCATTTCCCTGTGCCCTTCCACTTTAAGCTTGGCCTTGAGCGCGAGGTTCGTGGATCAGGCACGGCGTTTCTTGCGGCGGGATTCGTAGCCATGTGACGGTGGGCTATTCATAAACAATAGGTGTAATTTAAAGGGTACAGTAAAAGAAACGGGTAATCTTATAAACGACTCCGTTATACGATGGTTCTACTGTCGAAAACAAAGCTATAACAAGGTATTTTTAATGCATGTGTTTGTCGGACATGCGAAGATTCTTTACACCCTTCAAATTGTTTCTATAATAATGTTTTACCTCTCCCATGATTTCCCACTTTTCAGTGACGTATTTGTGGAGTGTTACAATCTGAAGTGTGACTTAGCGAAGAGGATCGTTCAGGGTTGATCGCGGGTAGTGTCGCAGCGGAAGTAGTGAACTCAGGTCAGAGTGAATGTAAATGACTGAGATTGATAATAGCATGCATACATTGGGTTTATATAGAAATACAAAGGAATGCGAAACGACCTAGACTAGCCATGTACTCTAAGGGGTACATTCCCTTATTGCAGCGAAATTTAAACCGTGCGGCGCGGGAATCAGTTTCAAACCTGTTCCCGCTCTTTTCACTTCAAATGCTTCTGCCTGCATCGGTCTTAGTCAGACGGTTGCTGTGTCGCTTCGACTCTTCTGACTCCTCGACTTCGTACTCGGTAGAGTCGGCTCCTGCAGCATACAGGAATGCCTTCTCATAAAGATATCGTAACATGGAGGAGCACTTTACGAACGAATTTTACAGGTCCGTGGATGAGGCACGGTGGTGCTCGCAGCGGAGTCATAGCCAAGAATCCATAGACGGCAGGCTATGCTTTAACAAAAGATGTAATTTAAAAAGTACAAAATCAGAACGGGTAATCTCCTAAACGACTCCGATATACGAAGGCTCTTTTATCGAAAACAAAGCTATAACGAGGTATTTAGTTATAACGAGCTATAACGGTGTTCGTAGAGCATCAATGTTTTCCTTCCCTTCAGATTGTTTCTGTTATTTTTTTCCGCCTCTCCCACGATTGCCCTCTCCCATAAACATGTCCACCCTTCCCGTTCTGCACTTTACAAACGAGTTCTGGCTGAGATAGTTACGGAATGACTGTTTCGACCCGTCTGGAAAATTGACCCCCACGCTGTCCGTAAGTACCCGGGCCAAGGGAAAAACCATAATACTAACCCTGAACTCTTAGGAAAAACGGTCAAATGTCCGTTATTCGGCAGGTCCGGGGAGAATTTTTTTATTCCGCCATTCCTGCGCCCACCTTGGAGGTGAGCGGATGCGATGAGCGGTTCTGCGCGCGCTGTTTCAAACATGGGATTTGCCGCCAAAATCAAAAGAATCAACTATCAGGCCGCGTCTGACACACTGACACACGCGGAACAGATTCTACGGTACTTAGGAGATTCGACATCGATACGAAAGGCGTTTGTTTACATCTGGTCAATAACGGGAGCTTGCAATCTACCATTCACATTTCATGTATTGCGTGTATGCAATGGCAGCAATTTTCTTCCAAAACAATAGCACAATAGCAGGCCAAATTCAGAAAGGATAGTCAGAGAGCGTGACAGAGACCAGCACCCTATACACCCTCTCCCCTTCCCCCCACCCCCCCGCCTAGCCTACCCTCCCAAACCAACTCCACCCGCCCCCTCTGCTTCTCCCTCCCACCACCAAGCCGCCTATGCCATTCCTGCCCAATGTTAACATCCATTGTTACCAACACCGATATGAGTAACATCCACTAGCTATGGCAATGCACGTGTTGGCTTTGAATTTCGGGGATATACAGATATCCTAGCTATATGTTGGCTCCACCAATGGTATCATCCATTAGCTCTTCACAGTACTGCCTCGTGACATCTGCCCATGTGTGAGGATGGAGGGAAAACGCAGAGGGGACATGGGACATGGGAAGAGACATGGATTGCAGGTGGAGGGAACAATCCAATCATGATGGGAATTCTCAAAAACCGCTCACTGGGGCAGCTAGCACCCACTAGCTTTCCACAGTGATCCGTGCAACATGTGACCCACGGGGTTTTTTGGGAATCCGCGCCAGTTAAAATCTTAGGTGAATTGGTCAAGAATGACATTCGACAGCTACCAGCTACAACATCATCACAACAATGCCTTGTGAACAACCGCACAGCACCGCTCCGCACTCACCATGTTGCATGGTCAATGCAGGCTTGGGTTCTGAGAGCATCCCAACCACCTTGGCTGGTGTTCCTGCCACCATGCTGTAAGCGTTGGGGTGGGGGAAAGAGGGAAAAGATGGAAAAAAAGCGGGAAGACGGGGGGGATGGCGACGGGGGGAAGAGGGGGGGGTGGTGGGGAAGGGGAAAAAATAGGGGAGAAAAGGGGGTCAAGAGGGAGAGGGTAAAAGGGTGAAGAGATTTGTGAGGATGCAGGGGCGAGATGGATCGAACAAAGACAAGTGAGAATGCTTGGGTTGTGGTCTGGCCCTGTATCAGCCATCCTTGCCTGACTGAAGCCATCCTATGGGAAGGGGAGGCATGTCTTTGAGCACGAGCGACCTTGCAGCGATCATGGATCCCTGGCCGACGCTGATGTTGCCCTCAGCTGTGGTGCTGTTGAGATTTGTACCTGTGGTGAGTATGCCCGTTAGGAGTATACCTGCGAGGAGGAACGTCCTTCAGCACAAGTGACCCAGCAGCGATCATGGATCCCTGCCCGATGCTGATGTTGCCCTCAGCTGTGGTGGTGTTGGGTGGGTACGTGTTGTCAGCAAGCATACCTGTGGGGAGGCACGTCCTTCAAAACAAGCGACCCAGCAGCGATCATGGAGCCTTGCCCGATGATGATGTTGCCATCAGTTGTGTGGTGCTGTGGAGTCCTGTACCTGTAATGAGTATACTTGACGGAGCATACCTGTGAGGAGGAACATCCTTCAACACAAGGGAACCAGCAGCGATCATGGAGCCCTGCCCGATTCTGATGTTGCCCAGCACAGTGATGAAGGGTTGAGTCGAGGCATTGCAGCGACGAGCATACCTGTGGGACGGAACGTCTTTGAGCATGAGCGACCCAGCAGCAATCATAGAGCCCTGCCCGCCTGATGCTGATGCTGCCCTGAGCTATGGTGCCGGGGGGACCTGTACCTGTAGAGATTATACCTGAAGGAGCATACCTGTGCGGCGGCACATCTTTGAGAACAAGGGACCCAGCAGCAATCATGGAGCCCTGCCCGATGCTGTTACCCAGCACAGTGGTGTGTCAGCCAAGCCGAGGAAGTGCAGTGACCAGCATACCTGTGGGGAGGAACGTCTTTGAGCACCAGTGACCCAGCAGCGATCATGGAGCCCTGCCCGATGCTGATATTGCCCAGCACGGTCGCCCCTGCTCCGATCAGCACGTCCTCCTGGACTTTAGGATGCCTGTCGCCCGCCTCTTTGCCCGTGCCTCCTAGGGTCACGCCCTGACAGGAAGCGGAAAGCACGGTGGATGGGATGGGAGGGTGGTTGAGGGAGGGTGGTTGAGGGAGGGTGGTTGAGGGAGGGGAGAACGAGCATGAGAGGGAGGACAGTCGCCCCTGCTCCAATCAGCACGCCCTCCTGGACCTTGGGATGCCCGTCACCCGCTTCTTTCCCCGTGCCTCCAAGGGTGACGCCCTGGCAGGTCACAGGGGAAGGACAGGGTGGGTGGTGCAGGGAGGAAAAGCATGAGGGTCAGAACCAACGCCCCTGCTCCAATCAGAACATCCTCCTGCACCTTGGGGTGCCTGTCTCCCGCCTCCTTGCCCGTGCCTCCTAGGGTCACTCCCTGGTGGGTGGGTGGTGGATGGAGACAGACGTTCAGTAATACCACTCTCTAACCTGCAATGATGGAAACCTATCCTATACCCGACAAAATTAGCTAAGAGACACATACTCTCCCTGCCTCTCTCTCACCTGCAGCAGCGACACCCTATTCCCCACGATCGTCGCCTCGCCAATAACCACACCCGTGCCATGGTTCATTGAAACGCCTCTTTGCTACTGCTGACTAGCACACACACCTGCACCGCACTCAACCACTCTATACCTCTCACCCGCAGAAGCGACACCCTATCCCCAACAACTGCCGTCTCGCCAATTACCACGCCCGTGCCATGATCCATCAGAATGCCTCTCTGATGCAGTTTAGCACACCTGCACAGCACTCAACCTCTCAACCTCTCACCTGCAGCAACGACACCCTATCCCCCACAATCGCTGTCTCGCGAATCACCACGCCCGTGCCATGGTCCATCAGAATGCCTCTCTGCTGCTTTGCATGCACACGCCTGGACCACACTTTGCCTCTACACACTCTACTGAACTCCCTCCTTCTCTCACCTGTAAAAGAGACACCCTATCCCCAACAATTGCTGTCTCCCCAATCACCACGCCCGTGCCATGATCCATCAGAATGCCAATCTGCTGCTGTTTAGCACACCTGCACCTGCAGCAGCGACACCCTATCCCCCACGATCGCCGTCTCGCCAATCACCACGCCCGCGCCATGATCCATCAGAATGCCCCTGCTGCTGTTGAATAGAGCACACATGCACCCCACTCAACCACTCTCAACCTCTCACCTGCAGCAGCGACACCCTATCCCCCACGATCGCCGTCTCGCCAATCACCACCCCCGTGCCATGGTCCATGAGAATGCCTCTCCCAATGCGCGCTGCTGGGTGAATGTCCACTGCAAACACCTGAGGGAGTAGATGGGGTGTTGGGGGGAAGGGGGGTATTGGGTGTGCGTGCGCTCCAATCACCACCCCCGTGCCATGGTCCATCAGAATGCCTCTCCCGATGCGCGCTGCTGGGTGAATGTCCACTGCAAACACCTGAGAGAGGGTTAGGGGGGTATTGGGATGTGGGGGGAGGGGCTGGGATGCGATTACACTGATGCAAGTCTCATGGTCCATCAGAATGCCCCTGCCAATGCGCGCTGCTGGATGGATGTCCACTGCAAACACCTGGGGGAAAGAGTGTTGGGTGTTAGGGTGTTGGGGTGGAAGGGAGGCAGGTGATGGGAGGGTGCGAGCTGCAATCACCACCCCCGTGCCATGATCCATGAGAATGCCCCTGCCGATGCGCGCTGCTGGGTGGATGTCCACTGCAAACACCTGGGGGGTTTAGGGGGGTATTGGGATGTGGGGCGAGGGGTGTTAGGGTTAAGAGGGTTGGGACTGCAGTAAGCCCCACATACCTCGGAGATGCGCGACTGCTCTGCAAGGCACGCACCAGAATGCGCTGGCCTCGGTTCCACAAGGCATGGGAGTTGCGACAAGAACGGTGCGAAATTCCTCAGGAGGTCAGAATATCAGGAATTTGTTTGTACCTCGGAGATGCGCGACTGCAGGGCGAGTGCCAGGATGCGCTGGCCTCGGTTCCACAAGGCGTGGGCGATGCGGTACGACTGCAGAGCGTGATAACCCTGGAGGGGGAGAAGGGGTGGGGAGGGGAGGGGGGTGGAAATGTCAGGGGCACACGAGACAGACAGTTGAACTGAGTCAATTGTTTACCACCAACTTCCACCGTTCCACAGCACACCCTGCACTGCACCTCCCAGCACCAATCTCATTTCTGTGCATGCTGCAGTATCCCACCCAGTAGTCGAGGAGGGCCTTGGAGAGTGCCGCGTACACATTCCATAGAACCTCGCTGCACCCGTGCAGAACCGTGCAGTACCACCACTCACCTTGTAATAGAGCAGGGCGTTGGAGTAGGAGCGGCAGGAGGGATCTCTGTCCCGCACAGCCTGGCCAATCAGAGCAGACATGGGACGGGATGAAGTGGCATAAAATGAAATGGGATGGGGTAAAATGGATTTGGTTGGGATGAAATATGGCATGGGACAAGGCAAAAGAACAGGCATGACATGGTAGGAATATAGGTCCACACAAAAGGAACTGCACAAGCACCAATGGCTCATCCACCAGCAACTAACTATCTGCACTCCTTAGTACATATTTGCACTATTGTTTTCAACAGTCATGGAGAATTTACTGGTAACACAAGCTCTCATTTGTAAAACAACTAGTATGAGGAGAGATTCTTCAGTGTTGCTTGTTTAGCAAAACGGTAGCATGTCAGCACTCACGACAGCTCCATATTTCAATCTCTCTTGTTCAGTTCCAAAGAAGCCAGCAACCCTTCGTTACAGCGATTGTATCATGCGTTCCGTGAGGGTGTCTGACTGTGAATGGTTCCTGCTGTTCAGCCGGTGCATGGTCTCCAACTCTGCCAACAGCTTGTCGAACACTTCTTTGAATTCTAGCAAGATATGTGTACCGAAACGCGATGAAGTCACCGAGTTTCAAGATCGTTCAAAATGATGATGGCAGAGTTGGAAATCATGCACCGGCTGACCACCACGTACCATCCATAGTGAGCACAACCTCAGGGAACGCATGATGCAAACAGTATGCTGAGAGTTGCAAGCTGTATGGGAAACAGAACAAGAGAGGTTGAGATTACAGCTGTCGTGGATGTTGACGGGCTACCGTTTTGTTAAACAGGCAGCTCTGAAGAACCTTTCCTCGTACTACTTGTTTTACGGACGAAAGCTTGTGTTACCAGTAGAATATTCATGGGTGCAAGCAGGAGTTTATCAGCTGGGTCGCCAACAGCAGCAGGTACTTATCTGCAACCCCATACATAGGAGCCTTTCACCAGCCCCACATCCATACACACACACATTCTGCACGTCCGCACTAATAGCAGCTCTGATATTGGGCAGCATGAGCACGGAGTCAAACACGTCCATCAGCTGCGTTGCCAGCAGCGTTACAGTCAGGCAGCACATGCCACACACATCCCACCCCCCACGTGCCACACACCATACTCCTCATACCCGCATGCACCATACCTGCACGTCCGCCCTGATAGCCGCTCTGATATTGGGCAGCATGAGCACGGAGTCAAACACGTCCATCAGCTGCGTCGCCAGCAGAGTCACGTTCTGCAGGCGGTTGGCGAGCACGAATCCCAACGATCGCTCAAAGCAGGAATGCGCGAGGATGGACGCGTACAGAAAACTGCTCAAAATCGGCTCCCTCTCAGCCTGGGGTTCGACAATGAAGGGGGGACGGGAATTGGTGGAGAGGGAGAGGGAGGGAGAGAGGAAGGCATGGGGGGAAAGACAGCAGCGTCACGTTCTGCAGGCGGTTGGCGAGAACGAAGCCAAGGGAGTGCTCGAAGCACGAGTGGGCGAGGATAGATGCATAGAGGAAACTGCTGAGGATAGGCTCTCGCTCCGCCTGCACAAATAAGGAGAGATTGGGAAAGAAGGGGAGGTTGGGAAGAACGGGTGTGGGTGGGGCAGCAGCGTCACGCTCTGCAGGCGGTTGGCCAGCCCGAACCTCAGGGAGCGCTCGAAGCACGAGTGGGCGAGGATGGACGCGTAGAGGAAACTGCTGAGGATGAACTCGAGAAAACAAGCATCACGTTTTCTCACACCCTCCACCCTCACTTTCGAGTCAAACAACTGGGATAAGCCATTGGTCCCCTCACACCCTCCCACCCTCACTCTCTCCCCTCCTCCCACCATCCCTCCTTTCCCCATCCGCGCACCTCCAGCCGGGCTTCCGCGCGGATGGCCGCCCAGACGCGGTCAATCATAGAGCAGTTCGCGCTCTCTTTGCTCCCCCTTCCCCCTTCCCTCCCCCCACCTCTCCCCACATCTATTCCCCCAATCCGCGCACCTCGAGCCTGGCTTCCGCGCGGATGGCCGCCCACACAGGGTCGCTCATCGAGTGGCTGGTCTGCTCACGCGTCGTCTCTCTTTTCCCCCACTTCCCCTGTCCCTCCCCTCACCTCTTCCCCCTCTTTGCGCACCTCGAGTCTCGCCTCCGCGCGGATGGCCGCCCAGATGGGGTCGCTCATCGAGTAGTCCGCGCTCTCTTTGCTCCCCCTCCCCCCCCCCCCCCCGCCCCCCCCACCTCTCCCCCCATCTATTCCCCCAATCCGCGCACCTCAAGCCTGGCTTCCGCGCGGATGGCCGCCCAGATGGGGTCGCTCATCGAGTAGTCCGCCCCTCCGCGCGCCCCCGCATCCATCCCCATCGCCCCCGCCATCGCCCCCATGCCTCCCCCCATCGCTCCCCCCATCGCCCCCCCCATCGTTCCCCCCATCCCTCCCCCCATTCCTCCCCCCATCCCGGCGCTCCCCGTCTCCGCCCCCTCCCTCCCCGCCGCGCGAATCCCCCTTCCGCCCACGCCGTTTGGACCTGCGCTCGCTGGAGCGGGCCACGTGGCGGGCCGTGATACGTCGTCCCAGGGGAGGGGGTAAGAAGGGGGAGCTTGGCTGCGGCTGTGCATGTAAGCGGGGAACATCCACGCGGGGTCAACATCTACACGACTATTACTCGTATTATTATTGCCACTGAAGTTATTACTATTACTACTACTATTATTGCTAGTGTTGGTGTACGCGCCGCGAACTCCTGTCCATTCGTCGTCCATCGACGGTTGTGAGGGTGGTGCGGAGGAGGGGGAGTTGGGGGAAGGGGGTTGTTTGTTGGACGGAAGCGGCTTTCGCAGAGGAATGGACGAAGGGTCGTCTGATGGGGGACTGTTGTCGGGCATTTTGGTCGCACGAACTCGCTGGTGCTGTCGTCGTCGCAAGGCTCGTCGCACGGGTTGTCGCACGGGTTGTCGCACGATGCGAAGGCTGTTCGATGGGGTGATCAGCCCGACCGTCTCGAGCGATACGTTGTGGTTCGGTACGGTATGGTGTGGTGAAGTGCATAGCGACGCAGTGCGGTTCGACACGGTGAAGTCCCTAGCGCGAGCTGTATGGAGAGGCGACGCACGGAGCGACATGCTGCCGAGGGCCGCCATGATGCCACGTGGCAAATACGAACCTTATCGCGCTGACGTGGCGAGTCACACGACAAAGAGCAATGAAGAATCACAAAACGCGACGAATAAAACGAGAGCTGATATTCCGGGCTTTGGCCTGTTTCATGTTCTATGCAACAAATAGAAGCGGGAAAAAATAACCTCTCTGGCCAAAACTTAGGTCCCTAGGTCACGACGAATTTACTATACGTATGGTCCTGCTGGTTCCTAAGAAACTGCCGTGCTGAATGCTGCTAGCTTTCATACTGCTGGCGGCGAGGCGAGGCGATTATCCATTTTGTCAGCGAAATCCCATTTCGATCGGGACAAAGATCATGTCAGATCCATGAACCGCATTGCACCGCACCGTCGACTAAGGGAAGTCTTGTTTGACCGAAGGAAACCCTAAGCTGAAACCAACAACCAATATTCCCGATAACACGCACTCGCTGGAACACCAAACGAGACAGCAGGGCTTCTAACATTGGAAACAATTTCTCAAAGGTAAAGACTATGTTCCTTACAAATTCAAGTTCCATCAGCTCATTTACAGGGAACAAACCAATTGACACATTCAACGCAACAATGCTTCAGCATATTTACCAAGCATCAAAGTTCCCATAAGAGCTTGGCTGAGCCTTCTTCACAGGAACAGGGGGTGGGCCCATAGCTTTCGAACCAGACCCACTTGCTTCACTGCTTTTTGCCACTGCTGGGTTCAAGTACTTGCCGATTCCTTGCGACTTGAAGACTTTCGGTGCCTCTTTTCCCGCCAAGGGGTTGCTGTACCAGCTACCCACAGCATCCTGAGAACATGGAATGGGTGTAGCAGGGATAGAGAGAGGGGCAGACAGGGGTAACGCAGGGAGAGAAAGGTAGTGAAAAGGACAGGTCGATGTTTAATTGGGGGTGTGTTTCGGTGCTAAAACGAGAACAGCGGTAGTGGGACGGCTCAAAACTGCACATGTTTTGGGCTTGGATTAGCAGAAGCTAACCGAGAACCATGTTCAGAGGAGTCTATTTTCAAGGCACCTCAAAAATAGACTCAAAACTCCACATATTTTGAAGTTGGATTACGGTAGCAGAGGCCAACTGAGAACCATGTTCAGAGGACGAACTTGTGACAAATTGCTTTCATGCTTCCTTGATGCCTCCACTATTACACTCCCTCCTTTGTAATCTGACCACCACACAAATACATGGACACACATATGCCCTCACATGCGCAATACACACACACTAACCCTCCCTGACACTTACGCTCACAGTCACACACCCCCTCACACACATTTGAGCGCATAGAGACACACCCCTCGCTCACACAGCAGAAGCACACTGAAACACGCCAACATACCATCTCCTGTTGAGACGTCCCAAAAGACACAGACACACGCCAACATACCAGTTCCTGTTGCTCCTCCCACGTCAGCTCCTTGCCCTTCCTCTCCTTCTCCTCCTTCTCCCTTGCTGCTGCCTCCTCCGCCTCTGCCTCTGCATCCACCTCCGTATACGGGTTCACAAACACTGTGATGCTCTCGATCGTGATGGGTTTCTGCAAATACACAAGGAGAGACGCGGGGAATAGAACACCATGCACGCAAAAGGGTTAGACATTATACATTCAACCCCTTCCCCCTCCGCCTCTGCCTCTGCATCCACCTCTGTGTACGGGTTTACAAACACTGTGATGCTCTCTATGGTGATGGGTTTCTGGGTGCACACGCAGGGAGACACGGGGATAGAGCATCACACAAACAGCAGGGTTAGACAGAGAACTTTCAACCCCCTGCCTGTTCCGCCTCTGCCTCTGCATCCACCTCTGTGTACGGATTCACGAACACTGTGATGCTCTCGATCGTGATGGGTTTCTGCGGACCACACAGGGGGAGACACACGGACAGAACGGCACGCAGGCATTGAGGTTATACACACACAGCCTCTCTCTTCCCTGCCTGCTGCCCCCCACCACTCGCCCAAACATCAAGTGCTTGTAGTTCAGGATCGGCGCCAATTTGAAGAGCCGCTGGAGTGAGGGCCGCTGTTGGCCATGGAGAGGACAGCACGCCCCCCTCTCTCTCTCTCTCTACCAACAATGCGGTGCAGTGTGGTGGGGTGAGGTGAGGCGAGTGAGGGACGCTGTTGGCCATGGACAGGACAGCACGCACCCCTCTCTCTACCACAATGAGGCAGGCTGCTACACTCACCAGAGGCCTGTCTTTATCGTCCACGGCACTCCTCTCCATGGCAGTCAGGGTCTCCATTCCCCCCACCACACGCCCAAAAACAGAATGCTTGTAATTCAGGTGAGGCGCGGACTTGAAGAGCACAAAGAACTGCGAGCCGTTGGAGTGAGGGCCGCTGTTGGCCATGGAGAGCACAGCAGTCCCCTTCTACCAGCAGTGTAGTGCAGCGTGGTGGGGTGCGGTGAGGCGTGAGGGGGCCGCTGTTGGCCATGGACAGCACCGCACTCCCCTCTCTACCAGTAGCTTACTCACTGTAGATAAAAAGACTGAAACACTCACCAGAGGCCTGTCTTTATCGTCCACGGCACTCCTCTCCATTGCCGCCAATGTGTCCATGCCTCCCACCACGCGGCCAAACACCGAATGCTTGTAATTCAGATGAGGGGCCGACTTAAAGAGCACAAAGAAATGCGAGCCGTTGGAGTGAGGGCCGCTGTTGGCCATGGAGAGCACGCCCCTCTCACTGTGGCCCAGCCGCGAGTCAAACTCGTCCTGAAACGCCTTGCCCCACGCCGACTGGCCTCCTTTTCCTGTTCCCGTGGGGTCTCCTCCCTGAATCATGAAATTTCTGCGAAAAAAGAGGGGGTTTAAGGGGGTGTGGATGGGGGGTGGAGGGGGGGAGAGGGAGAGGGGGAGTGGAGTGCGTTAACAGGACAGGAAAGGCAGGGTAAGGGAGCAGCAGGACTGGTGGGAGTGAGGAAGGGCCGCTGTTGGCCATGGAGAGCACGCCCCTCTCGCTGTGGCCCAGCCGCGAGTCAAACTCGTCCTGAAACGCCTTGCCCCACGCCGACTGCCCTCCTTTGTTCGTGCCGGTGGGGTCCCCGCCTTGAATCATGAAATTGCTGCAAAAAAAGAGGGGGTTTTAAGGGGGGGGGGGGGGGGGGGGGGGGGGGGGGGGGGGGGGGGGGGGGGGGGGGAGAGGGAGTGGGGGAGTGGAGCGCCTTAAGAGGGCAGGAAAGGCAGGGCAAAGGAGCAGCAGGACTGGTGGGAGTGGGGAAGGGCCGCTGTTGGCCATTGAGAGCACTCCCCTCTCGCTGTGGCCCAGCCAGTCATACACAGTTCGAGTAAACGACCGACATGTGCTGGCATGTACCGGATGCATGCATTTGAATGGAGCGAGCAGGCAGCACATACCGGATGCAGCGGTGGAAGATGGTGCCGTTGTAGTACCCTCTCTCAGCAAGCGTCAAGAAGTTTTTACATGCCCGTTGCTGCACTGCATACTGTCAAATACATGGAATGAAAACGCAGCACGTACCAAATGCAGCGGTGGAAGATGGTGCCATTATAATAGCCCCTCTTGGCAAGCGTCAAGAAGTTCTCTCTCGCACGTCCTCGGGACAATATCACAGTGAAGCTCCACGTTCAGATCGCCCGCATGAGATGGGAGAAAGCATGTGAAACGTACCGAATGCACCGATGAAAGATTGTGCCGTTGTAGTACCCCCTCTCCGCGAGCGTCAAAAAGTTTTCGCACGTCCTCGGAACAATATCGCAGTGCAGCTCCACATTCAAGTCCCCCGCACTCGTGTGCACCCTGCAGTACCCCTTCTTCTTCGGCCTCTTCTCCACCCTCACCATCTCATACTCCGTCCTCGTCACCGGCTCATACACAGTCGACGTAAACGACCTTGTAGTCGCTCCCGAGGTATACGCACTCCTGACCAGCTTCGTGTTCTCTTTGATCGGCACTCTCTGCCCTGCTGCGTGCGCGGCTGCGCGCGCGTGGGCTTTCTTCTCGTCTGTCGCCTTGGCAGCAGCAGCGCTGCGACCGGAGAGAGCAGCACTCGCCGCATCGACGATGCTCATAGGGGGAGGGGCAACAGTTCCTGCTCCTCCTCCTCCTGCTGCTCCTGCTGATCCTGCTGTACCAGCAGCACCAGCGGTGGTTGCTGCGCTGCCAGCGATTGAAGGGGCCTCCATTTCTCTCTGCCTCTGCAGGATCTGCTGCTGCACGTGCATCTTCTGCTGCTCCGCCTCCCGCTCCTCTCCTCTCTTCCTCTTCCCCTTCTCCCCAGCTCCCTTTCCTTTACCGCTAGCTCCCACTCCTCCCGCTCCTCCTCCCGCTCCTTCTCCCCCTCCTTGTTCGCTGCCCTCTCCCCCTTCCTGTGCTGCAAGAGCTTCTCTAGCAGCAGCGGCGGCAGCAGCAGCAACCTCCTCTGCTTTCCTTGCCTCCAGCGCTGCTGCTGCCGCTGCTGCTTCCTTCCTTGCCTTGCTTCCTCCCCCGCCCAGCAGCAATTGGGATGCACCCTGGTAGCAGTAGAATAGAGGGATTTTATACGCAAGATAGATAAGTATCCAATGGAAGGTGTAAGATAATAGGGGATACTGCAACAGTGAGATAAACAACCCAGAATAACTCCAGACAGGCCTACCCCAGATAAGTTCGCCCCAGATGAGCAAACCTCAAATGAGCCTACCCCAGATGAGCCTACCCCAAATGAGCCTACCCCAGATGAGCCTACCCCAGATGAACCTACCCCAGATGAGCCTACCCCAGATGAGCCTAGCCCAGATGACCCTACCCCAGATGTGAGCCTACCCCAGCACCAGATGAGCCTACCTTGGATGAACCGACTCCGGCCTCCTCTCCGTCGTTCTTGGGAAGGGCTGCCAGAACACGCTGAATGCTCTCTGATACAGCTGCGTTCACCCCTGACGCTGCTGCACTGCCTTCGCCTGGCAGGGATGGAAAGGGAAGGAATAAGCAGCGTTGGCAGACAAGAAGGAGTTGGCATAAAGGGCATGCGGAATATGCCGATCTACTTAGCTAGCTGATTGCTGTTCCACGGCTCACCTTCCTTGGGAGCTGCGAGGTTCTGCTTCACGTGGTCAAACTCAGTGAGCACATTGGCGTCCAGGTTGTTTGGGTCCTGCAGTGCAGGTGTGAGGGGGCGGATGGAAGGAAACCGGCACACGGTGAAACGGGATTGTAAGAACTGGGTCCAACAATGACCGGTCATTGGAGTGGAGCTGCGAGGTTCTGCTTGACGTGGTCAAACTCAGTGAGTACATTGGCGTCCAAATTGTTGGGGTCCTGAGGGGGGGGAGGTGGCGGATGGAAGGAAACAGCACGCGGTGAGAAGGGATTGTAAGAACTGGGTCCAACAATGACCGGTCATTGGAGTGGAGCTGCGAGGTTCTGCTTGACGTGGTCAAACTCTGTGAGCACTTTGGCGTCCAGATTGTTAGGGTCCTGCGGGGGGGAGGTGGCGGATGGAAGGAAACAGCACGCGGTGAGAAGGGATTGTAAGAACTGGGTCCAACAATGACCGGTCATTGGAGTGGAGCTGCGAGGTTCTGCTTGACGTGGTCAAACTCTGTGAGCACTTTGGCACCCAAATTGTTGGGGTCCTGAGAAGAAGGAGGGGGGGGATGGAAGGAACAGTACAGGGCGAAGACGATCACAAAGAGAGAGGGGAAGGAAGAGAAAGAGAGATTCTTTGGAGCTGCGAGGTTCCGCTTGACGTGGTCGAACTCTCTGAGCACATTGGCGTCCAGATTGTCGGGGTCCTGGGCAGGGCAGGGGAGATGGAAGGAAACAGGCACAGAGAGCAAAGAGGGTGGACAATGGGGGGGAGAGGGGACGGGAAGGACTCGGTCATTGCAGCTGCAAGGTTGTCGGTGCTTGATGGCGTGGTTTGATGAGTCGACTCAAAACACAAGACAAGAGGGCCTCGGTTATTGGAGGTGAAAGCCTGTGCTTGACGTGACGTCGTCAAACCCAGAGAGCACAGGCATGGCATCACAGCAGTGACGACGTTACATGCGCACACAGTAATGTGATGACACATCACATGGATGCCTGGAAACCATGACGTCACATGCCTGAATAGTGGTGACGTCACATGCCTGATTAGTGCTGACGTCACATGCTTCAATAGTGCTGACGTCACATGCCTGAATAGTGCTGACGTCACATGCCTGAATGGTGATGATGTCAGCACGTGTGAAGGGCTCATCCGTCAGTAGCTCCTTCCAGTTCTTGGGCTTCACGTTCAGCTCCTTGATTGCCTGGTGTTATCAGGAGAGTGTGAAAGAGCAGGGTAAGACACAGGCACTATATTTGTGAGCAGCTCCTTCCAGTTCGTGGGCTTCACGTTCAACTCCTTGATGGCCTGGTGTGGGTGGCGGGTGGGTGGGAGTGGGGGGGGGAGGGTGTAGAAGAAGAGGATGAGAAACATCAGGAGTCACACCTGTGAGCAAATCCTTCTAGTTCTTGGGCTTTACGTTCAGCTCCTTGATGGCCTGGTGTAGGTCGAGGGCGGGGGGGTTCAAGGGGGTTGATCTCAAGGGTGGGGAGTGAGATTCGCGCCGTATCTGTGAGCAGCTCCTTCCCGTTCTTGGGCTTCACGTTCAACTCCTTGATGGCCTGGGGTGGGCGCGGGGTGGGGGGGAAAGAGGCAATATGGGAGTGTGGGGGGGGGATGTAGTAGAGGGGGATGAGAGACGCATCTGGAGTCACATCCGTGAGCAATTCCTCCTGTTCTTGGGCTTCACGTTCAGCTCCTTGATTGCCTGGGGTGGGCGTGGAGGGGAGGAGAGGGGGATGTTTGGAGGAGGATGAGAGATGCATCTGGCGTCACATCTGTGAGCAGTTCCTCCAGTTCACAACGCATTGTAGTGTAGCACAAAGCGTTGACGCCTACTGTCTTTCTCTTTGCATTGATAGTTCCTCCTGTTTGCAAAATCTCTCTCCTGATTCTCCCCTTTTTCCTTCAATCTAACCATCTCTCTTTCACCTCGTAGCAGAACACGTTGCCGGTTGTCTTGACAGCCACGATGTGGGTAAACTCGGTAAACACCTTCTTCAAAACCGGGCAGTGATACTCGCCTGGAGGCGACAAGTGCAAATTGAGTGTAGAGGGAAACATATTCAAATACATACATAAAAAGGTGAGAAACTTTAAGGTGGGAAGTGTAACGATCATGTGCAATAAGCCAATGCATGGCAAGAAGGAAGGACTACAGGGCGATACAACCTAGCCGAAATCTTAACAAACTGCACACAGGACAGAGAGTTCTCACAAGAACGAAGACAAGATAGGACAGCAATAACAACCTGGTTACAATGAAACGGACCGTCAGCGTTCTTGTGGAAGTGAAGCTTGATCAGGTCCTTGAGAGCAAGGGGCTTGCCGGTAACCGGGTTATGCTTGAACTTCTGAATGTACGGCACGATGTTACTGTGCAGACCATGTGAGAAAGGAGTGAGAGAGGGGGTGGGAGAGTAGGAGCAGCAGGCTAGAGAAATAGGAGTGAGAGAGGGGTTGGGAGAGTAGGAGCAGCAGGCTAGAGAAATTATTGCGCGAATCCAACGACTCAAGACGAGTTATTCCAATCAGGGGCACTGTTTGCACAGTGTGCATTAGAACCACAGTGGTGTGGATATCATTCATAATTTGTACCAGGGCTTTCAGACGATTTTGACAGTGTTTTCAGGATTTGCAGAAGGGAAACGAAGCTTACACGATATCGTAGACGTGACCCTCTGGGGAGCAGACTGGATCCTCGAACGGGGTAAAGGAGACCCTGCAAACGAGGATAACGGGAACGGCACGGCAGCATTGGTGAGGGGGAAAGGGAAGGTGACGAGAAAGGGAAACAATGGGAAGGTTAAGGGAAAGCGAAAGGGGAAGGAAAAGGGGAATGAAAAGCGGAAGGGAAGAGGAAGGGCAACAACGGGAAGGTAAAGGCGAAGTGGAAGGGGAAGGAATAGGGAAAGGAAAAGGGGGGAAGGGAAGAGGAAGGGAACGGGAAACGGGAAGGGGAGGGGAGAGGGGAACCAGGGGAAGGGGGAGAAAGGGAAAAAAAGGAAAAGAGCTCCTAACCATTACTTTCAGGCCGCAAAGGCCAGTCAAGTATGCACAGAAATTGAAGGGTAGGCGGCGGGACGGAAGGAAAAGGTGAACTGGAAGGGTTGGGGAAGCGGATGAGGAGGGAGAAGCGGAAGTGAAAACGGAAGGGTCAGTCACGTACGCACAGCAGTACTAGAAGGGGAGGCGGCGGAAGAAAAGGTGAAGGGGAAGGCGAAAGGGGAAGGGGAAGGCGAAAGGGGAAGGGGAAGGGAAGCGGACGATGAGGGAGAAGCGGAAGCGAAAGTGGAAGCGAAAGTGGAAGGGTCAGTCACGTACGCACAGCAGTAGAAGGGGAGGCGGCGGAAGGGCGTGCGCGAGTCTTTGGCCTTGGCTCCCCCCCACTCCGACGCCCACTCCGTTGTTGTGATAAACATGCGATCCTTGCTGTGCTGCTTTTTACCCATCTTGGCCGACTATGAATGGTATCGGATGTGCGTGTAACGGAGACGAGGATGACACGAAGAGGAACCAGCGATGCGGTTGGACGCCTAAAGACGAGCCGTCTGAAACGGGTCAAGTACCAGCGGATTAATATAGTGAGGAGACAGCTCGCTGGCTGCGTTTTCTTGTCGAAAAAGTGCAGTCGCAGCCAAGAACGCTAAACCGAAGCAGCAGCCCTTATAAGGCTGATTGCTGAAGATCATTTGTAATTTCGTGTTTCAGAAGGTTGTTCTCATCTCCGCATACGTGTAACGCGGAATTCGCTTGCTGATATACTCAAACAGCGAATCACGGCCTAACGAATCTTGTCGCGAGAGCTTCCCGCCAAACCACTTGGCCGCAAAGGCACGCAATCGTTATTCGTAAAGCTGCTGCACCTCGCAAATGCAAGCTGGAGTGGAGACGACGGAGTGCGCCCTTGGATTTTGATCGGTGTTTGTTCCGCGATGATGATTACCCTTCGCAAGGAGAGCCTGGTTACAGAGATTTTTCCAAGCCAATCAGTACTCGTTCGTCAGCCAGGACGCCAATCGCAACTCCCCTAGGGCTGGTCAGAGTTCTTGGATCAATTGGTCTGGTCTTGGTTCAACGATCGTCAGCCAGGTCTGGATACCCGATGATCCCTTGGGAGAGCCAGGTCCGGATATCGGGATCTTCGGTTGGAGGATCTCAGAAGCCGGCAGGGCCAGTTTTTCCTGGTTTCTGTCCCAATGGGTTCAATTTGTTTCAGATGGTTTTATCTGGTTGCATATGGTTTCATCTCGGTTCAGTTCTACAAGGCTGGTCTCGGATTCAGAGTGAAGCCCTTCAGCCATAATTTTGCTCCAGAAATTTCCCGCCAGGCTTTAGGCTCCCACCCCACCTTCTCACAGACATCCATTCCCTATTTCCATGATAAGCTGAGTGCAGTGCAGAAATCCCTGGCATATCTTGCGCTGGTGGACTATTTCTTCCGCTGTGTCGCGCACCAATCTTCAGCATTTCTTTTCGTTTATCGTAGGTCCTCCTTCTAAAACATTATCTATATATTTTCTTGTTTTTGTACAGGGATTCGGCTCCATGCTTCTCAATGAGGACCTTCCTAATTTTCCGAATCCGTTTGACAACGCGGGGGACTATTCCGCGGGCTTCGATGTAAAGACCCTTAAGGAGCAGTTGCTATGCCACGTCATGGGAAGCATCCGAGAAAAGACGGATTGGATGAGGAAGGTCATGGACGATGTGATTGTAGCGAAGTGGAAAGAGGAGCTGATGAATCCCGTCCAACCAGCAAAAGCGTCTTTTGTGAGGGGAGAACGGGACGTGTCGCTTGAAGATCTTGCCAGCGTGATTTCATTTTTGAGGGACAATGGCAAGGGGACTGTCAAGGTGAGATCGTTTGTTATCGCATGACTCTTCCTAACCCCCGTGTCTCCCTTCAATACCATCTTCCATTTCGTTCACATTTTGTCTGTTTTTATCGAATGTTTTAACTTGCTTACCTTGCTGACCCTATTCGCATGCATTTTCCTGATTCCTCTCAGGTGGACTCTGATATAGTCGACTATGCCATCAAGGAGCTTCGCTGGCAGGCCACCACTCACCACCCCTCCTCTCCGGCCATGCCAGTCATGCCAAGCGCAGTGGACGGCGTCTACCTCATTCCGTCGGCCTCCTTCCCGCCTGACATTCTCCAGCCGTTTCTGCAAGGCGTGCATCGCCTAGAGTCCGTTCCAAAGGATCAGATTGACTACCATCCAGGGTCGAACGAGCAGGTTATTGACTTGGTCCATCCGTCACTCCACTGCCTGGTGTACGGCCGAACCAGAGTCATTACCCAGCCTGACTACACCACTCTGGATATCCTGCCGTGGGACCAGATGGTCAGTGAGTTAGGCTCGGTTGTAGACGCTGGTGAACTTGCAGATTTAACAGCGGATTCGGAGGAGGGAAGTGAGGCTCGGAGGGATTTGGTGGAAGACGAGTTTTTTTCAGAAAAATTTCAGTGGCTGCCGGCAGAGATTGATGTTTCTGCGGACGGGCAGGGTGCAAAGTTCAGGTCATACATCAACAATCTGCATCCGCTGGTGTTCGCAGAGACTTATCGAAGCCTGGAGAAGATATTTGCGTTGGCGTTCGTGCCATTGTTCAATAAGGTGCTGACAGACTCTGCCAACCCACGACCTCTGCGAATCACTTCCGACCCAGTCAGGTATTGCCTCGTTCATAACATGTTTGTCATGCTCTGGTATTGCCATTTCATAAGTGACGACACTGCAGGCCTGATTTAGGAAACATCCAACACATGTCCTCAGAGCCTGAGAACCAAAGCTTCCTAAGTCCCAGCCGCCTAACAACACATGTGCTCGGTCCTTTTTTCCTCTGACCTACTGCAGCTGGTATGACTCAAGTGATGACGAAGACTACGAAGACCAGGACCCCATTCAGCCAGAGGTTCCAGACTTCTCACCACCCCCAGAACCACGCGAGGAGCGAGACGTGACGCTGCAGGGCAGGCGTCTGCAGGTGATAGTGAAGATTGCTTCCATCCGCCTCACCCCGGATCAGCCGAAGTACCCTGGAGGCACGTGGCATGTGGAGGGCATGAGGAACGAGAGCATTGTGGTGAGTCATTGCCTCCTTTCATCTGTACTTGCTAGCTTTCCCTTGTTATGGTTCCGTGAATGTTTCCTCCAGGTTGCCTAATCTCATGGTCAACCCATCACTCTCACAGGCCACTGGCATCTATTACTATGACATTGAGAACATCTCGGAGTCGCGCCTGAAGTTCCGACACACAGTCATGGAGCCAGAGTATGAGCAAGGCGACCGAAGGGGAGTCCAAGTGATCTATGGGCTTGTGGCTGATGGCCCACTCGTCCAGCCCCTAGGCTCGGTCCAAACCTCCACGCCAGGCCTGTGCCTGGCGTTCCCAAACCACTACCATCACTGTGTGGCTCCCTTTGAGCTTGCCGACAAATCCAAGCCTGGGCATCGCAAGATTCTTGTGTTTTTCCTCGTTGACCCCAAAACACGAATTGTGTCGACAGCACGTGTGCCTCCCCAGCAGCTGGCATGGAGGCGCTATGAGCTGGAGAGGAAGGGGAACCCATGTAGGCGCCTGCCTTCTCTTGCACTTGATATTATTGCAGGCAGGCTGATTACCGGTCCAGCAGCCGTTGGAATGAGTTTGGAAGAGGCGAAGGAGTACAGGGAAGAGTTGATGGACGAAAGGAAAGTTCTGGTGAGGAAGGCAAATGAGGAATTGTTTGAGCGGCCCTTCTCACTTTGTGAGCACTAACATTGGTTTTTCTGTTTGGAAGCTGAGGTAATAGTGATGAAACGGACGACATTGTGTGCCATAAGGACGAGTTGCATTCAGATTAAATGTTTTAGAAACCTGCAGGCAGGAAAACAAGGAGCGCATGAGTAGTCAATCTCAAAAGCCGGCACTGATCCAACAAAATCAGGAGAGTGACCTACAGTACCTACCTCAGTCTTGCACTTGGGTGACATGAATCCAGATAAGGCTGAGCCTGGCACTGCTCGCAAAGCTCCAGTATTTTCCACTTTCAAAAACTCACAAAGCCCACCAGCAACTTTTTGCGTAGGAGTGGCAGAACCCCCAGGTACATCCAGGCCAGAAAAAGAGATCTCAGACATCAGGCCTTAAGGCGAAGAGACGGAAAGCTAACTGAGTTTCCCCGTGGAACGAGTAGATTCACTAAAAAGAACGCTAAACAGAAGAAGCGGACCTGAAGACTCCTTTATCAGTAATTTCATACTTCAGTCAGTTGTTCTCATTTCCGCATGCATGTAAACGAGGAATTCGTTGGGATGTTCTGTAGCAATAGCGAATCACAGCCTAATGAATGTGATGGTGGGCTATTTCTTCTGCTGCGTCGTACACCAATCCTCAGCATTTCCTCTCGTTTATCGTAGGTCCTCCTTTTAGAACGATATCTGTACATTCTCTTGTATTTTTCCGAGGAGTAGTCGTCACCATGCTTCTCAATCAGGACCTTCCTGATTTTCCGAATCCCTTTGACAACGCGGGAGACTATTCATTGGGCTTCGAAGTAAAGACCCTTAAGGAGCAGTTGCTATGTCACGTCATGGGAAGCATCCGAGAAAAGACAGATTGGATGAGGAAGGTCATGGACGATGTGATTGTAGCGAAGTGGAAGGAGGAACTGACGAATCCCGTCCGGCCAGCGAAAGCGTATTTCGTGAGGGGAGAAAGGGACGTGTCGCTTGATGATCCAGCCAGCGTGGTTTCGTTCTTGAGGGACAACGGCAAGCGGATTGTCAAGGTGATTTTTTTTGCAACGCATGTGCTCCTTACCCCCTCCCCTTCAACACCTCCCTTTCGCCCTCCGTCCCTCACACCCACCCATCTAATGCCATTCTTTTCAAGTTAATGCTGATTATATCGAACGTTGGGACTTGCTTACCTTGCTGACTCCATTCGGTATCCATTCCCTTGGTTCCTCTCCCATCAGGTGGACCCTGATCTAGTCGACTACGCCATCGAGGAGCTTCGCTGGCAGGCCACCACTTACAACCCCTCCTCTCCGGCCATGCCAGTCACACCAGTCATGCCAGTTATGCCTGAAGTCCTGCCAAGCGCAGTGGATGGCGTCTACCTCATTCCGTCCGCCTCCTTCCCACCTGAAATCCTCCAGCCGTTTCTGGAAGGAATGCATCGCCTGGAGTTTGTTCCCGAGGATCAGATTGACTACCATCCAGGGTCAAACAAACAGGTCATTGACTTGGTCCATCCGTCACTCCACTGCCTGGTGTACGGCCGAACCGGAGTCATTACCGAGCCTGACTACACCACTCTGGATATCCTGCCGTGGGACGAAATGGTCAGTGAGTTAGGCTCAGTTGCGGACGTTCGTGAACTTGCAGGTTTGGCAACGGATTCGGAGGAGGGAAGTCAGGCTGGGATGAGGAGGGTGGAAGATGAGTTTTTTTCAGATACATTTCAGTGGCTGCCAGCAGAGATTGATGTTTCTGCGGACGGGCAGAGTGCAAAGTTTCGGTCGTACATCAACAATCTGCATCCGCTTGAGTTTGCAGAGACGTATCGAAGCCTGGAGAAGATATTTGCCTTGGCGTTCGTGCCGTTGTTCAAAAAGGTGCTGACAGATTCTGCCAACCCACGACCACTGCGGATTACTGTCGACCCATACAGGTAGGTATTGCCTGGTTGACTATGTGTTCGGTGTGCTTTCGTCTTGCTTTTTGCTTATGGTATTGCCATCTTAGTGGAAAGATTGCATTTTTTGTATCCATCACATGTGCTCAGGGCCTACGAGAGCGCTCTACATCTCAATTGCCAAGCAACGCATGTGTTCGCTCCATTCTTCCCCGTCCCACTGCAGCTGGTACGAAGGCTGGAGGGGAGATCGAGAGTATGACTTAAGTGATGACGACGACAACGAGGCATATAGAGAAGACAGGGAGCCACTGCAGCCAGAGGTGCCGGACTTCTCACCTCCCCCAGAACCACCCAAGGAGCGGGTGGTGAAGCTGGAGGACAGGCGGTTACAGGTAATAGTGAAGGTCGCTTCCATCCGCCTCACCCCGGACCAACCCAAATACCCTGGAGGCACGTGGCATGTGGAAGGCATGAGGAATGAGAGCATTGTGGTGAGTCACTGCCTGCTTTCATCCGTTCCTGCTAGATTTATCATTAATAGGTTTCCATCTTTTCTGCATGTTCTTGTCAAAGTTCTTTGACAACCCTCTATCCTCACAGGCCACTGGCATCTATTACTATGACATTGAGAACATCTCGGAGTCGCGTCTGCGGTTCAGACATACAGTCAGAGAGCCAGACTACGAGCAAGACGACCGAAAGGGAGTCCAAATGGTTTACGGGCTTGTGGAAGATGGCTCACTCGTGCAGCCCTTAGGCTCGGTCCAAACCTCCACGCCAGGCCTGTGCCTGGCGTTTCCGAACCACTACCATCACTGTGTATCTCCGTTTGAGCTCGCTGACAAGTCCAGGCCCGGACATCGCAAGATACTCGTGTTTTTCCTTGTGGACCCAAAGACACGAGTTCTGTCAACAGCACGTGTGCCTCCTCAGCAGCTAGCCTGGAGGCGCTACGAGCTGGAGAGGAAAGGGAACCCATGTAGGAGCCTGCCTTCTCTTGCACTTGATATGGTTGCAGACAGGCTGATTACGGGTCCACCAGCAGTTGGAATGAGTATGGAAGAGGCAAAGGAGTACAGGGAAGAGTTAATGGAGGAAAGGAAGGCACTGGTGGTTCGGGCAAATGAGGAACTGTTTGAGCGACCCTTCTCACTTTGTGAACACTAACATGGGGTCATCAGCTTGGAGGTACATGGCCTCTGTATCTATAGCAATGTACCGTGTGAAGGCAAACTTGTCAAACGGACCTGTGGAAATTGCACTATTAATAAAAGAACATAATGAATGGAATACATGGTAACAGAAAGGCAATGAGCTCTGCATGTCAACCTGGTGTCTACACAAACCCACCCAGACAAGCACCCACCATAACAGCTACCGTATCCAAGTTGCAACTGTGTGTAAGGAACTCACCCACCATAACAGCTATTTGAGTTGCGCTGAGTGGACGGCTCTAAGACTGACTCCCTACAAATAGTCTCAAACACCGGCAATCTACGAGGGCTGCCAAGGGGGGTAGAAAATGCACCTCCCCCAGAAGATGCACTGCTCCTGGCAGTCGGAAGAGAAAGCTGAGACTTCAAGGGAGATGGCACAAGGCCACCAGATCCAGACACACAAGAGCTGCTGGTAGAAAGCTGACTGGGAGAGGCTCCAATAGCTGGAGAGCTTGCCGCTGACGTGGAAGCTGAGGTATAGTGAATGAAACGGCATCGCGTGCCATAGGGACAAGTTCCATTCAGATTAAAAGTTCTACAGACCTGCAGGCGGGAAAACAAGGAATGCATGAGCAAGTCACTCTCAACTCAAAAGCCGGCATTGATCCTACAAAATCAGGGAAAAAGATTACCTCAGTCTTGTACTTGGGATGGCGTGCAACAGCTCGAAGCTCGTCCCTTCCATGTGCAAACTGGCACTTCCCTCCATAACGACAGGCACCTGTCTCTTCCCATGATCGGCACAGCTCCGTCTTGTACAGTGGATTGGTTGGACTAGCAGCGCTCGCAGCAGTAGCTACCGCAGCAGCTGCTGCAGCTTCTGCAGCAGCAGTGGCAGTGACTGAAAGAGATGTCACTGAATCAAGAAGCGACGCACTAGACAGAGAACGGGCTAGCAGAGTAGGAGTTGGTGGAGCAGGAGATGAAGGACCTGACATGAACCCGGTAAAGGCTGACCCTGGCACTGCTCGCAGAGATCCCCAACTTTCCACCTTCAAAAACTCATGAAGCCTACCAGCTAGCACAACTTCCTGCCTAGGAGTGGCGGAAACTTCAGGACCTTCAGGTAAAGCCAGGCTAGAAGAGGGGATCTCAGATGCCAGGCCATCTCCTGGCCAAGGTTTCTGCCATCGTGGAGTTCTATCAAGTGGTGAAACGGCCAAATAACTTGGGTCAGAATCAGCAGATGGTAACAGATGAGCGGAGCGTGGCTGGTTGGTTTGAGCGTTGAAGGAACTGAGCTGTCCCAAGGGAGCTTGCACTGACGGAATGGAACTTCCTGGAAGCATGCTCCCAGAAAATCCATGAACGGCAGAGAATGAGTCAAAAGGTCCTGCACAATGCCATCAGCCACGTAAGAAATTCAGCACCACTGAATGCACAGGACAACTTCATCCATGGAAAAAGATCTGACACACACCTGGGGAGGCAAGAAAGGTCGGAACTTGGAGAGATGGCAATGCCATAAGAGCTGCTCTTCGAGCTCGCAAGCTGGATGTTGCAGCCAAAAGCTCAGAAGTTGTTGGACCAGAAACCCCTGGCGAGCCAGTAGTCGACCTCCCTGATCCATTCTGGTACAGGGGTGTCCACACTTGAGGCGTAGCTGGCAGTGAAACTGATCCGTTGCTCTGAGATATTACTCCACCCAGACTTGTCATATCGGTGCGAGGAGAAGGTGTACCTGCACCACGGAGTTCCAGAACTGACGGCTCAAGAGATGTGTCACGTGGCCTCGGAGAAGCAGGAACAGGAACTTCATGAACTTTCTGAAAGTTCTGGACTTCTTGAAGTTGAATACTCCCTCTAGACTTGTCAAATTCACCTGCATAACATGAGCAGAATGGTCAAATTATGTACCAAAAGGAAAGGAGAAAAGAGAAGCATGCTCCTTCTTGTAAAAGCGCTGTACTAGAACTACAAAAACTCACTTTCGCCGTCAGAATCAACACCTTCCAACTCAGATTCAGCTGTTGGGCTCAAGCCAACACCCAGGTCATGAAGTGACTTCATAATGAAACTGCTAGGATTTCCGTCAGCACAATAAGTAGAATATTCCTGCTCGAGTGACTCTTCAGCAGCAAACGCAGCAGCCATAGCGGCCCTCTCTTGATTCAGCTGGACACATTTCTGCACATAAACAATCACAGAAGGTAAACTCATGGATACAGAAAAGGGATCAGGAAATGAGCACAAGTGAACCAAAAAGTACTTACCCTGAACAGAAGATGCTCTCCAGAAGAGCCTCTCGTGGCAGCATGAGCACGACTGCCGCAACCACGGCCAAATGACCTCCGTCCTCCTCCTCCACTCACTGCTGCTGCCAGTCCAATCTGACTGTTTGGATAAGAAGACGATGCGGCTCGTGAATGCAACCCACTCTGAGAGCCGACCTCGGAGAGACGCATCGGTTCATTCCGGCTCTCGCTTTCACGATCTGAATGGATTAGGCTGGAACCACCATGGATTCTTTCACTGGAGCATGGTTGAACCCCTCCTTCCGTAGGAACAGAACTCTCGCCTCCACTACTCCTCGTATCCCTCATGCTTGAGCCACGTGAGGCCGACGAGAGGACCTGGGATTGCCGGAACCCAATAAGCATGTTCATGGTCGCGATATACAGGTCCCAGCACCTTTGAATATTGAAACGTATAGCTTCTCAAAACGGACCGCCATGCGTCATCGCTGCTGCTTTCCAGCGGAAAACTGCTCTCCAGCGGAAAACAAAACGCAGCAACAACCTCGTTGTCGAGAAGGACGAGGTGAAGCTGATAGAAACCCTCATACTGACCATAACAAGATAAAAGAGTCAGGTAGAGCCAGACGAAAGGCTCGTCTCCTCGAGTTTCCAACATAGCGTCGCGACAAAGTTAGCTGTCGGAATAGCAGAGGAAACCCTTGCGATGATGTGTCGCGTTTTAAGAGAACCAGCCGTGGTGGTAAGCTCTCCAGCATAGCCCTTCCGTAGTCCTCTGAGCACATCTGCTTTTCCATGACCTCTCAGGACGCTGGTCCAGAGAGCAACCTAGAGAGTATCCGAAAGCTCGATCACTCAGGAGCATCATGAAAGAGTCGCTGGTCTCATTCAGATCATGCTGAGAAAGTGGCTCTGCATTGCGCATTCAAGCATGCAGGCGATGGGATGGTTCTGTGAGCCACGTCAGAAAGTGGAAATGTAAGGCGCTGTGGGTGCGAGAAGCATTTGAGTTCATCGCTAATAGTGCGATCGATACAAGCCGTTATCAAGCTGCTAATTTTTTTAAGGTTGGTAAAGTCTATTAGCCATAGAAGCACTTTCAACTATCACCACCATATATCTTGAGACCGAAGGGTGCCAAGATGGAATATATTTAATATACAAGCAGTACACCACAGGCAGGCACATTATGCAAGATAGGATCGGGGAAGTGAGAACAGTGGCAAGTAACCATGTGCCACATTGTGTAGGTCTCTGAGCAGCGTTGGCTACAGAAGCAAAAAGGACAGTTACCAGTTGGCATGAAAACCGTGTGGTTGCGATGGTTCATGCCAGTTGGCCTTGGTTGGCGCATATCGAGATTGGTGAGCAAATCCCCACAACTGAAAAGAAGAAATGGCATACCGTATCATGAGGATGCAGAAGGATGTGAGAACGAAGGAGCGGGGAAGCAGAATTAATGGGAGCAGATTGTGGATGCTAGATGCGCTCATTTCCTTCCTGTCTGACGGATCATTCTCCCTCAGCTCCCTGTATTATATTTCTCAATGTGAGGTATTTAGTCTTTCACCTGCATGCCTCTACTCAGCTAGCATGCCGCATGCCACCTTTTCTCACTCACCCCTCGCATGCCCGCCTCACTTCAGCATGCTCACCACACCTTCGAGGCGCCGCCTCAAAACATCATATGCTCACCTCACCCCCACGCACTCTCTTCACCCTCATTCCAAATGCTCCCCGACCCCACATGCTACCCTCACGTGCACTCGATATCACGTTCTCTTATCATTTCCACATGCTCTCTGCGTCTCACCCCCTAACCCTCAACCCCGCATTCTCCCCTCACCCTCACCTCCACGTGCTTTATCTTAAAGTCCTCAGACTTAGAGAGGCATGGACTGCAGAATGTCTCACACGCACCGCTGGAGCCTGTCAGACTGGAGGGGAGAAAGGGGGATGTGGGAGAACAAGGGGGAAACGGATCAGATAGTAAGGAAATGAGACTTGCACGGTTGACAAAAGTCCTCGGATGGAGAGGCATGGACTGCAGAATGTCTCACACGCACCGCTGGAGCCTGTCAGACTGGAGGGGAGAAAGGGGGATGTGGGAGAACAAGGGGGAAACGGAAGATGTAGTATGGAAATGAGACTTTCATGCTTGATAAAAGTCCTCGGACTTGGACAGGCATGGACTGCAGAATGTTTCACACGCACCGCTGGAGCCTATCAGACTGGGGAAAGGAAGGGGGTTGTGGGGGGACAGGGAGGAAACTAACAGCTTGAAGAAATGACACTAGCATGCTTGATATTGAAATCTTTGGGATCGGAGAGGCATGGACCGCAGAACGTCTCACACGAACCGCCGGAGTCTGTCAGGATGGGGGAGCAAGGACTTGCTCAAAGGGAAAACGGGAAGCACTAGGAATCTCTAGAGTTAGCAGTAGCACCTGGCACTCTCAACGCCATCAGTACTAGTGACAACTGAGGTGCTTGCAATCCGTAAAAGAAAGTGATTCTTTAATAGGTGACTCACAGGTCCTCCTGCAGGCACAGGGCGAAGTGGCCTCCGCCTCCAAAGGAGAGAGCTTCGTTCAGACACAGGATGAAGTAGCGGTTTGCCCCTGACAGGTGTGAGAGAAGAAACCACGGGGGGGGGGGGAAACGTGATACAAATGCAGGAATGAAGAATGGGATAGTGACCAAGGATAGGCACAGGGCGAAGTGGCCTCCGCCTCCAAACGAGAGAGCTTCGTTCAGACACAGAATGAAGCAGCGGTTTGCCCCTGACCAGGTGAGTGCGAGAGGAGAAAACCAAACAAGAATGTATTCAGGAATCAAGAATGTGCTGCTTCGTAATGATGTTAAACTCAAAATCAAATGAGAGAAGTTTTGGTATAACTTCTAAAAACATACTGTTCCACGCTCCCGACTTGTTACCTGTAACCTTGTAGACCGTGGGTTCCCCTGTAATGGTGGTGAACACAAAGACGTCGCTGGATCCCTGCCACAGGCAGAGGACAGTCGGGGGAGGAGGTAAACAGGGAAACAAAAAGGGTTCTTAGGCGTCTAAAGGATCTCCCCTATAATGGTGGTCAACTCAAAGACGTCGCTGGATCCCTGCCAGAGGCAAAGGACAGCCGGGGATGCAGAATGAAAAGAAAGAATCCTTAGGCGACTTAAAGTTTTTCCTGTAATGGTGGTGAACACAAAGACATCACTGGACCCCTGCCACTGGCAGAGGACAGCCGGGGAAGGAGGTAAACAGGGAAACAAAAAGGGTTCTTAGGCGTTCTAAGGATCTGCCCTGTAATGGTGGTGAACACAAAGACGTCACTGGATCCCTGCCACAGGCAACGGACAGCCAGGGATGGAGAATTAGGAGAAAAAAAAAAAAAAAAAAAAAAAAAAAGTCTTTGGCGACTGAAAGTTTTCCCTGTCATGGTGGTGAACACAAAGACATCACTGAACCCCTGCCACAGGCAGAGGACAGCCGGGCCAGGGATAGAGGCAACAATGGAAGTTTGAAAGATTAAGACTCCAATTTTAAGAGTAGAGAGGAGCATCAATCAAGGAGACGGAAAATCACAAATAGGGGTGACTGTCCTGCCAAAGGGGTTCAGCTTTTGTGCTGCTCCTGGACAACAGCTGAACCCCTTACGTCGCACAGAACGGGATGATTGTAAGGGGTTCAGCTGTTGTGCTGTCGTTCTTACAATCAGAAACAGAAAAACGGGATGATACGCGATGTGGACAGCTGAATTGTGAGCGAAGAGCATATGGGATTGCGCACCTGGTACTTTCTGCGATTGGAGGCTACAAGCGCTTGCGATGAGAAACCGCCAAAAACGGTGCCGTTATCCTCAGTCACCACCTGGCGGGGTGGTGGGGGGAGGAAGTGGGAGAGGAGTTGGTGGGTGGGAGTAGGGAGGAACAACTTCGAGGCATTGCAAACCTTGACAAGCCGCTGAATACGGAGCCGTTATCCTCAGTCACCACCTGGCGGGGTGGTGGGGGGAGGAAGTGGGAGAGGAGTTGGTGGGTGGGAGTAGGGAGGAACAACTTCGAGGCATTGCAAACCTTGACAAGCCGCTGAATACGGAGCCGTTATCCTCAGTCACCACCTGGCGGGGTGGTGGGGGGAGGAAGTGGGAGAGGAGTTGGTGGGTGGGAGTAGGGAGGAACAACTTCGAGGCATTGCAAACCTTGACAAGCCGCTGAATACGGAGCCGTTATCCTCAGTCACCACCTGGCGGGGTGGTGGGGGGAGGAAGTGGGAGAGGAGTTGGTGGGTGGGAGTAGGGAGGAACAACTTCGAGGCATTGCAAACCTTGACAAGCCGCTGAATACGGAGCCGTTATCCTCAGTCACCACCTGGCGGGGTGGTGGGGGGAGGAAGTGGGAGAGGAGTTGGTGGGTGGGAGTAGGGAGGAACAACTTCGAGGCATTGCGAACCTTGACAAGCCGCTGAATACGGAGCCGTTATCCTCAGTCACCACCTGGCGGGGTGGTGGGGGGAGGAAGTGGGAGAGGAGTTGGTGGGTGGGAGTAGGGAGGAACAACTTCGAGGCATTGCAAACCTTGACAAGCCGCTGAATACGGAGCCGTTATCCTCAGTCACCACCTGGCGGGGTGGTGGGGGGAGGAAGTGGGAGAGGAGTTGGTGGGTGGGAGTAGGGAGGAACAACTTCGAGGCATTGCGAACCTTGACAAGCCGCTGAATACGGAGCCGTTATCCTCAGTCACCACCTGGCGGGGTGGTGGGGGGAGGAAGTGGGAGAGGAGTTGGTGGGTGGGAGTAGGGAGGAACAACTTCGAGGCATTGCAAACCTTGACAAGCCGCTGAATACGGAGCCGTTATCCTCAGTCACCACCTGGCGGGGTGGTGGGGGGAGAGAGGAGGTGTGTGGAGGGGGAGGAAGAGCTTTGATTCGAGGCGTCCCAAACCTTCCGTCGACTACGGTGCCGTTATCCTCTGTCACCACCTGGCGGGGTGGTGGGGGGAGAAAGTGGGAGAGGAGTTTGGAAGCGGGGAGGAAAAGGGGAGGCGTCGAGGAGGAAAGGGAAAAAGTGGTGCGAGTTTTGGGCACAGATGGATAGAGGAGTTTGAGAGCCGGACTAAGGGCGCGCGTAATTTCAGTGCTTCGGTTCGGCCGTCGTGCTTCTTGTGGTTACCAGGGAAAGACTGGTTACATGGCAAGGATGGAAAGTCTACGAATGTAAAGTAGCCGGAGGGATCAGTGGTGGATATTCCAAGTGCCAACTTTTCAGGCTTGAACCTATGTATGAATGGATGAATCTATGTATGGATGGATGAATTCTCACCAGCAGGCAGGGGCCTGGCATCATGGAGCTGCGGCGGTAAAGGGTCGATAGAGAGATGCCGTGCTTGAATGTGCTGCGGTGGTGAGAGATAAAACGGGGTGGGGAGTGGTGGTGTGGTATGGGTGGATGGGGAGGGGGGGGGGAGAGGGATAGGGGCGACAGGAGGGGATGAAGGATGAGGGAAGAAGTGGTGACGGGATAGGGCAGGCTGTGATGCGGCAGGCAGGGATGGGGCAGGCGGGGATGGGGCAGGCAGGCATGGGGCAGGCGCGGATGGGGCAGGTGGGGGACGGGGCAGGCGGGGATGGGGCAGGCGAGGATGGTGCAGGCGGTGATGGGGCGGGCGGGGGATGGGGCACAACTACAAGGGAAGACACTCAAACATTCTCCCCAAAGAGAAATCATGCTGACGAAATGAGCAACCAAACGCCATGAGGAAACATGAAATAAAAAAGAGCGAAAGTGGAGGGAGTGGGGAGTGGGAAAGGGGTAGGGAAGGTGGGAGGGGAAGGGGAAACTGAGCGAGGAAGAAGAGAAGGGGGTTCAGTAGTAAACATTCTTCATTTTATGTTCGTCCTGCAACCCTCAAGTCCGTTCGTGCACATTCGTGCTTCTTCAACACACCTGTACAGGAGAACCCACTCGCGCCCACTGGCAATCGCGGGCAAGCTCTGGCAAATCACGGAGCGACACGTGTCGGACAGCAGGAACGACTCCTCCATCATATCTGGCAGCCTGGGGCTCATCAAAGGCGACGCTTCCAAAGAATTTGGAGATAATATCCTCTCTTTCCCGCTCCCAGTATTGGGGTTGGGGGATACGAGTCCCCCTCTCCCACCCGCAGTATTGGTGGGAGAGAAAATCCCCTCTCTCGCACTGGTTTCTCTCGCAGGCTCGGAGGCTCGGGAGGTGAGGGCTTGGGAGCAACTGGCTGTCGTGACAGGTTCGGACATCCTCTGCTGAAGCTGCTCGTCTGCTCCGGCTAAACTTGCTCCGGAGAGACTTGCTCCGGATACTGCTGCTGATACAGCTCCTGATACTGATACTGCTCCTGAAACTGCGCCTGCTGCTGACACGAGGGTTACTGATGACGATGATGATGACACAGCAGCGGATGCTGCTGACGTGGCCAGGCCTCCTTGATTAGCCCCGTTGTTGTTCTCTCGTGCCTCCAGCCTGGAAGATGACGTCAGCGCCACGTCACCGCATCCAGCGTCAGCGGAGAGGGACGAGGAGGACGAGGAAGGGGTGATTGAGGGGGAGGAGTCCCGGGATCGAGCACCCCTTGGCCCAGCTGCAAAGCGTGATATAAACGGGGGTAACCACCCCCGCCTCGCCCCTCCCCCACTCCCACCCCCATTCCCACCCCCGCTCCCACCCCCACTAGCACCACCTCCTCTCACTCTCCCACTCTCCCCCCCAGTATCCCATTTCCTCAGACCCTCCTCCTGCCCCTCCCCTCCCTCCTCCCCACCGTACTCCCCTCCCACCCCACCCCGCCCCCTTCTCCTCACCCTCCCATCCTGCCCTGCTGCACCCAAACCGCTTGGTACCACTCCTCCCTTCCCCTCACCGTCCACCACCGCACTATCCTCCTCCCCAACCTCTTCATACTCCTCCTCTTCAAAATCCGAGTCCGCGTAGGACCCACCTGATTCCGAACACGTGTCAGAGCTCGCCTTGTTCCCGCGCGGATTGATACTTATCAGCGACAGCAGAAACGCGGCGAGGGACGACGTGTCAGGCCCTTCGAATTCCTCGTCCACGCCTAGTGTCGACGGCACGCGGGGAGGCCTTCGCCCCACTCTACCCAACCCCGACTCAGCAGCAGCTGCCACGGCTGCTGCTGTTGCTGCAGCGATCTGTGCGGAATCGTCACCGTAGCTCCCCGTTAGGCCTTCACCCCCCGCTGCTGCTTTCACAGGGGTTCGTCTCCCAGGCGTTCCTAACCCCGAGCCTTCGCCTAACCCTGCTGGAACGCCCGAGCCTGAACCCGTTCCTGGGTCAAAACCAACGACTCCTGTTGCTCCACGTGGGACGTCGTCAGAGGAAACGCCAGCTTCGGAAACAAAGGCCGCACCTGCGCGACTCGCGGTACCATCTATGGCATTGGTATTAATCATCGAGGTGGAAGCAGAAGTGGTAGTGGTAGTGGTGCTGGTGGTGTTCAGAGTGGTGCCGGTGTTTGCGCTCGTGCCTGTCTTGGCAGCTGAGCCGCTGGCTGCGCCTCGTCTCATGGCGGTGGAGGTGGTGGTGGTGCTGAAGGAAGTTGCTGCGAAGCTGCTGGCATTGTCCATGGACTCGTCGTACATTACAGGTTCGGATTGACGCGCCTGGAACAGAGGATGGGAGGTTAAATAACCACATATGGGTGGAGAAGCAAGGCAACGGGGAATGGGAGAAAAATATGCGAATTTAAGCTTCCTCATTTGACCCACCTGTAACATGAAATGGGCCAAGAAGCAAGGTCAGCAGTAGCGATCAGTGAGCTGCAAGCTGTCTTCAATATCGTTTAAACGAAAATGTTCACAAGGAGCTTGATAACCACTGAAGATAAAACGTAAAGCTTTCGCAGCGACAACGATGAAAAACGATTCAATTCGACGTCACAGCTGACCTTTGCGGGGAATCCTCCCCGTTGAACCTCTTCCGGAGGAGATTCACATTTGCCTCGCCTGCTGGCCGTCGCGAGTAGTCGAGACATCCTGTCACTGACTGCGTCCGTCCAACCCATGGTATGTGGGGGTTACAGGGAACAATTCCTGACACCAGCAACCGTAGTTACGCGATATTCTAGCGGTTCGCTCAGACGGGTTAATCGTGTCCCCACTAATCATTCAATTTGAGCAATCGTCTCAAGTAAACGGTCTAAGAATCCGAATCAATCCGGATATGATCCTAAACTCAGTGATTTGGACAAAATTTTGGTGGGAAAATGGAATCCAAAGCTTGTGACCAAGCAGGCACAGCCGAAGGAGGAGAACAGATTGTGACACTAAAGGAGGTGATAACATGCGAGTGAACAAAGGGATGTGAGGATGGAGATAAAGTAGTCATGGTACAGTTCAGGTTCTCGGGGACTGGGAAAAGGGCAACTTCGAAGCTACCCGAGCCAATCAGGAAAGCTTGCCAGCAAGGCCACATAACCAGCTGACATGTCTGAGGCCCTCACCTCTTCTGCGAAGTGTGTGACTGACAGGACTGTACTCACATTTGTCACAGCCAAGCTAGATGTGAGTAAATTCAGTGAACTCAACGCCAAATTCACACATGATCCACCGCTATAGCGAATTAGGTGGTTAGATAATAGCGAGACTTGTTGCTGTTGTTGCACCCTTTCCCGCTGCTTTTGATTGGTCGAATTTCAGCATAAGTTGGCACACACCTCCGCCGTGGATTCGCTCAATCTTGTCTCTTGCTGCCCCATCAGAAAGTGCGCCTCAATTTTTAAGAGGGGGTGAGAGTGTACAAATACCTAAACGCTCGTCCGAACTACCCCTCATGCTAAAACTGGTTGGGGTCGGAAACCCGGTGCACCACCACCCTATGTTGCCCCGCCTTCTCGCATCCAGCGCCACCACCCCAAACAAAAACTACACGCGGGGTCAGAGCCACTCGGTCCCGTTACTGTAGCCTCCCCCACAGCCCATGCCAATATGGAGGGCGCAAGCAAGGATACTCCAAGCTTTTTGCATCTAGCTCTGTAATATTTTTTGAGTTCACCCTCACGTCACAGTTTCTTGGATTCGGAAACTTCCAGATTTCTGCCGAGAACCCTCTCGTCTCCCCGCTTTCTAGCCATCAGCTCCGACCGCCACAGTCACCAGCAGCAAACTAGTCCTTCCACAAAACAGTCCCAGAGCAAGATTTTGGAGATCCTAGGTAACAGCAGGATAGTAGTATCTTTTCGGGTTGGGAGTTCAGCCTTGAACTAGGCTGAGCCGCGCAGAGCGCTGTTGTCGGATTTTCCAGTATTCAACCCTAGCTTTGCCGATTTAAGCCCGCTTAAGGTCTTGGATTAAAGTTCTGTCAGCTGTTAGCGTGGTTCGTTCCTCTATGTTTACGTCGACCCCTTCCTTTCCTCACGGTTCCGCGTCAGCGATGACGTCAGCAGCAGAGCCACCGCTTTGCCTCGGAGGCGCACACGGTATCGATCTGCTTGGATCTTCCGTTCCGACTTCAATAGAGGACCGCGATGACGTGGATGATCTCACGGAGGAGGATGTCTGGTTCCCTGGCGATGTTGACAATTCGCCAGCAGTTCGAACCGCTCAGGCTGACGCCGCACGTCCTCTGGCTGTCGAATCCATGGGTCGAACCTTCGCACCCTCCACAAGGGAACCTCTCGTTCCGCTTTCTGGTATGACGGTAACGCGGGGTCCTGCGGATGCCGTTCCCGCGATCTTAAACTCACGCGACGGCTTGTCGAGCAAACCGCTTGGCCTGTCTCTTGTCCCCGCGCTCGTGGAGGCCAACTCTGGTGATAGCATCAGGGTTCCTAACATCGGGGGTGATATTATCAAAGGATCTTCAGGCGCTCTACCGACTTCCTCCGTTCTTATCCCGAGACCGGTACCAAGTCCTCATAACGCAATCCGACCAATGGCTAGAGCTTCCGCTCCCATACATATTCCTTGTTGGAGTAAGTCCTCCGCGCCGCGACAACTCGCTGCTGCAGGACCGAGCAGGATGGGGTTGAGAGGGGAGGAGCAGCAGGAGGAGGATGAGGTTATTCCTCCGCACGAAATCGTGGCGAGGCAGTATGCACAGAGTGTAAATTTCTCGGTGACGGAGGGGGTTGGCCGGGCTCTTCGTGGGAGGGACTTGGCTCACGTGCGGACGGAAATCCTTCGCAAGACAGGGTTTTTTGAATGACACGGACCGTTCGATTGAGCATCCCCAATTTGCAGGCCATTCTGGGAGTCTTCGCTGGGGTCTGACTGAGGAAGATGGAGAACGATCTGCTGCACTGGGAAGGGGGAAGTTTCTGTCATCATTTTTGTTGAGCTGCAGCTTGGGATGTGGTGGTTATGGCTGCCACGTTCTTGCAGCCTTCCTTGGCCTGTACATGTAGATTCTTGGCTTTGGTTGCCTCCCTTCCATTGATGACGTACGGTACTGTAGGACATGTAATCAGCAACTTTATTCATCTAGTGATGTCTTCAGTTCTTTCGGGAGTGAGGATGTGTGCTCTTTAGCAACAATTACCGGGTACATACGAAGGTGGAGCTTCATCTTTCTTGTCCAAAGCACTCTCCCCTTCACACACTGCCACATTTCAAGGCTTGGAAGTAGGGTACAATCTTGGTACCGTACTATATATTCCAACATGCCGTACCCAATATTATACAACGGGATGTCTGCAACAGATTTCTAATGCCAGCTATGGCAAGGAAGGATGCATGTCTGGCACTTCTAAAACAGCGTGGCATTCCAAGGAACAGGGAAACCCACTGGATACGTGGAATAGCCTTGCGGAATGTCCGTGCCATACTGGAACTGTCCATAGTACTTCTGTGGGAGGACTCGAAAGTTCTCCCCTCGTATGGCTTCAGCGGCTGCTAGCAAGCCGTAGAAGTAACTTAGGAAAAGTCCGTACATGAGAAAGAGCATGCCGATGGCGGAAAACCAATCCAGCCAGTCAATGGCCTTGAATCGCTGCATCAGGGTCGGTCGGATTTCGAGCGGCGCGGACAGGGAGGAGGGCCCTCCTGAGAAGATTCCATCGGATTCTGCGCTGTTAACGGGGACGGCGTAGAACGCGGACGACATTCTGACGATGCGCTCGAGAAGCGTGTACCGAAGGAGGTACTTCGACTTGGCAAGCAAGAAGTTGCGGAAACGACAGCGATAAATAGTAAGCAGAGGACTCGAAGGGGTGACAATGCGCTTTAACGATGGACAGGGACAGCGCCTTACGCAATCTTTACACCTCTGGGATGCAGGACCACGTTGTCGCCCAAAAGATAACCTAAAGCTCGGCGACAGTCAAATTCACAACTAACTCGCAAAGCTGATTATTCGCACCCAAGGGACACCAGCAGCTCAGCGGCCATCATCACATTCCCGAGACAGAAGGGCGCAGGGAGAGGGAGGAGTTGTGGAAATCGAGGAAAAATAAAAGATTGCGGTGCGTTGCGGTACGGTTAAAGAGTTACAAACGCGGTTTGGATAGGTTTGGGAGGGAAAGGGGTGAGCACAGGAGGCGCTGTCGGAAGCGGAGGTGAAGGGAACGGCGCAAGGGCAGAACTGTGGCGGGGCGACGACAATTTCGGGCATGGAATGGGTGGAGGGGGCTTGCCTGGGGGAGCGCTGGGGGAAGGGAATTCTCGCTATAGTAGTCCAATGGCTATTTGTAGTCGGGATTAGCCGGGCACCCTAATGCAAGATTATACAATATTCTACCATGCTCTCTTCTTGCTACTACGGGGAAACCAACTTCCCCAAAACGTATTTATGCTTGATACTTCAGCATTGTTAGTAACATTAAGATACTTCAATCACAGGCATTCCCACAAACTGTCGACTCCATCCTGTTCCTTTTGCCCTTACCTCCCCTACTTTCCTTGCCACCCGAACCACCCACTCCTCATCCACATTTGGGCACCGTGCCAGGTGGCACCTGGCGATTTGCTTGCATCCATGTAACACGTGTGTCACACCCTGTGTGGTTACCCCGTTACAGGCGCGGAGGGTGAAAGTGGAGAGCAGAGGCCAGTGCAATACAATGGTGTGAAGGAGGAGGTCGGAGAGGTGGGTAGCACGGAAGCCAGAGAAGAACATGTGGAGCAAGCGATGGCACGACTGCACTAGGGGGATAAGCCCTGCCTCTGATATCTCCCTGTGGGCGGGCAGCAGAGAGGGGGGGAAGTAAAAAAATGGCAGAGAAGATAAGAGAATTGCATCAAATAAATAAAAAACGACCAAAATAAAATTCAGAAGAACAGGGTTGAGGGAAAAGGAAGGGGAGGGGATGGGAGAGGTAAGTGGGGCTTGGAAAAAACAACAAAAGATCAGGATGAACCACCACCACTGGTCACCCATCAACGCTCTCCACCCAGCAGCACCGCATTCCACAGCGACGCACCTGCAATACTCCACGGCGATTGAGGAGAGGCGGGGGCAGGAGGCAGCAGCAGGAAGGAATCAGAGAGCCCATCCAGCCCCTCCAGATGTAGACTCTCCAGCGCACTCCACCCCAGCTGCAGCAGCGGCAGCACGTGTGACTGTAACCGCTGTGGCTGTACGCTCTGTGATTGTAGCCTACGTGATTGTTCATCATGTGCTGGTAACCACTGGTCAAGCAGCAACAAGGGAGAATCCGAGGCAGCAGGCAGAGCAGTGGACGATAACCACATGCCTTGGGTGCCTGATACATCATCTCGAGTCAATCCATCTCGAGGCAATCCATCTCGAGGCAATCCACCTCGAGTCAATCCATCTCGAGCCAACGCCGCCTCTTGCGTCGCTCCAAAGGCGTTTGCCTCAAAGGCAGTCGCCTCAAAGGAATTCGCCTCAAAGGAATTCGCCTCAAAGGAATTCGCCTCAACGGCAGTGTCCTCTACGGAATTCGTCTCGAAGGTGGTACACCACCGTCGTGCATCCAGCACGTCTCTCGCGAGCTGCTGGCCTGAGAAGCCGGGGCTCCATTTGAGCTGCAGCGAGCGCAGCCCCACTCCATGCACCACCACCGCCCGCAGACTCTCATCCGTCACCCTCGCCACTCTGTTACCACCAGCTCTATCGCCTCCTCCCCCTCCTCTTCCTGCTCCTCCTCCCTCTCCTCCGTCTCCCCCCCCACTCTCGCACCCACTCAGAGTCAGGGAGGTGATTGTTGGGCAGCCTTTCAGGAGGGCCACAATGCCTCGGTCACTCACGCCCTCGCAGTCTACAATCTCCACACTCTCCAGCCGGGCAGCTGTCCGGGCAGCGGTCAGAAAGAACCGGTCGAGTGGGTCTGGGCAGGCCATGACAGTCAGCCGGCGCAGGGCGGGCAGCTGCCCGGCAAACATTTCCAGCCAATGGGCATCGAGCGCACAGTTGATGATTTTCAAGGAGGACAGGTTCGGGAAGGACGCAGCGAGATTGCCTCCCCATCTCGCTGCTACCGTTCCTTCTCCTCCTGCTAGCGCCTCTGCTGCCGCCTCTGCCTCTCCACTCTCCCTCGCTGCCCCATTCGCTTCATCCGCCCGTCCAATGCCCCACTCTTGGGCCCTGTCCCCGTCTCGCCCCTTCCTACCCTCCATGCTGTCAGCTCCTCCCCTCTCACCCATGCGCACATCCTCCCCTGCCCCCCCCACTCCCCTTTCTCCTTCACCTCCCCCTATCCTTTCCGTTTCCCCTTTCGCTGCTCTCCCATCCAACCCCACCCTCCCTTCCGCTCGTTCCCCTTCCCCCGCCCCTCCACCGCCCGCGCGCCCTGCGCCAGGCGCGCTGCGCGCTTTCTTCGCCACGACGGACAGACTCAAATCCTCCAGATGCATCCCCTCCAATCCGGGGCACTTCTCCGCCAGCTCAGCAAACCCGCCGCCACTCACGTTCGGACAGCTGGCAATCGAGATCTCCTTCAGCGCGCCGCACCGCGCCACGTGGCGCAGAAACCGGTCCGTTAAGTGCGTGCACTTATACACAGTCACTTTGCTAAGCATCGGGTGTCCCTCCACACATTTCCAAAACTCGTCCGCTAGCGGCAACGGATCGTGCATCTCGATATGCCGAATGCTGCACCCCCACGTAGCAATAGTATGCGTTAAGTAATCTCTTAACACCTGATGGACCTCGTACTCCCCGCAGTTACAGATAGAGAGGTATTCTATCTGTGTTCCCGCCACCTGTTGGATCTGCAGGGGAGTGTTGAGAGAGAGTAGACGCACAATGGCTGACCCGTCTAGAACATCCGCGTCGCTGATAGGAGACTGGGGAGTGGCGGCGGCGGCGGCGGCGTGCGGTGAGCCGTTCCGCGCTTCTCCTCCGCCAACAGCTGCTACCCGCGCTTCGCCTCCCCCAGCCTCTGTTCCGCTTCCCCCAACCTGCGCCCCGCCTCCACCAATCCCCGTTCCGCCTCCTCCAGCCCCTGCGCTCATTCCCCCGTTTCCCCCTCCCCCCGGGCGCTTGTGGTGGCGGTCGTCCGCGCGCTGCTCCCGCGGAGCCCCCGGCAGCACGGTTGGGCCGAGGCAGCGGACGCGCAGCGTGCGGATGAGGGGGAAGCCGCGCAGCACGAAGCGGATCTCCGTTGCGCTCACCTACGAGAGTTACAGGGGGAGCGTGAAGGGAGGGAGGAGAGAAACGGGGAGGGGGAGAGAACCATCTAGGAACTTCATAAATTTTGTGACGATGAAGGGGAAAGAGCGGGGAAAGCGAGAAGGGGGAGGGGGAGGGGGGGGGGACAGAGGCAGGAGGAAAAAAACAAAGAATGAAGGGGATGGAGGATGATGAATCCAAAAAGCTCGAATATTCTGGATATCGAACTGCGGATCCCTCATGCTGTCTCCTAATTACTACACAACACAGAGGGGAAGTACGTGACTCCTGTATGTCATGCCGCGGCAGCAGACGCTCGCAACGCAACGCTAGATTCCACAACCAAAGGCGATTTACCTCGCTCTGCATGTAATGCGGCAGCAGTCGCTCGACTTTTGAGACGTCTCAAAAGTCAACGGTAGATTCCACAACCGCGATTTACCTCGCTCTGCATGTAATGTGGCAGTAGTCGCTCGTAGCGAAACCACAGGCGACACACGAGCGACACGGAGCACCGGTCTGCGACGGACAGATGCGAAAAGATCTTCGCGATCACGTCGCGCGGCAGCTTGTGGATCGCCGCCGGCTCGTACGCCGGCCATGGCTTCGGTTGGCGCGGCGGCGGCTTGCTCGCCGGTGGGTGCGGATTACTTCGCATGCTCTGCTCTTGCGATGATCGTGACGGCCTCGGCTGCATGCGATCCATCAGCTTCTGAAACGAAGCGACTATGGTGGTTAATGATATGTGGTAAGGAAAAATTACGACGAAAAAGCAGGATAAGCAGAGCGATGTGAGGAACGGAGAAGAAATTTGGGCAGAAACCCGAAGAATTTGCGCAAAAAACAGACGGACTTCAGCAGAAACCAAACAGACGGACTTCAGCAGAAACCGAGGGAAACGAGAAGAAACTTGACGCTTTCACCCGATAGCCAGGGATTTGAGCAAGAATTGCGTAATTTGAGTGGGGAATTTGCTTTGAGAACCGTATTCTAATTTGAATGGGGAATTTAAATTCAAATGGGACAGACTGAATGAGCAGATGGTTCAAGGCATGAGCCAGGAGGGACGGGGAGAGGAGGCGAAGGGTAGCGGATGGGAGCGGTGGTGAGTGGAGTGAGGGAAGAGAGCGGAGGGGAGGGAGGGGAGCGGAGGGGAGGGGAGCGGTGGAGAGGGGAGGGGAGGGGAGGGGAGGGGAGGGTAGGGGATGGGTGGGAGCAGGGGAACAGAGAGGAGAGGAGGGGGGAGGGGTTGAAGGAAGGTTGGGCTCGCGGACACTGTCGATTCGCGGACAAGGACAACCGCGCTTGGGAGGATGCATGCATGGCACAAACCGCCCAACCACCCGCCACCACCAGGCGGAAGATTGTTGAAAAGCAACGAGCGGCTGCGATGAAGCGTGAAATGAAATTCCCAACGCTCAGCGGCGGTGATTTGGTTTCAGTTGGGCGGAAGCTGGATCAAACAACAGAAGGTAAAGCAGCAGGTCAGCTTGCTGACGTCTGCTGGGCGGCAGGAAACTCACATTGGTGTCTTTTCTACTTGTCCGTTATCAAGCACGCCAGACTAGTTTTTTTTAGGGAAAATATGTCAATGGTAACTTACATGGGGCACTTTAACGCGTACGGTAACGATTTCAACGCGTTTGGTAACTCGCTTAACACGTTTGGTAACTCGCTTAACACATTTGGTAACTCTACACTAGCAGCCCATCACGCGAATGGTAACTACATGAAATTCCCGCCGAAATCTATCGAAAATGAGGAATTTATCGAGTTTGAGAGCTTTTACGCACATCATTATCTTTCTTGAACGCGTCCCGCCACGAAAATTAAGGACCCCGTTTGTTCTACTACCACGGACCGAAAAGTTCATAATTTATTTATAATCATGTAGCTCGTACAAAAATGGATAACATCATATTTTGATAGCATGATTGCGAACTTGCAAAACGATAAAAAAAAACTATTTCCGAAAGGACATATGGAATTTTACCTTTTTTTTAATACTGCAACGTTGGAATATTTTTTCATTTGGAAAAAAATAAACCTTTTCAAAATTACATCTTTCATTTTTTTAAATAAAGATCCATAAACGCCTGGTCGCAAGAAGTTTAAGGTTGTTGCTCTCAAATTTATTTGCCATCTGAAAGGGATATAGATTTGTTTGCCCCGGCTGCACGATAGAATAAAGTACAAACAGTTTGCGGAAAGTGCGCCAGAAACATTTATGTAAGAAAAGATGTTTCAACAAAACTTACGTTTCTGTACTTTGCTTGAAAATCGGAAAGTGTGTCAGGATTTCGGAAAGTGTGTCAGAATTTCGGAACTTTGTGTCAGAATTTCGGAGAGTGTGTCAGAATTTTCTGCTTCAGGATTTGTCAATTTATTCTGACGCGAGCGGGAAAAACCAGAATCAGGCTCAATTTCGGTGGGAATTTCATGTAGTTACCATTCGCGTGATGGGCTGCTAGTGTAGAGTTACCAAATGTGTTAAACGAGTTACCAAACGTGTTAAGCAGGTTACCAAACGCGTTAAGCGAGTTACCAAACGCGTTGAAATCGTTACCGTACGCGTTTTAGTGCCCCATGTAAGTTACCATTGACATATTTTCCTTTTTTTTTTAAGGAATGAGGGAGACGACACCCCACACTAACACCCTAAACAAACATACTATGGAACTAACTAATTAATTACATAGCCATTGTTTGATACAAATACAAAATGCCGAGAATGGGTAGAATACATGGGAGGTCACAGTTTGTATAGGTTGATCGAGGCGCTGCATACATTCGCACTATTTGTTTTTTTTTTTGTGAAATATACAGTTGTCTGATCTGATTGCGAGACATTTTGGACAAGACATCAAAAAGCGATAGCACCCTAACGACGTGTTACGACCCACACGGGTCGGGCCGACCCGCCCCCGATCCCGAATTTCTAAAAAAGGCTGCGTCGCGGGTCAACCCGACCAGGTCGACCCGACCCAATCCAACCGGGTCTGCCCGACCCGGGTCGACTAGGTCAGGTCAACCAGGCCGACCAGACCCAACCCAACCGAGCTGGAGCTGGTTACCCGAGCCTGCGAAATTTATAGTTCTCGCGCGGATGTTGCTTGTATCTCGTTCAACAAAAAGATACCCGGTAATATCGCCAAACATTGCCTCGCCCACCTTCCACCTGCGGAGCACTTGCTTTCTCTTTACTTCGAATGTGCAAAAAAGGCAAAGGGAAATTCTTTGTTTTCTCGAGTCGCCTTTCGGTTGGGTTGGGTCGGGTCGGGTCTACCCGACCTGGTCGACCCGACCCGACCCAACCCGCGTGGGTCGCAACACGTCGTAAATCACTGTCTAAACAGTACAGGTCCCTACACAAGTTATTCATTCCGAAAAAAATACTCTCAGAAGTTTTCGCTCACCAAGTAACAAAATCTTGATCTGGCAGAATGTTGACAATTTACCCAATTGCGACCGATAAGATGAGTAGACCCAATAATTAAAACGGCCTCACGTAAATGAAACACCCCGTCGAGCCCCATAAAATTTCCTTTCCAAATACACCTCAAGTGCCCCACAAACCGGGGCGGACACCAAATACTGAGCCTCCACCCACATGGCTCCCACAGTCCCTTCAGTATCTTTCTTCTCCTTGTCCACTAGATCTATATCTGCTCCTCCCATAGACGAAGCAGCGCAAACCAATATGTCCCAAGCCTGGGCACGCTACAAGGTCACCGCAATCATGGCCTTCAAGGATCACATGAGATCTGAAGAGGATGTACGGTCGTCCTCTTGACACGCACCCGTCGAAACGACAAGCCCAAAATGTGCGTCCTATTGCTGCCGCAGCCAACGTTTAAAGCGCCAACCCAGACACCCCTACGTCTCGGCAATAAGATGGGTGAACTGCACTCCCCGGTTGCGTGCTAACAGCGGTGCGTAATCTCTCGTCTTCATGAGCTCCCACTCCTAGGCTGCCACTCCTGTGGTCCGCCCACGCTACCCGACCAAGAATGGGGAAAGATACAAAGGGTCAGCGATGCTAAACTTCAAAGCATGCACTTCCTTCCCCGTTGGTCGGTGCACCGCGACATCTACCCGCTTGCCTATCAACATCGAGTCGTCCTCCATCGACACCACTCCTCCCGACGCCTTAGCGATCCTAGTCGTCGCAAACTTCACCTCGTCGTGTACCCCAAGAAGTCCATGCTGGTGCTTGCAGCGCAATGCATGGTGTGGATTCGCTGTATCTGTATTCTCAGTGCAGCAAAGGCAACGACACGCGACGTGCAACTGCTAAATCGTAAGGCCCAAACACACAGTCGTGGCAATGCCCCACTAAGCAGCTGTGAAGGTAAAATTTGAATGCATTAGAACTGCCAAGACCTATGCACCAGCTCCCAGGCCCTGAAGGGATGTGAAACGGGCCATGGTAGCACCATCACGGGCCATACGGCGAAGGGCATGGAGCTCCTCCACAGCTGCCGTGTGTAAAAAGGTCGAAAAGGTGCGGTTGCTGCGCAGTGGTGGAGACTCGGCATCTCCTGGCGTACAGCGTCAGCAGCTGCTCGAGGCTCTTGGAGAACCACGGATCGAGAAAGTCCACAACTCCCCTCCCCCCACCCCCACCCCCAACCCCCAAAGTGATAAGGTAGTCTAAAAAAAAAACACCTCCTCTTCCGCTATCCCAAGCTGAGGCATCTCAAGCACCGCCCGCGCCCATTCACAGGCATAGGAGAGTGGGCTCAAAGACACCGCAGCCCGTACATCGAAACCACCCAGGCGGACTGAAAGGTGCAGTTGCAGGCGGGCCAACCTAGACCGCCCAGGGTCGTGCTCCCATGTGCCCGGAGGGAAAAGCTGCTCAAAGAAGGTTCTCCATCCTAGTGTCCCCTTCCCTAAAGCCCTGCTAGTTGTGGTGGCACCTTCCGAGCAAGATACCTAGGTCGCACGGACTCTGCAACGGTCAGAAGTTGCGCTGCCATCTGGGGGTGCTCGAGTAGTGGGAGCCACTAAAAGGGCTTCTGCAACTGATATAGCCAATCCCGTAACCGGAAAACCTTCTAGTCCCCTGATGGGAACACCCACCATCGTGAGACTCTCCCCGGTCCGCTGCATGTCGGATGGCAGCCATTCCTCTAGGTCAGCTCCCCCCGCTCCCGACACTTATGTGCCTGCACTTGCAACCCCACCAACTCCAATCGCTCCTGTAGCTTGCAGAAGCCCTAGAACCTAAAATATAAGTATCGTCGGCATAGATCATGAACAAGACGCCGGAAAACTCCCTGATATTTGGATCCTAACCTGCTGCTGTGTGCAAGCAAAAAGGAAAAGGCCCAACAGGTCTCTCTGTCTTGACCCCCTTGCTGAAACCAGTGTCTCCACAAAAGGTCCTGCCCTCAGGTAGAGGTCGCTGGGCGACCCGTAGAAGATGCTCAAGAACGGGATGAGACCTGAGAAAGGTCATAGGCCACTATAGGTATCATGGTAGGAAGTGTGAGGCCATGGCTGTGCGAAGTGTGATGCAGAGTGCTCATGCAAGAATGCACAGCAACACTTCCCCGATAGCAATTGGCGTCACGTCGCCGCTGGGTTTGGAGAGCCCGACCAGGTTCGACGCTGCAAGCTAGGGTCAAACACGCTCAAGGACCTGTTCCACCATTCATTGATTGAACACCTCTAGGACATGTACGAGGTAGGAAGTTTGGTGAGGAAAGTGTCATGCAGGTGCTCTGTGACCCAACCCGATGGACCTTCTACTGACACACGAGTAGCTGTGTGAATGGCTCTGGCTAAAGTGTCACAAGTGAGCATCGACCGCTGAGCGCCGTCGACAGCAAAATCGCGTACCCACCCTGGTACCTCATTAATACTCTAGGATTTCACCATTGTCTCCGACGGACGCGCCTTATCTTCGGGAGTAAGGCAACCAACCCCTGACTCCACTCTCCCACTTTACATCGTGCGAGGCGGATGGCGTCTGGGTCTTAGTCCGCGGCTGTTTAGGTGAGTTGGCGAACTGCCGGCCGTGCTACGGCCAAGGCAGACTCGTATAGCTGGTGCCACCTCCCATCCCAAACACCCCCAGACACTCCATGATCATAGCTCTCTAGCCCATGACAGGCTTGGATGGTACACCTAAGATGAGGCGTAGAAAGACCAGGAGAACCAATGTGCCCACTTCATCCTTTGGGCGGCTTTTCAATCGTTTAGACACACACAAGAGCGCGTCAAGGGCGCCTAGTCGAGCTTATTGGGGGATTCATAGTACGGTTCTCCCTCCTACTGCTTCCACACTGAAAAAGGCCTCCCAATTTCTAAGAGGGCCCTCGGCCCATACTTCTTCCTGAATCTCCCGCAGCGTCGGACACCCCTGTGTCTGGTTCTCGACTAGTGATATGATGCAACCAAGTGCGTGTGCATGCCTCTCCGCCTCTGAAGTCTGACATGCCTTCATGTGGCTCGCAACAACCTCTCGTGTATCAAATGTATGGAGGCATGTATTACGCATGAAGCGTCATCATAGAGAAGGAAGTTTAAGCGGTCTTGCCTCCGCCACCCCTGAAAACTCGGCCAGAGCCACGGCTGTAACGAAATCTGGGAGCATGTGTGGGGTGTCCACACACTGGCCCCCCATATTAGCCGGGTGCTCATGTCGCCCCCAACTCCCCCCCAAGCTGGCGGCACTCCTTGGGTGCCCCAGTCATACCCGGCTGACCCCCAGCCTGCTGCGCTCCTTGGGTTTCCCCCGTCATCCCTGGCTGCCCCCCAGCTTGCTACACACCCTGTGGTGCTCTAGTCTAATTTGGCTGCCCCCCAGCTTGCCGCACTCTCTGGGGTGCCCCGGTCTCCCCTGGCTGTCCCCCACCCTGTTGCGCTCCTTATGTGCTCCAGTTACCCCAGGCTGCCCCCCAGCTTGCTGCAAACCCTGTGGTGTTCCAGTCACGTCTGGCTGGCCCCCAGTTTGCTGCACTCTCTGGGTGCTCTGGTCACCTCCTGCTGCCCCCTTGACTACTATGTGCCCTAGGATGCTCCGATCTCCCCTGGCTGCACCCCATCCCACCGCACTCCCTAAGGTGCCCCCGTCACCCCGACTGCCCATATATGTTATTGTTGTGCTCATATGTATCAACAAGAGTTTTGATTTGAAATGTTGTAACAACAAGTATACAATCATAAGGAATCTCATAAATCAACTATGTATTACACTATACACCTAGCAACCTGGAACAACAACTTTTTAACGCAGAGCAAAAGCAGCTTGACAATGTAACAAGAAGGTGGCGTATAACTACTGCAACAGGGCGAAATGATAGCGTTGCACCAAGCTGGTTAGTCAGCAATAAAGTCGCTGATAAACATGTGTGCACATGTGCTTCACCTACCAAGTAGGTGTAGGTTTGCTCAATAGATGGATGTGTATGCCATGCACGAGATGCACACTGCGTAGTGCAAGGTTGTGATGCCACTATCGCGAGTCGTCTTTTGCCAAAACGTATGCGGCAGAATTCGCACACATGTAAAAATTTGCAAATTAGGAACTTCGGTCGACCAGAGAGGGGCGGCTCTACCAACGCTGCCGACAACCGCGGTTTATCACCCATCGTCGGTCACTTTTGTCGACCACGGAGGCTCGATGTCGCCCGCCGACTTGACATCGTCAGCCAACACCTTGTCAGATTCATTGTACTCGCCTCGAGGATCCAACCGACATTGACGAATGAGTCTAGTTAACCAGGCACTTCTTTGCCTGAAACGCAGACAACTTGCACGCCGGATACCGAAATTGTACAGCTGAGGGCGTTGGCTTTTCTCGTCAACAACACTCCCTTGCCCGGTTCAAGTTTGGGCACACGCGCACACAATGTCTACAAAAGAGAAAAGGCCTTGCCTTCGCTTGGGCGAAGCCTGCAAAGGGAGTTAGGTGTTAGCCCTGTCCTCGCTAGGGCGGAGCCGAGTTCGTTGTCGGATGTGCGGGAGGTGTAGTCGACCGAGTGCAGTGGGTGACGCCGACTTAGGCGAGCGAGTCGATGAACTTGTTCGACCAGCACGGAGCCACTGCGAAGCCGCCGACGACGGAAAGCCGGCGGTCAACCTTTACTGGTGTGGTCGGCGAAGGGCTTCGTCGACCTGCGGATAGCCGATTTCGAGGCAAACCGCCTTTTTGCAATGCTGGAGCGGTGCGGACTTTGCTGCATCGGAACGCTGTCGACCATGCTGCGTTGGAGATCGGCCTATTGCATGCTAGGCAGCCTTCCATCTGATGTAGTCCACTTTGTCAATATTATTGTCAACATTGTTGAGAAATTTTGCTAGTGAAACTCTTGCCGATCATTCCTAAGAATGTGCGCGCATGGAGAGCACGAGCAAACGCTAAGAGACGCTATGATCACTCTCACAACCGTGCCTCTCTCCATAGTCTAACTCCCATCGTAGAGTTAATCTTTGCGCCAACTTTGATATGGCCGTCGAAGTGAAGTCAGCATAAGGCGTCGAACCTCAAAGGTCGACGTGGCGATCATCGACATGGCGCCAAACTACACCTGGGCTCCAATAATTTCATTCCCCCTAATTGCAAGGCCCCTGTCGTCATCTGTGGCTCCTGGTTGAGAGCGGTTCGGTCCTCCCAACAACCCTCCGATACCTTTAACCGAATAAAACCGCTTTCGCTCCGTTCAGAAGAGTCCGAAACCCCGAAATCTTTCGTGAGAGTGTTGAAATTAGAGGGAACTTTTTTGTTCCCCCCAATTTCAACCCCAGGGCAAAACGACAAGGACGCGGCTCGGTGCCCACATTCTGAAATTACCGGAGCCCAGGTGTATAGGACTCGAATGATCGTCGGATACCGGCGCCAGCTTAGCGGCCTCTTTTAGTCTGCCAACTGACTGGTCTTCGCAAACTGCGACCCCCATACGGTTTTGGCGAAAGTCGATGTGAGGGACGAGCATCATGTGCTCTAGAATCTGGCACTTGCAAAATGTGCATCATGTGCACGACATGTATGCCCTCGTAGGGGCGTGCATGGAGGAGCAGACAAAGGAGGGAGCGGGGGTAGTGACCACAGGAGGCTAGAGACAATAAAAGAAGAGTTAAAAAGCTCATCCGAAGTTGGGGTCATCAGCTTGTGGTGCTGGCAAGCCACCTCCCAGCTGCGTTGGCACGTCCCTGACTTTGCTGCATTGGCAATGCGCCCTAGTGCTGCGCTTGAGGCCGACTTGCTTGCTTTCTTGGTTGTTAGCACTCTGGTCAACTCACCTTTGTCAAAATATTGTGCATTATTGCTCTTTTTTGCTATTGAAACTCTTGCTAATTTCTTTTGCACACACAAGTGCAGATAACACAAGCAAAGCTACGATCACCTAAACAACCCGTGCCTTCCCATACAGTCCAGTCTATCAGTTGTAATGTAACTCCCCACAGCACGCTGGGAGTGGGCTGCTCTCAAACGCGCTGCTGGCGAGCGGGTGGAGAGGGGCATGAAGCACTCTGCTAGCGCATGCTGACTGCAAGCTGCTCTAGGTGTGGCAGTAGAAAGCTGGCGGATGCTGCTGCTGGTGGGGGAGGGAGGGGATGGGTGAACTAGCGTACATGCTGGCTGGCAGCGTGCGTTGGTGGCTGGCAGGTAGGGGTGCATGCACCGATGGTGCGCTGGTAGCAGCGGGCTGGCATGCGCTGCTGTTAGTGCGCCATCGGGCATACGTGCGTTGCTGGCATACACGGTGCGGCTGGCGCACATGCTGTTGGCATGCGCGTGCGGTGCTGGCTTGTTGGCGGATCAAGTTGTTAGCTCGTTGGAAGGACCGCATGCCAACCAGGGCTCTCGTTATCAGACCATTTTGGTCTGATGGTCTGATTTTCAGACTCATTATTTTATATCCATTTGATTTTCCAATCTAGATCAGACCAAACAATTGTTTTGCCTGGGGGACCCGTCTGACAGAATCAGACGCCCTCAGATCCTAGCAAGAGCCCTGATGCCAACTGAAGATAGTTGGTTGTTTTAGGTAATATTAGGTTGCCCCCTGCCCTCAATGAGTAGTTATGGAGCCGTAAATTTTGCGAAAAAAATTTCTGGGATGAACGGTGTGTAGTATTTAATACTCCATGACGTGAGTCTTCTTTCATTTGCCCACAAATTATTTCCAAAGCCAAACGTATACCTACTAACTTAAGCAGAGAGCTTCCTTGAAGAGGGGCAGAACACTCTTTATATCACATATTATTATCCTTATATTGCACTTGATTCACCGCGTACAACACTCTTCACGTGGCCGACCATTCTTCGACTGTTACCGGGTAATATCGCTTGTCACATCTCGTGCCCGCTTTTGCCGAACCATGCGCTGCTATTTGATGTCGTACGCATTGGGAATAGCCACAACCTTGATGCCAGCATAGTAGAGCCTAGCTCGCCTGTGTGTATTTTCATTTGCAGGTTCCGCTCTCTATTTTTCGCCCATGCCTTTGCTCGCGGTGTATTACGCACCCTTGATTATAGCTCATAACACTACTTTTATGTTGTAATTTTTCTTGTTGTTTCATTCCCTATTACGATACATGTAACGGGTTATCGATTATACCTACACGTGCAAGGTGATATGATATCCCGCACGTTCCGCCACTGACGGCCTAGCTAGACATTATGAAGCAGCATTATGCACCGTTACAGAATGCAATCAACCATCTAAAACCGTGGTTAACGTAACTTGTAAGTAACCACGTGGGACGCGCTTGATACCAGCCAGACCACATGGCACAGCATGGCATGGCAGCTGCTGCTGATGCAGCGCTAGTGGCTCTACAGTGTAACTGTTGGCGGGCTTGTTGTATGCGGTGGTGGGTGGGTGGACGCATCATCCAGCCTCCACCGACCCGTGCGATGGACTTTCGTCTCATCTCATCCCATCACGTTTCATTTCATCATACACTACAGTACACTAACAACAATTCCTCCTGGTTCCTTGCGGCATTTTGAGAGGAACCAGTTTTCGGTACAGTACACTACACTAACAACAATTCCCTAGGCGGTGGTGGGGTGGAGTGGTGTGTGTGATGCGTCACTCCCAAACATGCGCCGCTGAGGATGGTGTGGCAGGTAATCACGGATCCTCGTCAACTGAGACTCACTTCTCATTCGCCGAGGAGAGCGAGTCAGAGGTTAGATTTTACGGTATTTTCGGGAATCGAGAATCGGGATTCGGAAATCGGTATCACCAGTTCCCTAGGAACAGCTTACGGGTGACCTAGGGAACTGCCAGTGGGTGGTGGTGGAGTGGAGCGCGACTCCCTCCTTACCGCATCCACCACGGTAGAGCTTTCATGCACCGCTTTGGAATAGTAGTGCCACCTTTCTCCATTCACGGATCTCCTCTCTCTCCCTGTCCCACTCTTCCATCGGATCTCACCCCAATTAGCAGATATTAAAGTTGTCGTCCTTAAACTTCATCACTCGTAGCACACCCTCTTTACTTTCACTGTCGTTAGTAGTACCGTACTATCACCCTCTTTACAGTGACTCTAGGTTCCGTTAGTAGCTGTAGCGTGACTATCATGGTTCCGCCGCCGTCCTCGCAACCATCCCAGCACGACCAGACTCGCTTTCCTCCAACCTATCCACCGAACCAACCGCCGCGGCACCCTCCAAACCAGCCTCCGAGCCTACAACCGAGCCAACCACCGAGGCACCCGCCGCCATGGCCGGCGTACGAGCCGGCGGCGATCCACAAGCTGCCGCGTGACGTGATCGCGAAGATCTTTTCGCATCTGTCCGTCGCAGACCGATGCTCCGTGTCGCTCGTGTGTCGCTTGTGGTTTCGCTACGAGCGACTGCTGCCGCATTACATGCAGAGCGAGGTAAATCGCTTGAAGGACCCATCGCTTCCGCGGCTGCGGCATTGTAATAACGTGCAGACTCTGCATTTAAACCTCATGCGCGATAAGACACACACCATTCCCCATCCATCTAATGCAGATAATCGCGTTGAAACCCTAAAATTTAGGGCCAGTGTCGTTTGTTACCCAATTTCCATCCCCCCGTCCCCATCGTCCCATCCATATTTCCCCTCCTCCTCCTCCCCCCTAACCCCCCTCCGCCCCCACCCCCGCCCGAATCATTGCCCGCAGGTCAGCGCAGCGGAACTCCGCTTCGTGCTGCGCCGTTTCCCTCTCATCCGCACGCTGCGCATCCGCTTCTTCGGCCCCACCGTGCTTGCGGGGGCGCCGCGGGTGCAGCGCGCGGAGGACCGCCACCACAAGCGCCCGGGCGGAGGGGGAGGGCGGGCGGGGGAGTAACAGGGGTGGGGGATGGCGGAACAGGTATTGCCGCGGGAGGCGAAGCAGGAGCAGAGGGAGGCGGAACAGCGGCAGGGGGAGGCGGAACAAGGGCAGGGGGAGGCGGAACAGCGGCAGGGGGAGGCGGAACAAGGGCAGGGGAGGCGGAACAGCGGCTACTACTACAAGGGGGGGAGGAACTCCGCGGAGCGAACCTCAAGGCGCCGCGGCGGCCGCGGCCTCCGCTCCGCCTGCCCCCGTCCCCGCGTTTCCCATCAGCGACGCGGATGTTCTAGACGGATCCGCCATTGTGCGGCTCCTTTCTCTCAACACTCCCCTGCAGATCCAACAGGTAGCCGGCACGCAGGTAGAATATCTCTGTATCTGCAACTGCGGGGAGTTTGAGGTTCACCAGGGGTTGAGAACGTACATGTGCGATACGATCGCCACGTGGGGGCGTAGCATTCGTCACATTGAGATGCACGACCCCATGCCTTCCGCGGATGAGTTTTGGAAATGCGTTGAGGGTCACCCGGCGCTTAGCAAAGTGACGGTGTATAAGTGCACGCACTTAACGGACGGGTTTTTGCGCCACGTGGCCAAGTGCGCCGCGCTGAAGGAGATCTCGATCGCCAGCTGTCCGAACGTGAGTGGCGGCGGGTTTGCTGAGCTGGCGGTGACGTGTCCCGGATTGGAGGGGATGGTTCTGGAAGATCTGAGTCTGTCCGTCGTGGCGAAGAAAGCGCGCAGCGCGCCTGGCGGGGAGAGTGCGGGGGGAGAAGGGGCGGAGGGAGAAGGGGCGGGGGGGGGCGGGGGGGGGGGGGGGGGGTGGGGGAAGGGTTGGGGGAAGGGAGAGTGAGCTTGGATGGGGGAGCAGCAGAAGGGGAAGCAGAACGGGAAGGGGGCGGGGCAGGGGAGGATGTGCGCATGGGTGAGGGGGGGAAGAGGCGGAGAGGGGGGCTGGCGGAATGGAGGGTGGGGAGGGGCGAGAGGGAGACAGGGCGGAAGAGAGCTTAGGGCGGACAGGTGAGGAGGAAGGGGCGGTGAGGATGGCGAATGAGATGGATGGGGCAGATGGGGCAGGCACAAGGCGGGCAAGTGAGGGGGCGAATGAGGAGGATGGGTGGGGTGCGGCGGTGGGAGCGAGAGGAGAGGCAGGGGCGGGGGCAGAGGTACAATTAGGAGCAGACGGGACAGCAGCAGCAGGAAGGGGAGGCAGTCTCGCTGCATCCTTCCCGAACCTGTCCTCCTTGAAAATCATCAACTGTGCGCTCGATGCTCATTGGCTGGAAATGTTTGCCGGGCAGCTGCCCGCCCTGCGCAGGCTGACCGTCATGGCCTGCCCGGACCCACTTGACCGGTTTTTCTCTGACCGCTGCCCGAACAGCTGCCCCGCTGGAGAGCGTGGAAATAGTAGACTGTGAGGGTGTGAGTGACCGCGGTATTGTGGCTCTCCTGAAAGGCTGCCTGGGGATCAACTTTCTGACCCTCAGTGGGTGCGAGGGAGGGGGAGACGGAGGAGAGGGACGGGGAGAAAGGGAAGAAGGAGAAGGAAGGGGAGGAGGAAGAGGAGGGAGAGGAGGGGGAGGAACGGGGGTGGGTGGTAGCAGTGGAGCAGCGAGGGTGACAGATGAGAGTCTGCGGGCAGTGGTGGTGCATGGAGTGAGCCTGCGATCGCTGCAACTCAAATGGAGCCCCGGATTTACTGGCCTGCAGCTCGCAAGAGACGTGCTGGGATGTACTCCCTCACTCTTCTTGTCTCCACCTGCTTCTCGGGCGGCCTCTTTTGTCCCGGTTTCGGCAGCGGGGCCTGGTGCTCCTGTGTTGCTGCCACCCCATGGGTCACAGTCACATCTGCTGCAAACGCATGTGCTGCCACCCCATGGGTCACAGTCACATCTGCTGCAAACGCATGTGCTGCCACCCCATGGGTCACAGTCACATCTGCTGCAAACGCATGTGCTGCCACCCCATGGGTCACAGTCACATCTGCTGCAAACGCATGTGCTGCAGTTACATGCCGTACAGTCACCCGACACACACACACATTCCTTACAGTCACCAGACACACAAATGCATCCCTTACAGTCACCCGGCACGCACTCACATCCTGCACAATCCGCTGACACACCGGCACACCCCTTACAACCACCTGACACGCACGCCCATGACATACAGTCACAACGGTTCACGGTCACACAGGCTACAGTCACATGTGCTGCCACTGTTGCAGCTGGGGTGGAGCGGGGTGGAGAGTCTGCAGCTGGAGGGGTTGGATGGGCTCTCCGATTCCTTCCTGCTGCTCGCTGCTGCCTCCTGCCCCCGCCTCTTGAGACTTTCTGTGGAATACTGCAGGTGCGTTGCGGTGTGATGCGGTGTAGGTGATGCTGGGTGCAATGCGGTTGAGTGCGGTGCTGGGGAGTGCTGGGGTAGAGAGCTTGCACCTGGAGGGGTTGGATGGGCTCTCCGATTCCTTCCTGCTGCTCGCTGCTGCCTCCTGCCCCCGCCTCTCCACACTCGCCGTGGAGTATTGCAGGTAAGCTGTGGGACTGTGGTGATGCCGGGTGCAGTGTGGTTCAGTGCGGTTCAGTGCGGTGCTGGGGTGGAGTGAGGTGGGGTGGAGAGCCTGCACCTGGAGGGGTTGGATGGGCTCTCCGATTCCTTCCTGCTGCTCGCTGCTGCTTCCTGCCCCCCGCCTCTCCACACTCGCAGTCAGTACTGCAAGTAAGCTGTGGGACTGTGGTGATGCCGGGTGCAGAGTGGTTCAGTGCGGTTCAGTGCGGTTCAGTGCGGTTCAGTGCGGTGCTGGGGTGGTGAGGTGGGGTGGAGTGGGGTAGAGAGCTTGCACCTGGAGGGTTCCTGCTGCTCGCTGCTGCCTCCTGCCCCCGCCTCTCCACACTCGCCGTTGAGTACTGCAGGTGCGTTGCGTTGCGGTGTAGTGCGATGGTGCTGGGTGCAGTGCTGAAGGAGCTTTCCTTCAACATTCCCCTCTCCTCCCCTCTCC